>CM034352.1:45566356-45700817 GCA_019925275.1 Mytilus edulis | reverse complement strand
CTTGTTGTCGCTTCTTGTCGCTTGTTGACGCTTGTTGTCGCTAAAATTCTTGTTGTCGCTAATTAGTGAGACCGTTAATTTGTAATTAAGCCTTGAAACCAACTCTTTTCTTAAAAAATATTTAATATTTAATACCAAACATGCATTTTGGGTTTACGATTGCATTTCTTTTTTAAAGAAAGCAACTTGTTTCTTTTTTCTATAAATTATTGATTAACACCGAGAAGTTTGAATGACATTTTCCTAGCATATTATCTTTGTTTACTTCCCCTTACATACTTTCCCGTTATAATGTAATCAACATGATCAATGACAGAAGAGAATTATGTTAAAAATTATGATTTGAATGTAAGAAACTAAATAATAATTACTAAGTATCACAGTTATTTTATTAAAACATATTTTAAGCCATTTGGAATACAGATGCGGATCAAGGAATTTGTAGAAAAGGGGCGTTGTCGTTGGCTTACTGCCATACGGCTAGTCCAAATAATTATGACGTCCCGAGAAATACGAGAAAAACGTAATATCCCCAAAACAAACTAATATATCCCCGAGAAAAAGATTTTTAATGATGTTATAGGTATTATACTGCTTAAATTAGTGTAACAGCATACAATAATAAGGTTTAAGGCGTTCATAATTAATAAAAATACACGCAATCTTCAGAAAATCGATCTTTATATATTATAATCATATATTTATTTAAGAATTGAATGCTTCTTTTTGTAAATTCATTGGGGTGTAAAAGCGTTGACCGAAGTACATTTTGTATGAAGCGCGTCATTCTAAAAATGTGCGCACGGTCAACGCTTTTACAACCCTATGAAGTTACAAAAAGAAGCATTCAATACTTATAATTACATTTTTTTAGCTACATGTATGATCAAGAAAAAACGAATTTTATATTGTTTTTATTTAATTCACCTGTGCACTTTATTGTGGGACTACGTGCTATCATGAATGAAAAGTATTATTGAGTGATACAATTGCTTACGGAATAACACGTGATGTGCTGTTAGCTAATCAGAATAAAGTATTATAATGAAACATACATCTAATGTAATTATAGAAAGACAGAACCAAATGAAAAATGCTTATAACTTTTTCATTTATAAAAGGATTAATCTCAAATTTGTAACTAAATTAAATTTCATCATTTTTAAATGAAATTACACTTTTATTGAATAAAAACGCGTAATATCTCTAATTAATATTCTTTAGTATTGTGAATAGTAGTATGACACTATAAAAAGAAGCATAACACCATAAAAAATCTTTTTCTCAGGATATATCAGTTTGTTTTGGGGATATAATGTTTTTTTCTGGGACGCCTTCCTACGTCTTTTCTGGGACGCCTTCCTACGACCTACGACGTAGGAAGGCGTCCCAGAAAAAAATTAAAATAGCCTTGCCAGACGTTATTATTATTTGGACTACTCAGGAACATATATATGTATACAGTTCCCAGGACTACCATACGGCATACCTACATGATACATGTAAGATCGTTATGGGGCTCATATGGAAGGATCGTTTTTAGACCTCTTTATTTTAGTACACTTTCAAAACTGATACAATCATCAATCCTGCATGGTTTGGGGCAATATTTCACACAATAATAAGTTATATATAGAAAAACTATGTGTGCATGTCCTCATCAATTTAATTGAATTCTACTTAAGGGCATACATACATTTACAGGGGAGGTAATGACGTTGCTAACGTAAATTGTTATTTCCAGGACGTCAAACTATGACTTATCGGGGAAAAGATGCAGTTTTCGGCTGATTTTTAGCATTTCAACTTATTTAACTTAAAAACAAGTTCATGCCTTCATGGACCCCTCTTTTTTAAAATGCCATTTGGTTTGATTAAGCGAAAAGATTATGTGGGCCAATTTTCATGAAAAGGTACATAGTGCAATTTTGTTTAAATTTGATAAATATACAGCAAAAAATGATGTTTTTTTCTACATTCATGAACATTTGATAAATATGAGTTATTTCTGAATAAGAAATGTATACAGTTTTAGGATACTTATAAAATACAGAAATTACAAATTATTTATAAACAAACAAAAAATTGTGCTTATCTTTTAAAACAAAAAGCTATGTTTTTCTTTCGAAAGGAAAATTACAGCCACAAATCGTAATTTTGCACAAATATACAAATTTTGACCTCTTTTTACTCAAAAAGTACATGTAGCACATGAAGGTATATTTTTTATTTGGCCGTGGCTATTTTGCCAGCTCCGGCAAAATAGTCTCTTAGGGGCTATTTTACCGGCTACGACAAAATAGCCTCCTTGGTGCTATTTTGCCGGTGTCGTATGGTATTTGGAACCCCCTAAATAGTGAACCCAGGGTCAAAATACCATGCGATAAAATGACCCCGGGGTCATAATACCGCATGGTATTTTGACCGGGGTCATTTTTTACATATGGTATTTTGAACCCCCCTGAGGCACATTGAACCCCTCTGTTTTTGATAAATAGTATTGCAGATTATCTAATTTAATATTTATTGGCTATCATTTTTTTTAATTTGAGGTTTTAAGTAGGGGGTTCAATATACCGCAGGGGGGTCAAAATACCATGGGTATGTAAAATTTTTAAAATATCTTTTCCAGCATGTTAACTACATACAAACTCCTCATTGGAGTATAATTAATATGTTAAGGAGTTAGGATAGCTAGAATTTTTGAAATTTAAGGTCTATAGTAGGGGGTTCAATATACCGCAGGGGGGTCAAAATACCATGGCTAAGTTAAATTTTTAAAATATCTTTTCCAGCATGTTAAATACATACAAACTACTTATTGGAGTATAATTACTATGTTAAAGAGTTAGAAAAGCTTGAATTTTTGAAATTCAAGGTCTATAGTAGGGGTTCAATATACCGCAGGGGGGTCAAGTTAAAGATATTTTGAAAATTTTACTTTGCCATGGTATTTTGACCTCCCTGCGGTATATTAAACCCCCTACTTTAGACCTTTAATTAAAAAAAATTCTGGCAATTCTAACTCTTTTATATAGTAAGAATACACCAATAAGTAGTTTGTATGTACATGTATTAAACTTGCTGGAAAAGATATTTTGAAAATTTTACTTTGTCATGGTATTTTGACCCCCTGCGATATATTGAACCCCTTACTCTAGACAATTGAAAAAATTCTGGCAATTTTGACTCTTATATGTAGTTAGAATACACCAACAAGTTTGTATGTATTAAACTTGATGGAAAAGACATTTTGAAAATTTAACTTTGCCATGGTATTTTGACACCCCCCTGCGGTATATTGAACCCCCTACTCGAGACCTTTAATTCAAAACATTCAGGCAATTCTAACTCTTTTATGTTGTAAGAATAGACCAATAAGTTAGTTTGTATGTATTAAACTTGATCGAAAAGATATTTTGAAAATTTTACTTTGCCATGGTATAATTTGACCACCCTGCAGTATATTGAACCCCTTACTCTAGGCCTTTAATTTCAGAAATTCTGGCAATTCGAACTCTTTTATGTAGTAAGAATACATCAATAAGTAGTTTGTATGTATTAAACTTGCTTGTAAAGATATTTTGAAAATTTTACTTTGACATGGTATTTTGACCCCTTACTCTAGACCTTTAATTTCCAAAAATCTGGCAATTCTAACTCTTTTATGTAGTTAGAATTCACCAATAAGTAGTTTGTATGTATTTAACTTGCTGGAAAAGATATTTTTTTAAATTTTACTTCGCCATGGTATTTTGACCCCCTCCCCCTTTTTTTACCATGGAAAATTAAAACTACCCTTATATATGTTCCGGACCATATGAGTATTTGGACCATATGGGTATATACTCATATGGTCCGACCATACGCGTATGGTCAGGGTAATTAACACTCTGTTACAGTTTACTTTTAATACTTCTAAACTCTTCATATGGTATGACCGTTCATTCAAAAGACGCTATCATATAGGTAATTTTATCGTTATATTATAATAAAAAGATAAGCTAAATAAAAATAAGAAGTTTCACATTGTCAATTTTACTTAATTGTCAAATTTAAAGTAAACACATTTTATACCGATGGTCATTACCGATGGTCATAACCGATTTGTTATTACGAGTAAATGGCAATATGTCGACTAAAAAATTAAATTCCAAAAATTTCTTAATGAACTGTTTCATAAGAAGTCACTTGAAAGTAGCATACTATTAGTTTATTTAAGTTGTGTTGTGAAGATGGTGTATTGCAGTCAACCATTTTACGATATTTGAGATCTAGAGCTTCTTAAAAACACTGTAGACATCAGAATTGCCAAAGACCTCGGTATCACTGTACGCAGCTGCAAAAAAGGCTTGTTTTTCACTCGCAAACAAAATGTGTAAATGAAAAAGATCGTGCACAAAACTTGCAAATGCAAAAAAGCTATGATACCGTGTGGAAGTGAATGTCATCCAAGCCTACATGCACTAATGTAACTAGCGATGAAAACTAACTATGGCATCAATATTAAATTTTTACGTAGTTTTTTTAATTATAAAATTAAAAAATTGTCATGTTTTAAACAATCACTGTTTTTAGCTCACCTGACCTGAAAGGTCCTCTGTCGTCCGTCGTCCGTCGTCCGTAAACTTTTACAAAAATCTTCTCCTCTGAAACTACTTGGCCAAATTCTACCAAACTTGGCCACAATCATCCTTGGGGTATCTAGTTTAAAAAATGTGTGGCGTGACCCATCAAACCTACCAAGATGGCCACCATGGCTAAAAATAGAACATAGGGGTAAAATGCAGTTTTTGGCTTATAACTCAAAAACCATAGCATTTAGAGCAAATCTGTCAGGGGTAAAATTGTTGATCAGGTCAAGATCTATCTGCCCTGAAATTTTCAGACGAATCGGACAACCTGTTGTTGGGTTGCTGCCTGTGAAATGGTTATTTTAAGGAAATTTTGCAGTTTTTGGTTATTATTTTGAATACTATTATAGATAGAGATAAACTGTAAACAGCAATAATGTTCAGCAAAGTAAGACCTACAAATAAGTCAACATGACCAAAATGATCAGTGGACCCCTTAAGGAGTTATTGCCCTTTATAGTCAATTTTTAACAACTTTTCGTCATTTTTTGTTACTTTTCTAAAAATCTTCTTCTCTGAAACTACTTTTGCCAAATTTAACCAAACTTGGCCACAATTATCATTGTGGTTTATAGTTTATAAAATGTGTCCGATGACCCAGCCTACCAAACAAAATGGCTGACATGGCTAAAATAAGAACATAGTGGTAAAATGCAGTTTTTGCTTTATATCTTTGAAACTAAGACATTTAGGGCAAATCTTTCAAGATTTTAATGTCCATCAGAATAAGATATATCCCCTCACAAATTTTCAATTGAATCGGACAACCTGTTGTCGGGTTGCTGTCCTAAAATTGGTGATTTTAAGGAAATTTTGCAGTTTTTGGTTATTATCTTGAATACTTTTATAGATAGAGATAAACTGTAAACAGCAATAATGTTCAGCAAAGTAAGATCTACAAATAAGTCAGCATGATCAAAATTGTTAGAGGACCCCTTAAGGAGTTATTGCCCTTTATAGTCAATATTGAACAACTTTTCGTCATTTTTGTAACTTGTATAAAAATCATTTCTAAAACTACTTGGCCAAATTTAACCAAACTTGGCCACAATCATAATACTAGGGTATCTTTTTTTTTTTAAAGTTTCTAATGACCCCGCCTACCAACGAAGATGGCCGACATCAGTAAACACATTAACAGGTGAGCGACACAGGCTCTTGAGAGCCTCTAGTTTTTAGATAAAGTTCTTGTATTATTGAAACGTTTATAATGTAATTTGGAAAAATAAATATACCTATATGGTCCAAATACTCATATGGTCCGGCCCGTTAATAACCAAACGAGTATTATACTCATATGGTCCGACCATACGCGTACGGTCGGACCATACCATACGGTCGGACCATACGCGTATGGTCGGACCATATGAGTATACGCATATGGTCATGACCATACGCGTATGGTCCAAATACTCATATGGTCCGGAACATATATACATATGTTATAATTATAAATAATTAAAGCATTCAAGCTACATATGGTCTAGTTATATTGTGTCAATAAGTATTTTGAATGACATTTTGTTGGTAGAGACTTCAGAGCACTTATACCAAACAAAGATATTTCTTTTAATCAAGCATGGAAAATGTACCTCCCCTTCTTGTATGAATAATTTTTTAATCTATGATAAGCCTTAGATTAATGTAAAATGTTCTAATAATCATCTAGGATGAAAAAAACAGGGGGGTTTAATTTTACCATGGGGGTTCAATTTTCCATATGATACAGGGGGGTTCAATTTACCATGGGGGGAGTTCAATTTACCATAGCAGTATTTTGACCCCGGGGTCAATTTACCATGGGGTTCAAAATACCATATGACACCGGCTCTATCAAAAAAGCGATTTATATAAAGTTTTGCTATTTTGCCGGTCTTAATTAATATTAAAATAGTAGCAAATGAATTAAGAATAGAGAAAATATAGAAATCTGTATACGTCTTCTTTAAAACATTTATACAAATCTTGCATATTAAAATTGATATTCCATGCAAAGCATTCAAACCCGTACAAAACATCGACATTTTAATTAAACCTTTAATAGAAATATCCTATAAATTTGAAATAAAAAGTAACATTAATAAAAATTTTAAAATAAAATGCTTTACAGGCGTTAAAAACCAGTGCCATGTTTTTTGGTACATTTTTTTAGTCTGGTATAAGAAAGATGCTGCCACTGCAGACATGAAGTGCACATAATACTTTTAAGATTGACTGCAATGTTCCTTTTGTGTCTGCACTGATCACTTGTTTTAAAAGTTGTAGATATATATATTTAACATTCATAGAAGAAATGCTGACAATAGCTATATTTATATGCATCGTCTCTACATTATTCTTTATTAGTCTGAATACTTTAGTTGCACCATATATTTATTTTTAAAGTTTAGTCTGTTTTTCATGAAATGTATAGTCCTCGTTCCACTGTTACATAATTGTCGTTTTCAAAGTGCTCCAATATTCATTAATTAATTTTTACATGTAATCTAATGAGTGCCGTTCACCAAAAGTTGATTAACCAGATCTAAAAGGCAAGGAAGAGACGAAAAATTTATTGACATCTAGCCACATATGTGATTTGTGCATAAATCATTTATAAAATGTATTTCATAAAGTCTGATTAAAAATCTGAAATAAGACCGGCAAAATAGCAAAACTCTATATAAATCACTATTTTGCCAGAGTCTGCATAATAGCGCCAAGGAGGCTAATTTGCCAGAACCGGTTAAATAGCACCTAAGAGGCTAATTTGTCGGAGCCGGCAAAATAATCACTGCCTTTTTAGCTCACCTGGTCGGAAGGGTTTATATATATATAAATGTGAGCTTTTCCCATCACTTTGCGTCCGGCATCGTCGTTAACTTTTACAAAAATCTTCTTCTCTGAAACTACTGTGCCAAATTAAACCAAACTTGGCCACAATCATCATTGGGGTATCTAGTTTAAAAAATGTGTCCGGTGACCCTGCCAACCAACCAAGATGGCCGCCTGGCTAAAAATAGAACATAGGGGTAAAATGCAGTTTTTGGCTTATAACTTAAAAACCAAAGCATTAAGAGCAAATCTGACATGGGGTTTTATTGTTTTCAAGGTCAAGATCTACAATGTACCTGCCCTGAAATTTTCAGATGAATTGGACAACTCGTTGTTGGGTTGCTGCCCCTAAATTGGTAATTTTAAGGAAATTTTACTGTTTTTGGTTATTATCTTGAATATATTTATAGATAAAAATAAACTGTAAACAGCAATAATGTTCAGCAAAGTAGATTTACAAATAATTCAACATGACCGAAATGGTCAGTTGACCCGTTTAGGAGTTATTGCCCTTTATAGTCAATTTTTAACCATTTTTCGTAAATCTTAGTAATCTTTTACAAAAATCTTCTCTAAAACTACTGGGCCAAATTAATCCAAACTTAGCCACAATCATCATTGGGGTATCTAGTTTAAAAAAATGTGTTGTGTGACCTTGCCAACCAACCAAGATGGCTGCCATGGCTAAAAATAGTACATAGGGGATAAATTGTTTATCAGGTCAAGATCCATCTGCCCTGAAATTTTCAGACCAAACAGACAACCTGTTGTTGGGTTGCTGCCCCATAATTTAGTAATTTTAAGGAAATTTTGCAGTTTTGGTTATTATCTTGAATATTATAATTAAGATAGAGATAAACTGTAAACAGCAAAAATGTTCAGCAAAGTAAGATCTAAAAATAAGTCAACATGACCAAAATTGTCAGTTTACCCCTTAAGGAGTTATTGCCCTTTATAGTCATTTTTAAACAATTTTCATAACTTTTTGTAATTTTTTGTAAATTTTTAACCGGATTTTTGTTACAAAAATGTCGGTTATTGATTTGGGGATGTACGGCGGTCCGTACATTTACTCATGAAACGTTCTACCAAAGCTTTTCAAATTTTAATATGTTGTTACAGACAACAAGATGAAGGTCAAGTTCAATAATGATGATTTTGACATTTACCGTTCAGGAGTTATGGTTCTTGAAAGATTGAAAAATGGCATTTCCAGTCGTGTCCGTGCATTTACGCATGAACTGTTCAACCAAAGCTTCCCAAATTTTAATATGTTGTTACTGATGACAAAATGGAGGTCAAGTTAAATAATGACGATTTTGACTTTTACCATTCTGGAGTTATGGTTCTTGAAAGATTGAAAAATGGCTTTTCAGTCGTGTCCGTGCATTTACTCATGAACTGTTCAACCAAAGCTTTTCAAATTTTAATATGTTGTTACTGATGACAAAATGGAGGTCAAGTTCAATAATGACGATTTTGACTTTTACCGTTCAGGAGTTATGGTTCTTGAAAGATTGAAAAATGGCTTTTCAAGTCGTGTTCGTGCATTTACTCATGAACCATTCAACCTAAGCTTTTCAAATTTTGATATGTTGATACTGATGACAAAATGGAGGTCAAATTTGATATTGACGATTTTCACTTTCACCGTTCATCAGTTATGGTTCTTGTGATATTGGCAGGATACAAATAAATGTTAATAAATCCGATTTGCTGTCGTTGTGACAGCCTCTTGTTAGAATATATTTTCCACTGTAATTACTGGGCCAAGTTCATTATAGATAGAGATAATTGTAGCAAGAAGAATGTCCAGTAAAGTAAGATCTACAAACACATCATGATCACCAAAACACAATTTTGTCATGAATTTATCTGTGTCTATTGTTTAATATGCACATAGACCAAGGTGAGTGACACAGGCTCTTGAGAGCCTCTAGTTTTTACATATTTCTTTTAATCAGGTAAAAAATAGTCTATATGGAAATGTTTATCATAATGTAAATACAGGATCAAAACTGTATGGTATTCCCTTAACTGATACATACATGTAACTGACTCCCAATGACAGTCAATACTAATTTTAACAGCTTCCACAGTTTTTGAAGAAATAACTTCTAATCATTAATAATAGGGTGTGGAAATGTCTTAAATGAAAAGAAGTGTTACATCCATTGTTTTCACTAATTTCCAATTATGGCCACGGGTTCCTTGATGACTAGCTGCAGAACTGTAGCTCTTAGGTCCTTATGTTATTTTTTTTCTATTTGCGGACCATAGAGAGCAACTAAATTTTCTGAAGCATGACAGGAACAAGCCCCCCTTACATGCCTTATGTAAGTCAGCAGCCCCCCCTTATAAAAAGTTCTGCATCTGCCACTGGTCATCAAGTAGATGCGGAACCATAGCTCTTAGGTCCTTATGTTATTTTGGTATCGTCTGCATTTTTTTTTACTATAGACTACAACATTGTAAATCATTTATGAATATTATAAAAGAACGGGTCCTAGTACACATTGGAGCACTCCAATTATTATATTTTGCCATTCAGATTTTCCCCCTTTCATCAAAAGTTGTTGTCAACGTTCAAGGGAAATTCCGCGATTTTTTACTTATCATCTTATTATGTTCATCTTAACATAAAAAACACATTTGCAAAGTTTTAAATTTATATTCCTTCTAATAACGGAGAAAATCAAGTATTTGTAACTTTTTTGGTTGAATTCTCGAGTGGGTCGTACGTTTTAGCCCGATTTGTTGAATTCTGGGAAAAAATAAAATCTGTTTAACTCTTATAGCTTATCGACAATATACGTAATTAAAAGCGCACAGCTGACGAATGGTCGTAGTTATTAACCACAATATAAGAATGAACGAAAATGAATATGCATATACCGTTTTGTATTGATTGAATTAAACTCCTATACAATTATCTCTAGTAAATGTTTTCGAATAAATTTCATTAATTATTGTTGAGATTTTTTTCATAAAATATTTCTTAAACATATTTACTGATATTGAACTGAAAATATTTCAGTTCTATTTACCGTTATTGTTTTGATAATCATTTTAATGCAACTAATGTGTGTGAGCAGAGTGTGTATATTATTTTGTAAAGGTCACTGTATATTTCTCGGCTTGAGGTCAATTCGTTTACCTTGTAGCTATTTAGCCGCAGGTGTGAGTTCAAGCGTACACAGGTATGAATGTTGTTATTTGGAAAGGATTAGCAGAAAGGATTAGAAAGAGTATGCTGTATTTAATTAAAATACACTAAGATTTAATACACGATGAGAATAAAGATACAATAATTTTAAAAATTGTGTAAATTAATTGAAAATAAAATTCAGATTCGTAATTCCGAAAGTGTATAAAAATAAAAGGAAACAATTTTTGATTACTTTCTTAGCGGCAATTGGCGTAAAGATTCAAATATGAAGTAAAAAATATTAGTTTTAATCTTTAATAAAAACTAAATGCAATATTATCCAATTTGATATACCAGTGCACATCTGTTTGATATCATTGACTTTACCGGAATTTCTTAACTTGTATTCAAATCTGGCTGTGTTTAAATGCTAATAAAACTATCGCAATTTTAAAGTTTTTAATTGAAAAAAAAATACAACATACAACATGCATGATTTTTTTTAGTTTCTTTTTAACATTTCATTTTCACATAATTAAATTCATTGGACAATCATTTACACGGTCTTTTTTGTGAAAAGAATACCAATTATCTAAACTAAGGCATTATTATTTTTGAGGATTTTTGTACATCTTTTTTTTTAAAATTCTATGATAATATTTGTGCAATGTTGAACATGATAGCCGTCATTAATCCAAATAAGTAATACAGTAGTTATAATAACACTTATATTTTAGTCATGCATAACTGATATTGACGAATTTAGAATAGTTCGTCCATACATCGTTGTTCTTGAAACAATCATTATTAGTACACATGTAAGTTTCCTGACGTATAAGCGCCATTGAGGATGAGCTCAAGATAAAGCAGACTAGTAGCGTTTCGTTCGTTTGTTTGTTGGGAAAGGAGAGGAAATGCAACCACTTGTACAGATAAACGACAGAATTACCATACAAGCATTTATAGTCAACACAATCAGAAAGAGTTCCCATCGTTGGACGGGGAATATGAAGGCTTCCAAGAATGAACAAGTGACATGTCTAACTCTGAACAGTTAGAAAACGGACTATCAACATCGACCGCTTGTTCTTGATATTTGAAACTGCATGCATATATACGTATACGTTTATGATAGTGATGAGTTCTTGCGTCTGACAAAAAATAAATCTCTTCATGGTTATATCTTGCCATACGTGTATATTGGTTTGTATTAAGGTGATTACTCAAAATCGTTATTTGAAAATCCTGTTTGTGAGATGTAGATTCATTTCAATACAGAAATTTCGTCTATATATTAAGTTTCACAAGTGCATAACACGGAGAAGCTCTGAAGGTAAATTACTTCCATTTTGTTTGGGTGTGAACCATCGATGTTTACAGCAATATCAAAGAATAAGATGATGATGGTAGAAAGAACTATGGGCGTCATGTGGCAAATATTACATGCATATCGGACCATGAGTTGTCAATCTGTATGAAAAGATTTCCAATACAACCATATCATTGAGAAGGATTGTTTACATGTTATACTCTCGTACTAGTATTACAGGGTTCTTGTGGCGTTCACCTTTGACACACATCTTTTTAACGATGTTTAAAAAAAAGACAGAACCAATTTAATGTAATATTTCCCTATTTTTTAAATATAACTAAAAGTCTTTTATCTGACAAGAATACCCCTATTTAGCGGACAAGTAATTTATTCTTTTTTCTGTTATTGAATACCAAGAAAGAAAATATATCCCGTAATTAATTTGAAACTTTGATACTCAACAGTTTTCCAGCAAAATATTCACATCCCTTTGGGATACTTAGTGTTCATCCAGTGGCATATATGACAATTGTGATGACGAATTCCTTCCTTTGTTCGAGAACAATCTTATTGAAATATAAATCTGTGATTTTACTATGTCCACAACTTCAACTTGAATGAACCAAAGCAAAAGTTATACATCGACCTGTATTTAAATCAAATTGGTTCTCTTCTTCTTCTGGTATACAATAGTCTATCGACATTCGATGATAACATACTGATGGCATACGTGGACTAGTCTATTTACAAAACTTTTACCCCAATTTATTCAAAATATATGTTTTTTTCTTATGTTCAATGTATACATGTATATATTTTAAATTGCGCTATAGTTCCGTAACTTTCTACCCAGTCGTATAAACGAATCGTCGACAAGTGCGTACATTTTATTAAATCAATATTTCTGGTATGTTCCAATCTGTCCTTCACTATTGACAATGAGTATATATATTACATTTTCCCAAATTCACCCTTGGAAAAAATATTCAAATAGATTTTAATTTCATCAAATCTTATTTTAAGGGTATTATTTATGTTTTTATGAATAATATTCTTTACACCAGAAATATTATTTAAAAACAAGCGTATGAGTTTAGTAATGACAAGTAAGACAGAGTTGTATATTATACATCTGATAGTTCAAAATGAAAAGTTATAAGTTATCGGCCGTGTACACTGATCAATACCTGCAGAAGTGAAACGATGCATGAACTTGCAAGCCCGACAGGAAATCGCTTGAATACCTGGACGTGTCACCTCACACCCCTAACAATACCTTTGGAAGTAATACCTTTAGCCATGCTGGTGATCAGATGAGGGAAGATCAGAATTTATTTGAAAAAAAGTTTATTACTTTACAGAACTATGAACAAATTAGATTTTCGAAAACAATTTTCACGGAACACTTATTTATGATTTTAACTTTGACTTTTTACCTAATTCCAATATCAACAGTTTAAAAACAACAGACCATGGTAATTTAAAAAAATAAGAATATTTTCCGTATCAAGTTAGTTAGTCGGATAAAACAACCGTACGATTGACAAGATATCGACACGCAATTACAACTACATCGGTTACTGTAGTTTTGTTCCTTTGTGGTTTATAGACATATCGTTGTTATTACAAAATGTAATTGGGAAAGAAGACAAAATGGCCGAACGCAGAGAATTGATACTCTAAATTTAAAATCGATGATGATCGCTTATCTAGCGAAATAAAACTTTAATATCTATGAATTTGAGCATTTTTATACAAAATGAACATAATATCAATTTTTGATTTTTTTGCGTAGTTTCCCTTTCAGTTAAAAAGTCAGTCGTCTATCCTAATATGGATCCACAAATACCATATGAACATAGGTGCTTTGATTATCTTTTATGATTTTCAAATTCAGAAATTATTGCATGCATTTCTTAATGCGATTTTGTCATTTTCGACTAAAATGCAATTTTAATTTTTGCAATATTGAGAAAAAATCTGTTTATTTCATGTGAAACAAGAATGTGTCCCAAGTACACGGATGTCTCAACTAAATTTAATGAAATGTATATATAATGCTTATAACCACTAAACTCTGTTTAATTTCAAATTTTCATGATTTTGGCAGCTTCACTTTTACACTTATTGAGCTATGTCCCCTTATAACGTTATATGCTAGCGGGGTCATCATCTGTGTGCCTATGGACACATTCCCCATTTATTTAATATTAAAGATCTTCGTATATTACCATCTTATTATTATATATAAATTATACTGTTGTGCAAATCTTTAGACTTTCATATAAATTTGCTTTCACAAATTTGCTGATTTATCATCGTTTGTGCTGATGTTTAAAGTAATTATGAATATATAATGTGTTTCTAGCTGTGTATCACATTAACTGGTGATCCAATGGAATTTCCAACTGCTTTTTAAGATGTAATCTCCAGGCACTTAGGCTTCCACTGCAAATAAAAACTGAATGCACAATTTTAATGGTGCTGAAAGTGGCAATAAATAATCAATTAATTTAACATAAACATTTTATTTTGTTTAAAAACATCAATGTCTCAGGTCAAAACAGCTGTTTTATCATGTTTATACAAACGATAACTATTCATTGCTAGTGTAATCAACAACCTGTTTGAATAGTGAAAACCTCATTGTACAATGTACATATGCATGTACATATAACACATATAAAGTACATCATCATGTTGTGTCTGTATCAATATATGATTATATTTTACTCCTCAAAATAATATCAATACATGTATCTACAATTGTCTTCTAACTGTATAAATGATTGGATTATTAATTGCATGGGTAACCTTTTAAATGTTTTATATATATATATCATAAACTCATGATCAAGATATCAAGTATTGTAACTTTAAAGATCATAGAAATAGCCATGCACAAGTAATGATATTCCTTCATCAGTGGAAGTTTCACCATTTTGTTTGAAACAGTGTACTTTCCCAATATTGTTTAAAATTACATACCTGCCAACTTTTCAAAATGCCCATGGGGGTTTTACGTGCAAGATGGATCCTAGAGTTCAACAAAACCATCAAGGGGGCCTTCAAATATATTTTAATGTTGTTATTTTGGCTTCTTCATACTATTACAAGCTTATAGCCATTGTAAAATTTATTGTTTTGTTTAAATTGTGGACAGAATTGCTCTTTCAAAATGTCCATGTGGGAGCCTCCATGGGGAAATCCCCCTCAAATAGTGACAGTTTGCAGGTATGAAATTATATGACATATTTCTTGATAACCAGTAGAAAACATTCATCAGACAGCTACCGATGCCCAATAGAAAAAGGAACAAAGTAGACATCTTATATCACTATACCGCCATCATTTACAAGTAGCTGTGCTTGTATACATGATATATATGTCAAGCTCTAAATTACAAATAGTCCAGGTTCATTGACTTTCTTTAATATTGTTCATTTGTTAATGTGCTGTTCGGCTAAGATAATATAAAATGCAAAGTTTATAATGGTAGTATTAGTCTTAGCCAAATTATGGACTACAATAATTTAACTATACTTTGCAACCAATCAATTATTCTTTAAAAAATTAGCATTTTATGTTTGTGCCTTCTGTCTGATAAACTAGAATTTATTATATTTTTCAGGTAAAAACAAACTATATAAATCATGTCGGGACATGCCATGCCAGCTATATGTGGTCCTTGCTTAGAAGGAGGAAATAAAAATCCATCTCTCAAATGGTGTACTATTTGTGAGGAACAGTTGTGTTCAGGGTGTGTTCAACATCATCAATCTTTAAAACTAACAAGAAATCATTATTTAACAGAAATAAGAAATGATGCTTCTTCTTCATATGCTACAGAAAACAAAGGAACAATCCTTAAAACACCTGAAACATGTGTATATCACCCATCAGTTGAAATACAGTTTTATTGCAAGAAACATGATATTATGTTATGTGATGCTTGCCTTGGTTCACATCCGTCATGTAATAGTGATATAGTTCCTATCGACCTTGCTTCCAATGGGACAAAAAACTCACAAAATTTCCACAGTATTCAAACAGAAATTACAAATATTTTACAAAGTTTCAGTGCTATTCTTGCAAATAAGCAGACAGTTGAACAGATATTTTCTAACGAGGTTTCTTCAGCAAAAAAGAAAATTGATGAAATAAGACTAGAACTGGTTAGATACCTTGAGGAAATGATTGATAAAACATTATTGAAGGATGTTGAAAGTCAAGAAAAAAAAGTTCTCGATCAATTGATGAAAGACAAAACAGTTGCAGAAGATGGACGAAAAGAAGCTGCTTGGTTCTTAGACGAAATGTCTTCCATACTGAATACGGGATCAGATAAACAAGCATTTATGTTACTGCAAAGATTGAAAGCTTTCAAGAACGTAAGGGACCTACAAGTGAAAGAAATGTCTTACAACATGCAGGCATATTCGTTGAAAATGGAACTCACTGATCCAGTTGAATTGTGTTCTAAAATGGAATTACTATTTGGAAAAGTAAATATGGAGTCAACACCATACAATGTGAACATGGTGCAAGGGATGAAAATATCAGCTATTTGTGCAACACCTGGCGAGTCAATTAAGACTGAAAAATTTGTATGCAGTGTATCAATAACGGACGCTGGTCATCTTCTTGTTGTTGAGTTGAACCTTTTTTCATCCTCAAAGGTGTTTTTATTTAATGATGCTGGAGGTCATATAAGTAATATTAAAATTCCAGGCTCACCAACAGATAGCACTGCAGTTCCTGGTGGAAACAAAGCTGTTGTATTAGTGGACAATAAAAAACTTCTATTCCTGGAAAAAGATGGTACCGGTACACTTCATTGCAAAAATATCATGAAGATGGCAAAAGGTTGTAACCTTATAACTGCCTCATGGAGTAAATTATATATCGCTTATAAAAGTGAAATTATTGTAATGGATATCAATGGTCATGCTGTCCAGTATTTGAAGACCCTTCAAATGTCCGGTGGTCAGATTCAAGCTTTTAGTGTTGGTAGGGATGATGAAGTGTATTATGCAATTGCGGATTGTTTATATTGTATGAAGGATTATGGTGAGGAAGTTTGTCTATACCAAACTCAAGATTTGAAAGATGTCTCTGGAATTGTTCTTGACACAGATGGAAATGTTTACATTTGTGGTAAGACATCGAACAATATTCATGTCTTGAAACAAAAGGATAGCTCTGCACAGGTTTTGTTAAGGGAAGGAGATGTTCTACAGAAACCCAGTGGTATTTGCTTTGACAAGTTCAGAAACAAGTTATTTGTATATTACACATCCTATGATCCTATTCAAGTTTACAATGTTACAATGTAGATGATACATCATGAAAACATAACATGATGGAAAACCATAGGCAAGCAACAATTAACTTGAAGGGAGGGCCGGGTTATGCCAGTTTCTTGTCTGAGTCAGATAAAAAAAATGTTTTTTGATGCTATCAATCAAATTATTTTTTTCAATATTTGACACTTTCATGACTTTAGGTTATGAGGAAAAACTGGATTCAGAATATTTTTTTGGCATCTGCTTGACTACGTTATTTTTATTCTTCATCAAATTGAGGCTCAGAATATTTGTGAAAATAATCCTCCAGGTGCAGGATTTTTATTGCTACTTTGAAGACCTGTTGGTGGCCTTCGGCTGTTTTCTGCTCTTTGGTTGGATTGTTGTCTCTTTGACACATTCCCCATTTCCATTCTCAATTTTAAATATTCTTTATATACTTTGTATAGAATGTATTATTTTTTATTAACAATTGTTAGTTTTATAGGTATGTATGATATATATTATGCATGTTGTAAGCTATTTATTTATTTCTTATCATTGATAATTATATTGTACAATTTTGTATCTCTAGATCTGTATCATAATCAATGTTTTGCAATTGCCCTTTAAGGGTATCAATAAATATATATATATACACGTATATGCAGATTTGTAAGACTGAGTAAAGAAAAAAGAATCCTTGTTTTAATTTAGAAAGAGCCAGCTAGCAATTATAATGAATAGGTTATAGATATATTTCATTTACGTTATGCACGAAACCACTTCGTAAGGCCAAACAAAAGAGTATGTGAATTAACTGTACCTACCTACCCTTATTTTTATCCCCTACCCTAAAGTTTTTTTTACCATTTTTGACTAATCACTGTTAAAGTCGCAAAGTTGCTCCCATAGACATGATAGATGCAATATTAAAAACAAAAAAAAATCCCTAGCTACATGTACCTATCCTATTTTTTCAGCACATGACAGTAAACACATATACTTTTTTGTTTGGCCTTATGTTTGTCAAACGATGGAAGTATTATACATGTATTGATCAACTGTTGATGTAAAACTTCTATGGTCAAACTCAAATTAGAAAAAAAGACTTAAAATGGATTGAATTGAGCTTTTTTCCGTAATGAGATAAATTCTCCCAACAACATCTCATAAAAATCAAAGTAGGCTTTTTGTGTTACAAATGTATGCAATTAACACTCATGTCAATGTTCTTCTTGGAGATTTGAAACCTATTTTAAGGCGATCAGTCATGCCAGTCTGTCAGTGTGATATATGAAAACAAATTATCAGCCCATGTTATTTCTGATTGTCCATATAACAAGTTGATGATGATTTTATTATACATTTTTTTCAAGATAATTAGCTTAATATTTTCGAATCAATTTTATGATAATGATAATCTGAATTCACATATATTAAAACAATCCATATAGCCTTGGTTTGAATAGAAGTAGCAATATATAATATTGTTATACATAATATGGACAAATTACGTCTTTGAGAACGTATAGTGGGCACTGGCAAATATTATACTTATTTATATTATACCCATCCGTACATCAACTCACTACGTTTCAATGTTGACTTCCTTTACCTGTATTGAGTATACAAAACAATCCAACCTAGAGAATAGTAGGCAAAAACTACACACAAAATGGCAAAAAGATTACGAATTATAGAGAAATATAGGCAAAAAAAAAAGAAATAGAAAATAATGAGGTGCTAAATGATAAAGAATAGAGGAAAATGGCAAAAACATTAAATATTCAAGGAATAAAGAATCTACCATCCACCAACCCCTACTATAGGGCAAACGTCAAAGAATCATCAACATAGCGATACAAAGAACTCTACCTACTGTTGTTTCAATGATCAAATTATTACATTTGGTTTGTCAACACGTTGTATGGTTATCCAGGAACATATATATTAGATAGACTGTTGCCAGTGTTATCACTCTCACGCTTGTCATTATTTTTGCCTCCAGTTTATTTCTTCAAAATATCAGATATACAAAAACATATTCAAATCTTCACACTCCAAGGAAGAAAAAGAGAAACTTGTAAATATTCGACAAGAGTATAGCTTCTCAAACAGAGGTAACAGATACCAATGGGATATTCAAACTCGCATGTCGATGATAAACTGACATTCAATGTGAAAACAAAAGACAGCAACGCGAACCCCACCAAAAGCGGGGTGATCTCAGGTAGTCAAGAAGGTTAAGCAGATTCTGATCCACATATGGCACCCATCGTGTTGCTAATTTTAGTACAAACCTAGTTATATGTCTAATTCGACAGTCGCATTCGGGGTAAAGGTGACGAGATTGTAGTTACATGTACGACAATTTGTACACATCCGTCGTCACCTGTGAAAGAGATATTCCATAACGACCAAACTACTCATAATGGCTTACTTTTGAGCAGCAGCCCTCTATCAAGAAAATCATGATAAAAACACGAACTTAGAAATATTGTACCAACCTCGAGAGTGGAGATGTACTCCATATGCAGGCGCCGCTTAAATTTTGTTGGATAGAAATGCAAAGTTCACCATTTGGATGTTGAAATCATCTCTTTTGGCATACAGCTCAGTTTTCAACTGACCCTCGTTGTCAATGTCGAGATTCGAGGCAGATTTATCTATACGTCTATGTTTGTTTTGTAGTTGCTTTTTTGATTTCAATGAACGTACATTAACATTATAGTGTGTAACAGATTAGTGTAAACCTGTTCCCGTTTGCCTAATGTTTTCCCAGGTTCTCAAATAAACTGACGATTATTAAAGTAGATATATGTTTTATTACTTGCTATTTACATGTATTTTTATAGTTCACATTTACAATACATTTCAATAAGATATAAATATTCAGGATACGATGGTCAAGTTTACGTTTTAGTCCTTAGTTACCTGGTAAGATAAATATGTTTTAGATAAAATGTAGAATATAATAAAGTCAACTATTAACTGGCGTTCTAATCCCAAAAGTGCACTCCTCCAAACCCTAGAGCTTACGTTTTCTATCCCTTAAATGACGTCATATTTCCGGCCAGGCTACTTGGACACTGGAAGTGGCCCGACTCGGAAAACAAATTGACCGGAACTACAAGAGTTATTATTTAAACGGAGATAGAACAAAAGAAAGAAATTTAACCAAATCATCACCTACACTTTTCAAGCGAGATCACTGAAACTTCACAGGAAGATGGCATAAGACCGTATCTTGAACTATAATGGTTTACTTTTATAACTTGGTTGTCTCATTGGCACTTATACCACATCTTCATATATCTATATATGTTGAAACTGTGTACCTGTTATTGTGGAATTGCATACCAATTATTAATCTCCATTTGAACATGGGAACTTAAATATTTTACAAATTTTGTTCACTGTTGAAGATGATACAGTGACCTATATTCCTTCCGTTATGTTTGTCATTTCGTCGTTTTCATTTTTGGAAAGATTGGAACGTGTTCTAAATCTTCCTTAGGCAATAGCCTCCCTTACAACACGACAGGGTAGCTACTATTACTGCATGTATTCACACTGAAATATAGTTCCCTATAGTTCTCATGTATGTGCACATAATACACATATAAACTGTGAAAAATGGGTATATTTTTGGAGCAGTTCATTCAAGAATGTATCACTATGTAATTAAGGTGTGTTGATGTGCAGGCTTTTTTTAAAGCATTTTGATTAGGTAATTTAGTATTGATACAATTCCAGTATGATTGACAACTGTCATTATCACCAAACCATCAGGGACAAGGTGGACCTTAAATTACAATGCCCCACCTCCTAAACTGTCGATTAAATTGACCACATTACTTACCAACATCAGTGTTACATAATTGTACAGACCCAATAAACATCTCAATACACAAATATTTGACCTCATAATTGAATACACAAATGTATATATTAGATGTTTGATATATAAGGATGATAGATTTATTTATTGCCAATTACTTTTGATCTTATCTACATTACATAAGATGATTCTGTAAATTATGTCTGAAGATAAATGATTAATAAAGGATTAACACAATCTTTAAAATAATATGAAATATAAATATGAATATATAAAAGGTATTCAAGTTAGGCCTATAATTTATCACCAGCCCAGTATTCAGCTATTCTGTGTTAATTTGAGTTATCATTGATATGTTTATAATCATAAATTTACTGTTGACAAAACTTTGATTTTTTGAAAAAACTAAGGCTTTTTGTCAAGCCTTCGACTTTTGTCGAAAAAGCGAGACTAAGCGATCCTACATTCCGTCGTCGTCGGTGTCGTCGTCGTCGGCGGCGGCGTCCACAAATATTCACTATGTGGTTAAAGTTTTTCAAATTTTAATAACTTTCTCAGACTATACTGGATTACTTTTAAACTTGGACAGAATCTTGTTTATGATTATAAGATAGTATTCAGAAGCACATTTTGAAAAAATAAATTTCCATTTTTTCCGTATTTTACTTATAAATGGACTTAGTTTTTTTCTGCGGGGAAACATAACATTCACTCTGTGGTTAAGTTTTCAAAATTTTAATAACTTTATTAAACTATCCTGGGTTTGTACCAAACTTGGACAGAAGCTTTTTTATGATCATTAGATAGTATCCAGAAGAAAATTTTGTAAAAAAATAAATCCATTTTTTCCCTATTTTACTTTTAAATGGACTTAGTTTTTTCTGCGAGGAAACATTACATTCACTCTGTGTTGAAGGTTTTTAAAAATTTAATAACTTTCTTAAACTATCCTGGGTTTGTACCAAACTTAGACAGAAGCTTATTGATGATCATAAGATAGTATCCAGAAGTAAATTTGGTAAAAAGATCACTCAATTTTTTTCTGTATTTTACTTTTAAATGGACTTATATTTTCTTCCAGTTAACATTACATACAGTCTGCAGTTAAAGTTATCAAACATTTATTAGATTCTTTTACCATCCTAGATTTTTACCAAACTTGGACAGAAGCTTCTTACAATCAATAGATTGTATCAAGAGGATTATTTTTACTGATTTTTTTCCTCATTTTTAGCTCACCTGGCCCGAAGGGCCAAGTGAGCTTTTCCCAACACTTGGCGTCCGTCGTCCGTCGTCGTCGTCGTCCGTCGTCCGTCGTCGTCCGTCGTCGTTAACTTTTACAAAAATCTTCTCCTCTGAAACTACTGGGCCAAATTAAACCAAACTTGGCCACAATCATCATTGGGGTATCTAGTTTAAAAAATGTGTGGCGTGACCCGTCCAACCAACCAAGATGGCCGCCATGGCTAAAAATAGAACATAGGGGTAAAATGCAGTTTTTGGCTTATAACTCAAAAACCAAAGCATTTAGAGCAAATCTGACTATGGTAAAATTGTTTATCAGGTCAAGATCTATCTGCCCTCAAATTTTCAGATGAATCGGACAACCTGTTATTGGGTTGCAGCCCCTGAACTGGTAATTTTAGGGAATTTTTGCTGTTTTTGGCTATTATCTTGAATATTATTATAGATAGAGATAAACTATAAACAGCAATAATGTTCAGCAAAGTAAGATTTACAAATAAGTCAACATGACCAAAATGGTCAGTTGACCCCTTTAGGAGTTATTGACCTTTATAGTCAATTTTTAACCATTTTTCGTAAATCTTAGTAATCTTTTACAAAAATCTTCTCCTCGAAAACTACTGGGCCAAATTAATCCAAACTTGGCCACAATCATCTTTGGGATATCTAGTTTAAAAAATGTGTGGCGTGACCCGGCTAACCAACAAAGATGGCCGCCATGGCTAAAAATAGAACATAGGGGTAAAATGCAGTTTTTGGCTTATAACTCAAAAACCAAAGCATTTAGAGCAAATCTGACATGGGGTAAAATTGTTTATCAGGTCAAGATCTATCTGTCCTGAAATTTTCAGATGAATTGGACAACCTGTTGTTGGGTTGCTGCCCCTGAATTGGTAATTTTAAGGAAATTTTGCTGTTTTTGGTTATTATCTTGAATATTATTATAGATAGAGATAAACTATAAACAGCAATAATGTTCAGCAAAGTAAGATTTACAAATAAGTCAACATGACCAAAATGGTCAGTTGACCCCTGAAGGAGTTATTGCCCTTTATAGTCAATTTTTAACCATTTTTTCGTAAATTTTAGTAATCTTTTACAAAAATCTTCTTCTCTGAAACTACTGGGCCAAATTAAACTAAACTTGGCCACAATCATCATTGGGGTAATTTGTTTAAAAAATGTGTGGCGTGACCTGGCCAATCAACCAAAATGGCTGCCACGGCTAATAATAGAACATAGGGGTAAAATGCAGTTTTTGGCTTATAACTCAAAAACCGAAGCATTAAGAGAAAATCTGACAGGGTTTAATTGTTTATCAGGTCAAGATCTATCTGCCCTGATGTTTTCAGATGAATTGGACAACCCGTTGTTGGGTTGCTGCCCCTGAATTGGTAATTTTAAGGAAATTTTGCCGTTTTGGGTTATTATCTTGAATATTATTATAGATAGAGATAAACTGTAAACAGCAATAATGTTCAGCAAAGTAAGATTTACAAATAAGTCAGCATGACCAAAATGGTCAGTTGACCCCTTAAGGAGTTATTGCCCTTTATAGTTAATTTTTAACATTTTTCATAAATTTTTGTAAATTTTTAGAAAATATTTTCCACTGTATTTACTGGGCCAAGTTCATTATAGATAGAGATAATTGTAGCAACAAGAATGTTCAGCAAAGTAGGATCTACAAACACATCACTATCACCAAAACACAATTATGTCATGAATTTATCCGTGTCCATTGTTTAATATGCACAAGACCAAGGTGAGCGACACAGGCTCTTTAGAGCCTCTAGTTTTTTTAGCCTTCGATTTACAGCAAAAGTAGGCGAGACACTGAGTTCCGCGGAACCCTTACAAATTTTAAATACCTCAGGAATAGATTATCTAAGCTGTATTTGGCAAAACTTTTAGGAATTTTTGGTCTTCAATAATCTTCCACTTCATACTTTATTTGGCCTTTTATAACATTTTTGATCGGAGCGTCACTGATGAGATTTTGTAGACTAAACGCGCCTCTGGCGTAAATATTAAATTTTATTCCAGGTATCTATGATGAGTTTATTTACTTAAAATTTCCAAAAATCATCTGTAATAAATCAACAATTTTGGTTAGTTCACTTTTTTTTATTTTATCAGAAATTGGCTTGAAACAGTTTTAAAATTTAAAACTGTTATTTATAACAAACAATTTTTTTATTATTTTTTTCCCTATTCATCATTATGTCTATATCACTTTGAGAGCTCATTTCTATCGTATTCAAATTTTGAGTTGTAATGATTAAATCAGCTAGCTAAGATTGGGGAATAAGACCACAATAATCATTCAATCAACCTCTAACAAAATGGTAGTTTGCCACGATAAGGAAGTAGACTGTCAGTGTTTGTTTGTGAAAATGGCGAGCTGGCATTGTTAGTATTTTCTTTTGATCGTTTTGGGTACCTAGTCAAATATAATGAACATATATCCAATTTCTACCAACTGAATACGTTATCTTTATCATTGTCAATTTCCTGTCACAGTACATTGATGTGAATTGAACAAAAATGTCTTTGTTATTTCATGAAGGAAGCACAACCTTTAACCTGAAAAATAAGAAAACAAAAGTCGTATATATATATATATACACAGATAACTCATACGAAAGTGTCCATTTCTTTTGAGATTTGCAATAGCTGTCGGAGTACTAGTAATACTACAAATTTATACAGGTAGGTCATAAATAGGTGATTTAAATAAGTTTTAATATAATAAAGTAATTTTGCCGTGGTCTTAGGAAAAAAACATCTGTCAAATGGTCGTTTCCCTCTTTTGCTGTAGGGTTAACGAACACATATTTTTTTCGATTAAGATCGCCGACCCATTTGTTAAGGAAGTTTAAATTTTCTCCCAACAGTTTTGGTTGCTGTTATATGATCATTTTTATCGCTTACATCAATGTTTTAAAAAATCTCCAGGTCATATGGTCCTTTCCTTACTGATGATTTTTTTTCGAAGGGGAATTGAATAGTACGTCCTTTTATTTGATTATGTGTTTGTGATGGGTTTATTTTCATTGGTATTTTCGTCGAGGATGGCATGATAAATGTATCTCACCTTTTAGGGTCTAGAATATTTGTTATTTTATCTGCGAGTGAATTGTAATATATACTCATGTTATCATCGATTTCGATGAGAGAAAAAAATAATCATTAGCTTTACATACCTGAATCATTTTGAATAAAACTTGGTTTTACAACTAGCAGAACATATTTTGTACACTTGTCCGTGATGAAGTCTGGCTATTACCAATTTGGCCAAAAATGTCTTTATCAAAAGAAGTGCAGCCTTTAAATTACAGTCTTAAATACCTAGCCATTCTGAACGAACAGGGCCTTTTTACGGATTTTAATTTGTTATCAATCCAAATACATATCATTGAAGTACATGTATTATGAAATTAAAAGTTCCAAAGAACAAATATCTCATTTTTCCAATATGAAATGATAAAATCTTTTTAGAATGAACAAAGATAAAACATAAATTAGACGCCTTAATTCATACATCTTTAAATTTTGTTCCATGGAATACTTTTTTGCAAGAGTGGGAATCTTTGATGACTGGATGACTTATTCCTATCTATACCCCCGAATTAATGGTAAAGCGAATGTATATTATATATATATATTGGGGTTTTTTATGGTCGGGTTGTTGTCCCTTTGACACATTCCCCATTTCCATTCTCAATTTTATCATGTCCGTCCATCTTATATTTCATTCTTCAGTTTGTCTGTTCTTCCAGTACGATATGTTTGTTATCCACAGTTTCAGTCTCTTTGTCCGCTTATCAAAATGCAATTTAATCTCACATTACTTACCATACAATGCCATTTTGCGCTTTAGTTTTTGGACATATTTTTGGGGAAATTTCGTTCCTAAACATGACTTAAGTCATTGCTTCATATGAGGTATCTATATTGTATCCGCAACTCCTCTAAAACCGCTCATCATGATTAAATGAATCTTTCTTAGATTCATAATCATCATCATCACATAAGGCAAATGTGCAACTCATATTTGGTTTAGGGTTAAAACAGTTTATACGATAAATAGTGGCAAAGTATTCATGTATTTGCAGATAAAACAGAGATGTCAAATTGATTCGAACAGATTAAGCCTCAACATACCAATCAATATGGGAGGTATGTAAAAGTAATTACTTGCAGACATATTCCGAATTGTAGTGAGATAAATCACGTTTTCAATTATATTATTATTAGTTTTTAGGTGTATTTATATGAAGCTCAAATGTAAAATTAAAATTCATCAACGTTTAAACGGAAAAACTTAAGTTCAGCGACAATGTTTCAATACAAATAATTACAGTAGAAAAAACACTTATATTACGAATATTTTAAAGTAAATTAAATGTTTCGTTCTTTTTTTTTTACATTCATTAGGCCTTTAGTTTTATCCTTTGAATTATTTTGAATATGTTATTTCGAGGCCGTTTATAGCCGACTATGTTGAAGGTCATACGATGACCTATAATCGTTAATTTTTGTGTCATTTTAGTCTCTTGTGAAGAGTTGTCTCATTGGTAATCGTACCACATCTTCTTTTTTATATATAAAAATGTTGGATTGGTTCTCAAGACGATAATATGACTAAAATATTTCCTAGGCAATAGCCTCCCTTACAACACGACAGGGTAGCTACTATTACTGCATGTATTCACACTGAAATATAGTTCCCTATAGTTCTCATGTATGTGCACATAATACACATATAAACTGTGAAAAATGGGTATATTTTTGGAGCAGTTCATTCAAGAATGTATCACTATGTAATTAAGGTGTGTTGATGTGCAGGCTTTTTTTAAAGCATTTTGATTAGGTAATTTAGTATTGATACAATTCCAGTATGATTGACAACTGTCATTATCACCAAACCATCAGGGACAAGGTGGACCTTAAATTACAATGCCCCACCTCCTAAACTGTCGATTAAATTGACCACATTACTTACCAACATCAGTGTTACATAATTGTACAGACCCAATAAACATCTCAATACACAAATATTTGACCTCATAATTGAATACACAAATGTATATATTAGATGTTTGATATATAAGGATGATAGATTTATTTATTGCCAATTACTTTTGATCTTATCTACATTACATACGATGATTCTGTAAATTATGTCTGAAGATAAATGATTAATAAAGGATTAACACAATCTTTAAAATAATATGAAATATAAATATGAATATATAAAAGGTATTCAAGTTAGGCCTATAATTTATCACCAGCCCAGTATTCAGCTATTCTGTGTTAATTTGAGTTATCATTGATATGTTTATAATCATAAATTTACTGTTGACAAAACTTAGATTTTTTGAAAAAACTAAGGCTTTTTGTCAAGCCTTCGACTTTTGTCGAATAAGCGAGACTAAGCGATCCTACATTCCGTCGTCGTCGGTGTCGTCGTCGTCGGCGGCGGCGTCCACAAATATTCACTATGTGGTTAAAGTTTTTCAAATTTTAATAACTTTCTCAGACTATACTGGATTACTTTTAAACTTGGACAGAATCTTGTTTATGATTATAAGATAGTATTCAGAAGCAAATTTTGAAAAAATAAATTTCCATTTTTTCCGTATTTTACTTATAAATGGACTTAGTTTTTTTCTGCGGGGAAACATAACATTCACTCTGTGGTTAAGTTTTCAAAATTTTAATAACTTTATTAAACTATCCTGGGTTTGTACCAAACTTGGACAGAAGCTTTTTTATGATCATTAGATAGTATCCAGAAGAAAATTTTGTAAAAAAATAAATCCATTTTTTCCCTATTTTACTTTTAAATGGACTTAGTTTTTTCTGCGAGGAAACATTACATTCACTCTGTGTTGAAGGTTTTTAAAAATTAAATAACTTTCTTAAACTATCCTGGGTTTGTACCAAACTTAGACAGAAGCTTATTGATGATCATAAGATAGTATCCAGAAGTAAATTTGGTAAAAAGATCACTCAATTTTTTTCTGTATTTTACTTTTAAATGGACTTATATTTTCTTCCAGTTAACATTACATACAGTCTGCAGTTAAAGTTATCAAACATTTATTAGATTCTTTTACCATCCTAGATTTTTACCAAACTTGGACAGAAGCTTCTTACAATCAATAGATTGTATCAAGAGGATTATTTTTACTGATTTTTTTCCTCATTTTTTTTTAGCCTTCGATTTACAGCAAAAGTAGGCGAGACACTGAGTTCCGCGGAACCCTTACAAATTTTAAATACCTCAGGAATAGATTATCTAAGCTGTATTTGGCAAAACTTTTAGGAATTTTTGGTCTTCAATAATCTTCCACTTCATACTTTATTTGGCCTTTTATAACATTTTTGATCGGAGCGTCACTGATGAGATTTTGTAGACTAAACGCGCCTCTGGCGTAAATATTAAATTTTATTCCAGGTATCTATGATGAGTTTATTTACTTAAAATTTCCAAAAATCATCTGTAATAAATCAACAATTTTGGTTAGTTCACTTTTTTTTATTTTATCAGAAATTGGCTTGAAACAGTTTTAAAATTTAAAACTGTTGTTTATAACAAACAATTTTTTTATTATTTTTTTCCCTATTCATCATTATGTCTATATCACTTTGAGAGCTCATTTCTATCGTATTCAAATTTTGAGTTGTAATGATTAAATCAGCTAGCTAAGATTGGGGAATAAGACCACAATAATCATTCAATCAACCTCTAACAAAATGGTAGTTTGCCACGATAAGGAAGTAGACTGTCAGTGTTTGTTTGTGAAAATGGCGAGCTGGCATTGTTAGTATTTTCTTTTGATCGTTTTGGGTACCTAGTCAAATATAATGAACATATATCCAATTTCTACCAACTGAATACGTTATCTTTATCATTGTCAATTTCCTGTCACAGTACATTGATGTGAATTGAACAAAAATGTCTTTGTTATTTCATGAAGGAAGCACAACCTTTAACCTGAAAAATAAGAAACAAAAGTCGTATATATATATATATACACAGATAACTCATACGAAAGTGTCCATTTCTTTTGAGATTTGCAATAGCTGTCGGAGTACTAGTAATACTACAAATTTATACAGGTAGGTCATAAATAGGTGATTTAAATAAGTTTTAATATAATAAAGTAATTTTGCCGTGGTCTTAGGAAAAAAACATCTGTCAAATGGTCGTTTCCCTCTTTTGCTGTAGGGTTAACGAACACATATTTTTTTCGATTAAGATCGCCGACCCATTTGTTAAGGAAGTTTAAATTTTCTCCCCAACAGTTTTGGTTGCTGTTATATGATCATTTTTATCGCTTACATCAATGTTTTAAAAAATCTCCAGGTCATATGGTCCTTTCCTTACTGATGATTTTTTTTTCGAAGGGGAATTGAATAGTACGTCCTTTTATTTGATTATGTGTTTGTGATGGGTTTATTTTCATTGGTATTTTCGTCGAGGATGGCATGATAAATGTATCTCACCTTTTAGGGTCTAGAATATTTGTTATTTTATCTGCGAGTGAATTGTAATATATACTCATGTTATCATCGATTTCGATGAGAGAAAAAAATAATCATTAGCTTTACATACCTGAATCATTTTGAATAAAACTTGGTTTTACAACTAGCAGAACATATTTTGTACACTTGTCCGTGATGAAGTCTGGCTATTACCAATTTGGCCAAAAATGTCTTTATCAAAAGAAGTGCAGCCTTTAAATTACAGTCTTAAATACCTAGCCATTCTGAACGAACAGGGCCTTTTTACGGATTTTAATTTGTTATCAATCCAAATACATATCATTGAAGTACATGTATTATGAAATTAAAAGTTCCAAAGAACAAATATCTCATTTTTCCAATATGAAATGATAAAATCTTTTTAGAATGAACAAAGATAAAACATAAATTAGACGCCTTAATTCATACATCTTTAAATTTTGTTCCATGGAATACTTTTTTGCAAGAGTGGGAATCTTTGATGACTGGATGACTTATTCCTATCTATACCCCCGAATTAATGGTAAAGCGAATGTATATATATATATATTGGGGTTTTTTATGGTCGGGTTGTTGTCTCTTTGACACATTCCCCATTTCCATTCTCAATTTTATCATGTCCGTCCATCTTATATTTCATTCTTCAGTTTGTCTGTTCTTCCAGTACGATATGTTTGTTATCCACAGTTTCAGTCTCTTTGTCCGCTTATCAAAATGCAATTTAATCTCACATTACTTACCATACAATGCCATTTTGCGCTTTAGTTTTTGGACATATTTTTGGGGAAATTTCGTTCCTAAACATGACTTAAGTCATTGCTTCATATGAGGTATCTATATTGTATCCGCAACTCCTCTAAAACCGCTCATCATGATTAAATGAATCTTTCTTAGATTCATAATCATCATCATCACATAAGGCAAATGTGCAACTCATATTTGGTTTAGGGTTAAAACAGTTTATACGATAAATAGTGGCAAAGTATTCATGTATTTGCAGATAAAACAGAGATGTCAAATTGATTCGAACAGATTAAGCCTCAACATACCAATCAATATGGGAGGTATGTAAAAGTAATTACTTGCAGACATATTCCGAATTGTAGTGAGATAAATCACGTTTTCAATTATATTATTATTAGTTTTTAGGTGTATTTATATGAAGCTCAAATGTAAAATTAAAATTCATCAACGTTTAAACGGAAAAACTTAAGTTCAGCGACAATGTTTCAATACAAATAATTACAGTAGAAAAAACACTTATATTACGAATATTTTAAAGTAAATTAAATGTTTCGTTCTTTTTTTTTTACATTCATTAGGCCTTTAGTTTTATCCTTTGAATTATTTTGAATATGTTATTTCGAGGCCGTTTATAGCCGACTATGTTGAAGGTCATACGATGACCTATAATCGTTAATTTTTGTGTCATTTTAGTCTCTTGTGAAGAGTTGTCTCATTGGTAATCGTACCACATCTTCTTTTTTATATATAAAAATGTTGGATTGGTTCTCAAGACGATAATATGACTAAAATATTCTTCTGCAAGTAAAGTTTGAACCGGTGCATTTTGTGTCATTTAATTTGACTTGTCTGTCAAAATAATTGTGTTGTGAGGTCCAAGAGATGAATTACTGTGAATAAAAGTTCACGCAGATGCAAATCTTTTCTAAAAGACAACATATTAAGAGTATGAGAAAGTTTGACCATACTCATACTTTTTTATTGACTTTCTATTTAACCCCTGAGCTACAGATGGGTTACGCATGAATTAAACGTTCGGCCATTAAACAGAAAAGAATATCAATTTTGTAAGTGAATCAAGGGTAAACCATTTGTCTTACTGATTCTTATACACTATAATCACGGTGGGTATGATTGTCCTGCGAGAGAACGTACTGTGCTGGTGATTTGGTCCTGACGGGTGCTGGTGGGTCCTGATTCTGTGCTGGTGGGTTTGTTTACATTGTATCAGAACGGCAATTAAACGACTGTTTTGTTGCTTAATTTTTCTCTGATGTGTAATAAGTACTATGCAAAGTATATTACAACAATATTATATTGCAAAAGTCGTGCAAGTTCGTTAAACGGAATTGTCCTGACGCTGCGCTGGTGATAAGAAAAACGGTCCTGGTTCTGTGCTCCTATGTCCTGGTTCTGTGCTTTTATATTTTAGTTAAAAGTGGCATATATTCAAGATCATTGATGCTGTACTGTTATTGACTTATTAGCTGTTGTCTGCTTTCTTGAAATTGACATTGTTGTGAATCTGTTTACTGTTATTATGAGAGAAAAAATACCCCTATTTTTTAATTTTTGTTTAAAACTAACTGTAATCTTATTTATTGGCCTGTTAATGGAGCCCTTCTTGCCCCCTTTTAAGATAAAAATATGTTTACGATTTTCGGGATTACGATCATTTTGCAAGATCACCAAAATACGTTGTAATTGATACAATACTTATATAAAGTAGATGATGTGGTATGTTTGTTGTCAATGGACAAATTTCCATAAGAAACCAAAGGAAGTATGTGTTAACAACCATACGTCATCGTACGACCTTCAACAATAACCCATAAAATAAAAATGTAAAAGGTTTTGCATAAAAATGGAGAGCAAAAATATAGAACAACGGACTTTCTGAGCGTTTGAATCATGTCTTTAGCAGCTTAAAACACATTTGTTTGTGAACAATTGAGTGCGGACTATAAGAATGACAATAGTATTGCGGGTTTGTTTGTTTGCTGTTTTTTGGGGGGGTGGGGGAGGGATAGGGATAAGTAAGAGCGAGGTTACAGTGAAAGCTTGGAATAGTTTCCCGTAAGATTTAAAAGTTGTATTGTAGAAGAAAAATGTATATTATAGCTATTAAGAATCACTTGCTGTAAGATTTTTCCAACATTTTTTTTTTTGTCTAAACGCTTATCAGGTATTTTTTTTTTCGAAAGTTCGATAGAACACTAAAAAAAACACTATTTTATGAAAGGGCAGGCTAGAATATGTCAGAGAATGAAGACGAGATAACATAGAGAACACTAATAAAATTAAGATTTCTTAGCTTTTTTCATTTCAAAATAAATATTTTTGATAAAGAATTACGGGGGAGGAAGAGAACAATGTGTCCTTCTTTTCTATATATAATATTTTTCATGAATAAAAATAAAATGTGCCTTGATTATAATTGAAAATGAGTAAATGGAAAAAATACCCAACTAAAATTCATTGTTATTTTAATATTAATAATATCACTAAGCTTTTAAGTTTTGTGTGTCAAACACACCATCTCTGTAGTAATGACTCCTTACAAAGATATTTCACTTCATTCATTTTTTTTCTGCATTTTTTTATACTGTGAATTCATAGAATTATTATATTAAAATGAAGCCTAATTTATATTTAAAAAAACTAAATCTAAAGCCAGATATATCAAACATTTTTGTTTCCATCTATCCGTTTTCAGGACTTTAACAATCAACAATAACACGCCTGGAAAGTAAAATGCGTACTCGGCTGTCTGTAATCGACTATTTTTAGACACCCCAGGCTCCTAAAAAAACAAGCCGGGGTGGGGGTTCAAAGATGCAAATTAAGTACATATATCAAAATTTTATCTTTTCGTGTACGGTTTATGACCCCTCCTGTGGCCTGTCAATTCCGAAATGTGCAAACTGCAATAGTATCAAAACAGCACAGACAATGAATAATAGAGATATAATTTTGTACATATATCAAGGGGAAACTTCTTGCAAAGCATTATTATTTATAATTGTTCATTATTGTATTTAGTAGAAAAAGAGAATTTAGTGAAAATAAAATCACTATTTTTGTAGAAAATTCACAGACCTTTGTACAGAGATTTTTGTTATGTTTAGCCTGGGATCAATACAATGGTTCATTACCGAGTAAAAAAAATCAAAATGTCTAGCTACCTTGCACATTTCAGAAAATTCAGATCAGATAACGAAACTGGTTCCAGCAACATTTATAAGCAATTTAAGATTGTGACCTTCACAGTTTCCATTCACCACAAATATTCTCGTTACAACGAATCATTTTAAATACAAAAATACGTGTTGCATGCAACCTTTTGTTTATCTATTAATATATGTATACGGATAAAGTTATGAAAGGCAGCAGGGTCATCAGGGTGAGGAGTCCATGTCATCTGGAATAAATGCTAAGCATAGATCTAGAAAGCGACATATAATCATGACATTATAAAAAGTCTCTTCTTTTCGACTTTTTTTCGAACAAATTGACACATAAAATGAATTATATAGTATTGTGGAATTTTTAACTTATTTTAGATACTATAAGTTGTTATCTGATATTGGACGAACGATGTTGCCCTTTTATGTTATTATGTAATACAAGTTCAGATCATTTGAAAACACATATTAAACAGCCAAATGGATGCACAAGAGCTAAAATAGGAGTCATAGATCCTGTTGGCAACAATTATCTGGCTAATTTTATTGATTTTGTAACATTTGTTTCAAATATGATCAACTTCTTATCCAAAATCACTAGCACCGTATCAGGACCCACCAGCACAATAACAGGACCCACCAGCACAGTATCAGGACATGGATAAATTGAGAAAATGCTAAATTTTAATAAATTGCAATGTTTTTTTCACAAAATTGTTTTGTCGTGTGGATTGCGGTATAGAAAGCGGACTCTATGAGCATTTTTGTTTTATTTTTTCAGTTCTAGATTTTCTGAAAATGAGCATTTTTGTGTTACGCTTACTGAAACAGTTTAGAGGGTAATTTTTTTAATGGTTTATATATGAACCCATAAGAAACGAAATTGAAAAATCTCAACTGTTTTCTTCCATTTTTTATGAGTGAAAACGTCAAAAATCACCATTTTCGTATTTGTTTACATTTTTTCATTGATCACCAGCACCCGTCAGGACTGAATCACCAGCACAGTACGTTCTCTCGCAGGACAACCATACCCACCGTGATAATACAGGTAGAAACGATGGTTAACTTATTTGATCGGCCTTAATATGAAGTCCAACATAACTAGAGAAATACAATTGCACGAATCGCTATCTATTTTTGTCTATTTTAATGTTTATATTACATTATATGACCGTCACAAAACATCGCAGGTCACCACGATTGTATTTTAAATGTACTGATAAACACCCAAACTGTTTAAACTTATTATCGTATTCATTCATTGTTAATTGTTTGTTGATACTTTTTAATTACGATTATACGTTTTAGTATGTTAGGAGTCAAATATGAATAATTTAATCAAATCGGTGATACTGATTTTTACTGCTTATGACCCTTTTATATATCTAAAGGATTAAGTACAAGACATCGCTATAAGATGATAATGTTTATGATTAGGAACATTAACTTTTACACATTTGACTTAAAACTTCATAAATAAGGTAGCTGAAGTTTATTACTTTTGATCATTTTCTAAAGAATGCTTATTATGTCGGTATAAGGAAAAATAGTCAACCAGTGGTACATTTGTACATCAAAAGGCTTTAATAGCATTGAAAAATTCCGTCAAAAAAATATATATATGGTTAAACGAATAGGCATCTATGTGTTTATCTAAGCTTAAACCGAAATTTACCATCATTAGTTGTTGGTTTGTATACTGCATTATGTAAATTTGATCTTTATATCAGTTTTTCTAAGTTGCTGTTGAATATATTTTTATTTTTTCACTTTATAATTTATGACATAATAGCTTCCAATGAAGACCATATGTTGATTTATGTATATTCAAATGTTGGCATTGGTTTATTCATATTGTTTACGTTGATATCATGAGATTCCGGTTGGACCCTCTCCGAATAGCATGATTAAAATTATAAACAGTCGTTTCATCCCGTTCAAATGGCATGCCATATGAGTGATTGGCTGTTAAAAAAAAACACGCCGCTGCATCATCCGCATATTGTTTTTTTATCTCTCGCTCTCTATTCAGCAATGCAAGATGCAATCTTTTTCAATGTGAATTCAGGTTCAATATCTTGATACAAATTTGATTGTGTAGTGACTGTGATTGTGTAGTGACTAAAGACATCGAATGACTTCAAATCGTTTTTCTTCCACTGATCTTTTTATCGTAATTATATTTTTCACATTTTTTAATACTTGTCATTTTGAGGTAATTTTGAGACCATAATTTTCGAAGCCAATTTATTGATTTTGATTCGTGAACTTGTAATAAACGAGAGCAATTTAGATAACGAATATGAAAATATTGAATTTAAACACGTACTCGAAATTCGATTGGTTGACATTGATATAAACATAACTGGTGTGTGAAAAATGACAATGGCAGATCTAGTAAAAATTAGACATTAAACCTAATTCCTCGTGAAAAGGGAAAAATCTCAACCCCGTATTAAGAACAATTATAAATATGGGTTTGGTGTTAGGTAGGATGATTATTCCTATCAGATATTTCGTTTCGTTTGGTTTAGCCGAGATTCCCTGACTTCACAAAACTTACTTAATGGGTTAATTAAATGGTAATGATTTACAAGTCATTCTTGAGCATTTTGTTTTTGCCAACAATAAGATATTCAATCTGTTTTAAGAGCAATATGGAATATAATATTATCATGACTTTGAAAATCGCTTATTTCAAAACATTACTCATTTGTCTCATATAAAATATCATCTTCGTTACAAAAAGTACTCTGCTATTAAAATATTGCCAATAAATGTAAATAAGATAAATTATATTTCGATTTTTCAATGATATATAGCGTCATTGTATCATAAATCTTATGAATGAATTTTGCCAACTCAATGAACAAGAAACGCTACACCGATCATACAGTTAGGTGATCATCAATTTTTTTTTTTTATGTTTCTCGTCAAAAAAAAAGTATATAAATTACATGCAGATAATTATGTTAACACATTTCATCGATTATTTCTACAGTAAAAACTAGATGATTTAAACTAAAGCTGATATTTCAAGTCTTATTTAGTATGTTTTTAAAAGAGTACCGTCAAATACTGTTCTATCTTCATCGTCTAATTATTTGATAGAAAACAACATTATATATCATTACATTGAAAATTAGCAGTACATAACTGCTGAGTACAAATCGATTGTCCCTGTAACGTTAAATATAACTTTTATCCTTGTGTATATCATAAACTAATTTACTTATTCGGATAAGTTTTATCTCACCTGGCCCAAACGAACCAAGTGAGCTTTGTAATCACGCGGCCTCCGTAGTCCGTCGTCGTTCGTTAGTTCATATACAAATCTTCTTCTCAGAAACTACACCGCCAAACTAAAACAGACTTGGTATAAATCATCCTTAGGGTTCCTACTTTAAAAGATGTATCCTAAGACCACATCCATCATAGCAAAGCAGGCCGCTTTAGCTAAAAAAATAGAACTTGGGGATAACATGCAGATTGGCTTACACTTCTGAAACTAAAGCATCAAGAGACAATCTGACTGATTAAAAATGTTCATCAGGTCGAGAATAATCTGCCCTAAAATTGTCAGACGCATCAGATAATCAGTTATTGGTTGCTGACCCTGAATTGCAGTTTCTATGAAATTTTGAGGTTTTATTTATAATCTTGAATATAATATTAGATATTCATAATTTGTAAAAAGTAAATATGTAAAGCAATGTCAAATCTACAAATCAGTCAAAATGATAAAAAATTGACAAGTTTACAAGAGTGTACAAATTTTCCATCAATTTCATTATCGATGGGTTTTTTTTTTGGAATGTGAATGTACTATTTTATAACAATATTTAATTTATATGGATATCTTTTGCTACAGGAGACAGCATTTTCCCTAGAATAACACTAATGTTCACTCGAATAAAGCATAGAGTATCATTTGTACAAATAGGTGATCAGGAATTGTTTGCATCAAAGAAAGATCTAGAATGGCGGATACCTTTTTCAGTTTGTGAAAAACTTTTGATGAATACATTTTTAAAAACATACCCAATTATTATGCTATACTCTATTAAAATTCGTATGAAAGATGTAATCGATTCTTTATCTGAATGTCAAGGTTTGCTCTGTTTACATTTCCTGAAAAAACAGGATGTTGGAGGCACTAACTCACACAATCAATGTGGAAATCTTGCAATCTTATTACTTGATTATACAGACATTTATTCAAAAAGAAAACTCTCTAAAATCAGTTTTTCTCACACTAATACTCATTTATCAGAATTATTGTCTTAAAGAAATCATTGTGTTTACTGTACGTTTTTCTTTACTATACATTTTATACCCCCCCCATGTTTCAATTTTTAAAGAATTTGTAAACAGAACTTTAATTATTGCCAGCTTACCCTATTTGCATATTTTCTGGAAAAAAAAATGACTAGAACCTGTTAAAAACTGTTTTGATAACATATTGAAAGCATATCAGAATATTTTAAATGTAATGTTTAGCAGGCAATCATTACAACATTCAAGATTATATAAAGTATCCAATCCAGCCTCTGTCTCCAGTACACATCTCACTGTATGCCTATTTGTCAATCAAAGAACACATTTTCTGCCTCAAATGGTCAATTTAGAATTCTTGTCACAACAGTATCATCTGTAACCATATATCTGACATAATTTAGCTACTATATGTACTAGAAGTGTTCAAACAAAGCCATATTTGCAATAGTTGTATGTATGCAGATACCAGTCTGAGATATAGATTCACTTAAAATGTTGTAGAGATGACTGCTAACATCTGATTTTTGCATACATGTAACTTCCAAGCATAGTTATTGTTTTCTATATCAAGAACTTTAAAATCATAAAATAATAGCATTTTCAAGTTAAATTATTTGTTTTATGACCCAGTGGGTTGGCAATTTTCTATGGGCTTTTTCCCTGTGGCCTCAAATTTCCTAAATCATTCTGCTGTTTCTAGCAATTTGGAATATTTAGTACATATTCAGGATAGAAAACACTATTGTAAGTTTTCTTGAGATATTTTTGTTTTTGTAGCTTGTATTTATTATGACGTGGTGACAAAAAAGCAGATTTAGATGTTGCGGCTTACACATATGCAAATATTATGAATTAATTTTGTATCCAGTACTTTAAGTAAACTATGCATACTGTAAACTATGAATTTATGCTGGTTCATCATATGTAAGGCCCTGGATTCTATCAGTCTTCATTAAATATTTATGAAACTTCATATTTGAGTTAATTTCTTTAAAATATGTGAAGTAAAGCAAATTTTGTTAAATTCTGAATGTTCCTCTTTTGCACCCTATATAGGTTGCATTTCTGTAAATATTGACAATGCAATTTCCGATAGGAACTCCTTTTACGGCTAATACTGTACCACTTTTACTATGAAGTTTTGAAAAAAATGTTATCCTAGAATTGAAAGTTCATATGTACCACAATTGTTTTCAAAGGTCAAAATATAGCGTTTATATGCCCTGAACTTCTCAGAGTTTAAACTTACACTAATTTTCTTAACTACCCCTACCTTGAATGAAAGGTCACCACAGATTTCAATGTAAACAATATGCACGTGACTGTTTATTTACTGGTAACATTCCCTTTACTGCTACAGAATATTTATCATAACGCTGTATCGGGATGGCTGATGTTAGCCTCATGTATTTTTATCAGACAAAACAATACAATAAAGCTTTGCACTTGATCCACTATGCTATATATAAATGCAGTCCTGAAAAACTGTATCGTCAATTGCTTATCATTACATCATTCAGGAAAAAGAATATTGCTTCTCTGTGTAAAATAATAATCTTTGACGAAAAATCTAAACTAATATCTAATGAACATCAATCTGAAGAATATGATAAGATCTTTGTATGTGTATTTCCAGCATATGCTTATTTCCCTAAGTGTCTATGTCATTATCATCTCAATAATGTCAGACAATGTCAGGATTCCCTCGAAGATCTACGACTGGTTATAGCTCAACACTTGTTTGTATTAGATCATATTGAAATTGCTTTTTCGTACAAGTTTTTAGGTATTGCTTTACAATTATCTGGCAACACTGAATTGGCACGACAAGCGTTTATGCAATCTGTTACATATATTTCCATACCATGAATTTCCATTCAACCGTCAAAAGACATTTGTCCAACAGAAGAAGGCAATTTTATTGTAATCTGTTAAATTACCGATATAATTATGTGAGGTCATTTTAATTTGTTTTATATATATATAATATATGATAGATACATTATCAGAAAATCATTATCAACGGGAAAAAAATAATTTATAAATAATAATACAGTTATCTACCTTTCGTCGCAAAATGAATGTCTAGTTGTAAAGAGAAACACTACTATAATTTAGTGTTAGTTAAAATGTTAAAGTTGAATGTTGCGAAGAGAGTCAATACCAAGAACACAATTTCAAAACTCACAAGAAGGGAGTTTTCACCTGCCAGTCCAAAGTTAAGTGCTTCGATATTGAATGACATTGGTTTTGGGTAGGAAAATGGTTTTGACTGAAAGTTCTTTTTCATTTGTTTAAGAAATTTTACAACTTTCTTTGGGCCTTTCAAAACACAGCCTTTATTTATCAAATCTTCATGGTTTTTCTTAGTTTATATTTAGGAATCTAACAAACTGACTATAGAGACCTTCTATAATTTCAAAAATAATTGCAATATGAATAACACAACAGATTTTCAATGTCCCCACCTATTAAGTATTTGAACTGGGCTCATCTTCAGCCTTGATTGATTATCTAAAAAAATCAATAGCATAAATTTTATCAAAATTTGATAACGATTAATTCTACTAGATACTTTATAATACGAACCGATGCTTGGACAGGCAGACGAATGAACAACATTTATATATCCCATGCCGCAATGTGATGTTGAGGGGACAACAAGAATAGATATTGGGTATAGCTCAAGGATACAACATTTCATCTCAGAAGTTAACCAGCCATAAAAATACACCCATAGGTCGCTACACGATCTGCAACAAACTAGTAAACCCGACATCATGTTGTTAGCTTTATATGGATGACACAGGCTGTGACATAACATAGGCTGCATTTTCATTTTTGTACAAAATTCTGTTACAGTATAATTATACGACCGTATATTGGTATCACGTTGGCGTCGTCGTCTGCATCGTCTTCGTCGTCGTCCGAATACTTTTAGTTTTCGCACTATAACGTTAGCTTAAGTAAATAAAGATCTATGAAATTTAAACACAAGGTTTATGACCATAAAAGGAAGGTTGGAATTGCTTTTGTAAGTTTTGGTCCCAACAGTTTAGGAATTAGGGGCCAAAAAGGGCCCAAATAAGCATTTTCTTGGTTTTCGCACTATAACTTTAGTTAAAGTAAATAGAAATCTATGAAATTTTGACACACGGTTTATGACCATAAAAGGAAGGTTGGGATTGATTTTGGGAGTTAAGTTCCGAACAATTTGGGAATAAGGGGCCAAAAAGGGCCCAAATAAGCATTATTCTTGGTTTTTGCGCAATAACTTTAGTATAAGTGAATAGAAATCAATGAAATTTAAACACAAGGTTTACAAACAAAATAGAAGGTTGGGATTGATTTTAGGAGTTGAGATCCCAACAGTTTAGGAATTAGGGACCAAAAAGGGGCCCAAATAAGCATTTTTCTTGGTTTTCGCACCATAACTTTAGTATTAGTAAATAGAAATCTATGAAATTTAAACACAAGGTTTATGACCACAACTAAACTTTGTTTGATTTCATCAAAAATTGAATAATTGGGGTTCTTTGATATGCCGAATCTAACTGTGTATGTAGATTCCTAATTTTTGGTCCCGTTTTCAAATTGGTCTACATTAAGGTCCAAAGGGTCCAAAATCAAACTTTTTTGATTTTAACAAAACTTGAATCCTTGGGGTACTTTGATATGCTGAATCTAAAAAAATACTTAATTTTTTTCTTATTGACCCAGTTTTTAAGTTGGTCCAAATCGGGGTCCAAGACTAAACTTTGTTTGATTTCATAAAAAATTGAATAATTTGGGTTCTTTGATATGCCAAATCTAACTGTGTATGTAGATTCTTAATTTTTGGTCCTGTTTTCAAATTGGGCTACATTAAGGTCCAAAGGGTCCAAAATTAAACTAGGTCTGATTTTAACAAAAATTAAATTCTTGGGCTTCTTTGATTTGCTGAATCTAAACATGTACTTAGAGTTTGGTTATGGACCCATTTCAAGTTGGTCCAAATCAAGATTCAAAATTATTATATTAAGTATTGTGCCATAGCAAGAAATTTTCAATTGCACAGTATTCAGCAATAGCAAGAAATCTTCAATTATACAGTATTGTGCAATAGCAAGAAATTTTCAATTGCACAGTATTGTTCAATAGCGAGAAATCTTCAATTGCACATTATTTTGAAATAGCAAGTATTTTCAATTGCACAGTATTGCACAATACCAAGAAATATCTAATTGCACAATATTGTGCAATAGCAAGAAATTTTCAATTGCACAGTATTCAGCAATAGCAAGAAATCTTCAATTATACAGTATTGTACAATAGCAAGAAATTTTCGATTGCACAGTATTGTTCAATAGCGAGAAATCTTCTATTGCACATTATTGTGAATTCTAATGCAACAACATTTGTAACGTTCATTTTGATTGGATAACGTCGCTTATTTTCATGGCATCAATTGACAATTGATGCTATGGCACGTACGCGCAAGCGCAGACGGCATATGACAGATTTTAAATACATGTTTTAACGTTGTTTTCCGTCAGTTTCATTAGAATGGAGATAACAATATTGTATTTTAAGCTCCGACGGCATCAATTGGGGATTTGATGGTCGCAAATACCCGTTTACTGTCTCCGCTAACGCGTCGCCAGTAAACTTAATTTGCGACCATCAAATCCCCAATTGATGCCGTCGGAGCTTAAAATACAATACAGTTATCTCCTAAATAGCAAGTATTTTCAATTGCACAGTATTGTACAATACCAAGAAATATCTAATTGCACAATATTGTGCAATAGCAAGAAATTTTCAATTGCACAGTATTGTTCAATAGCGAGAAATCGGGGTCCAAAACTAAACTTTGTTTGATTTCATAAAAAATTGAATAACTTGGGTTCTTTGATATGCCAAATCTAACTGTGTATGTAGATTCTTAATTTTTGGCCCTGTTTTCAAATTGGGCTACATGAAGGTCCAAAGGGTCCAAAATTAAACTAGGTCTGATTTTAACAAAAATTAAATTCTTGGGCTTCTTTGATATGCTGAATCTAAACATGTACTTAGAGTTTGGTTATGGACCCATTTCAAGTTGGTCCAAATCAAGATTCAAAATTATTATATTAAGTATTGTGCCATAGCAAGAAATTTTCAATTGCACAGTATTCAGCAATAGCAAGAAATCTTCAATTATACAGTATTGTGCAATAGCAAGAAATTTTCAATTGCACAGTATTGTTCAATAGCGAGAAATCTTCAATTGCACACTATTGTGAAATAGCAAGTATTTTCAATTGCACAGTATTGCACAATACCAAGAAATATCTAATTGCACAATATTGTGCAATAGCAAGAAATTTTCAATTGCACAGTATTGTTCAATAGCGAGAAATCTTCAATTGCACATTATTGTGAAATAGCAAGTATTTTCAATTGCACAGTATTGCACAATACCAAGAAATATCTAATTGCACATTATTGTGCAATAGCAAGAAATTTTCAATTGGAGATATCTTTCTCTGTCCAGAATAGTAGTTGAATCAACTTAAATCATTGCTTTATACAATATACAATGTATGTTCACTTTTACTACCAACTGATAAATTAAAAAAATCTTTACCATTCAGTGATAACAAACACTTTTGTTTTACATTTTGATACTTTATGATGTATCTAAATGAGCAGTTATTATTGCAAACTCCATTAGAAATTTGATTTGAGACCAGTTTTGGAATAAAGGAAAGGGAGATCTAAAAAAAAATTGGGGGCGTCAATTTTTCTCATTTCAGATTTCATAAATAAAAAGAAAATTTCTTCAAACATTTTTTTGAGAGGATTCATCTTCAACAGCATAGTGAATTACTCAAAGGCAAAAAAAAAAAAGTTCATTAGACCACATTCATTCTGTGTCAGAAACCTGTGCTGTGTCAACTATTTAATCACAATCCACATTAAGTTCGGAATTAGCAGTATTTCAAATTTCTGCGTTCAGCTAAAATTCTACAATTTTTTTTAAAATTTAACTACAACTCGAAAGAACTGTTTAAGTGAATCAAAACTAATGTCACCCTTGTAGAAATGACTCCAGTCAGAAAAGACTGCAATTGCAAATAAGAATATATGGTGCGTGTTTTGAAATATGCACTGTTTCCGATAAATTTACCAATTTATGAATCGAGGAGTGAGGACATGAGAAACAACATATATGGGTCACTTAATTGGTCTAGTCATGATATATAAATAAAAGTATATAGTTTATGGGTGGGTATCTGAACAGTGTTTAAAAGGGCTCGAACTCCACCAAAAACATCATTGGTGTACTCATAGGTCTTATTGAATATATATATATATATGAATTGAAGGTAGGCATATGAACCATGTTTCAAGCTATTTAACCATCAATTGTATGTAGGGGCAGGGAAAGACCCCAATGATGAACTAGAAATTCAATAAAGATAAAGTATGGGTTAGGGATTGGGTTCGGATTTTTTTAAAGATCAATCTAAATAGTAACGTCATTAAAACCCGAAGCTGTACTGCAAATGTCTTGCAAGTTCTGTGGCCTATAAATTATTTACTACCACTCCTTTTTATAACTGTGGTGGATAGTTGTCTCATAAGCAGTCAGTACACTTCTCTTTCATATTGACATGGCAAGAAAAGAATGTTTGTTTAAGCTGACATATAAAATTACATATTTGACATTGACCTTTTATTTGATCTTGAAGGTCAAATATCAAGGTCATTATCTATGGTACACAACACATCATATTGAGGTGATGACATTGTGTGTCAAGTATTAAAGAACTTCTTCAAGGAAATTAAAAATTACTGCTCCAGTAAACAAACCCCCAAAAAAACCAAATATTTTGACCTAGAAGTAAAAGGTCAAGGTCAATTGGCAGTTTCCTTTTTTTCAAATATAGTGTCTTATTATAATACACCTTCATGCCAAATATCATAAGCTAGTGTCGAAAGATTAATAAGTTTTAATGATTAAATACACAGATTATTGTGAAAATATGTAAAAATAACTCATATTTATTCCGTTGCCATGGTTACAATGTAAGAGACCCCAGCTCAAAAATCATAAAACTTGTAGTACACATGTAAACTTTTATAGAAATATTTAAATCATTTAACAAATCATAGTTCTTTAAGAGATTTCATGTCCTTTTGTTGATCTTTTTACCAAGTATCCAAAATATGCTCAAAATGCCCTTTTTAGACTGGTCAGCCCCAAAATTTAGCTATTCTCAAGCTTTAACATTTTGTCAAGTTTCGACAAAGTTGCTGCTCACAAGGAAGCTATTAAACCAAGATTTCCAAAGGGTGAAAGTTCCTAACGTCGTAACTACAATCCCCTTCCCTTTCATGAATGTGACCTACTGAATTAGACTATTTACCGGATTTGCCACATGTGGAGCAGTATTCGCTTACCCTTCCGGATCATCTGAGATCGCCCCTAGTTTTTTGGTGGGGTTCGTGTTGCTTATTCTTTAGTTTTCTATGTCCCTTTTTAGACTGATCAGCTCCAAAATTTAGCTATACTCAAGCTTAAACATTATGTCAAATTTCGAAAAAGTGGCTGCTCACAAGGAAGCTATTAAACCAAGAGTTCCAAATGGTGAAGTTGAAATCATTCCTTCGTAAATTTTACGGACGCCATCACGAGTTGGTTGACCGTTATGGAATAACCGTTTCACGGATATGTTCCTTACGTTGTAACTATAATCCCCTTCCCTTTTTTGAATGTAACCTACCGAATTAGACTATTTACCGCATTTGTTATCACTTAAGCAACACGACGGGTGCCACATGTGGAACAGGATCTGCTTACCTTTCCGGATTACCTGAGATCACCCCTAGTTTTTGGTGGGGTTCGTGTTGCTTAGTTTTCTATGTTGTGTCATGTGTACTATTGTTTGTCTTTTTGTCTTTTTCATTTTTAGCCATGGCGTTGTCAGTTTATTTTCGATTTATGAGTTTGACTGTCCCTTTAGTATCTTTCGTCCCTCCTTTTGAAGGACGAATAATGCTTGTTATGAAAATCGATTCAAATACCAGTCCAATATAACTTTATCTAGCTAATACAGAGTAAAAAAATTGTGATATATTTTGTAATTTTTTTTGGAAATTGAGGCATTTCCAGTAGATGACGCTATAAAATCTAAAAATGCTTTAAAATAATAATTTATTCAGTTAATTTTTTTTCTCTTGACTATCATAACATGTGTTCAAAATTTCATATCATTTGGTTGACATGTCATGTGGACCCACTTAAAATCATTTTTCAAGGTTCTATCAAAGACTGGGTGTTAACATGATATTTTTGTCAATTTTATTAATAAAAATCTTTATTAAATTTATTGAAGAAAAACCAAGAAGACAAGCATTTTGTGTGTAAGTGATCAAATTTAATGGCAAAATTGATTTGAAGGTCGGTGAAATATTGAACGATTAAATTTCTTGTTTCTTCCATTTGAAGAGGGTACAGATTATTCATGGGATAACATCTATATACTGTAAAAAGATAGAAAAGTTGGAGGATTACAGTGTAAGATCGCTGTGAAAGTAGGCTGAGGTCATCTAATCTACATGTTAAAGCAGCCAGTTATGTTAAATTCAGTTTTCTTATATCACGAAAGGCTTCCAATCAAACGAAGCGGCAAATATATCCTTAATGATCGAAGTCGGCCAGCTATTATTGCCCTAAAATTTTCATTGATGTCTCGTACCTGTGCATAAAACTGGGGAAAACTGTATTTTATTAATGTATATGTTAAATCAATCAATACTAGTAATTACATTTATTAATATGGGCGGTACATGTGTCTATAATGACTGTTAACTTTTGTTTCGACTGCATCCATAATGTACTCCTTATTCTATAGGTTTTTGAGCCACCAGTTTGATTTTTATTTTATTATTTGTTGAGAATTCGGTATTTCTGAGGTGTCGTAAATGGTGTAACCAAAGATTGGGGATCTAGGTATACTCTATCTCCAGGGATCTTCTCTGGAAATATAGCGAACATGTTATGTATCATCATATATTTGTATTTTCTACTTTTATTCAATTCAACGTTAAATATCGTTTACATACATGTAATAGGTATTATATTAGAGAGACAAGGGGGAAAAAGAAAAAAATCGGAGAAAAACGGTATGTATGATATCGTTCCTAATTAATGTAATCCGTTGAATCGAATATATATATTTAATGTTATTCCTGAATGATTTCTTTTACCTTGATGTCACCCCTCTGCTTCACCTGTTTCACTTGTAAACTGCAAGTGTCATTAGTCTGTGTCGAGTTATTGAAAATGTTTATTATATGGTGTGGTAAATTTCGATTTAAAAATACTGTTTTTTATATATTCTTTTTTTTTTGCATTCAGTTTTTAACTTTTCATATAGAAGTTTGCTTTTTAACTATTATTCGACATATAGTTGTAATCTTACAAAGCGTTATGCGTTGAGAATTAATGCTGTTTGCAATAATTTTGTATATACGTTTGTATATTGGCAATATGCTTTTGTATTCTTTAACTGAATGTAAACTTTAAATAAACTTTGATTGATTTAAGCCATTCCAATTGATATTGTATAGTGTGTCTTTCTATGTTACACTATTGTTTCCGATAAGGGTGCGGGTTTGGTAATTTAAAACGTTTAAACCCGCTGCAATTGTTTGCACCTGTCCTAAGTCAGGAATCTGATGTTCAGTAGTTGTCGTTTGTTGATGTGGTTCATATAAGTGTTTCTCGTTTCTCGTTTTTTTAAATAAAGATAAGACCGTTTGTTTTCCAGTTTGAATTGTTTAACACTAGTAATGTTTTTGGGTCCCTTTATTGCTTGCTGTTCGGTGTGAGCCAAGGCTCCGTGGCGAAGACAGTAACTTGACCTATAATGGTTTTCTTTTATAAATTGTGACTTGGATGGAGAGTTGTCTCGTTGGCACTCATACCATATCTTCGTATATATATTTGATATTAAAAAAAAGTTACACAGTAGTAATTTATAATCCATTTTTGGAAATGAAGAAAGTACAAGGACACATGATCACACTCGAATTATTCATTGCATTTTAAAGTTTCATTGAGGTCCATTGTTAGTCTTAGCTTTAGTTTTAATTCAATTTTTGTTTGGATTTTAATTAAAAAGCAATGTAAAAAAAACTTTTGGATCATTTCAAAATAGTTATATATAATTATGTCGTAAGAAAAAAGGAAAAAAGCGTGAATCTAAAACGAAACTAAAATTAGAAACCAATTGACGGAAAACCCAAAATCATGAATATGGCAGGTATGTAATGATTTGTATATATCTTCCTACATAATGATTTAATAGTGTGTTACATTGATGTTCATTTTCTCGTTAGTTTTTTTTTTAAATATGAATACATTAATGTAAAATGAACTTGTATGAAGATAAAAAATAAATCAAATAAAACACACATTTCTTTCAAAACAAAAGTTCAGTGATCATATTACTAGAAAGATCATGTCAAAATAATTATATAAAAAAAATAAGGAAAAAGGAAAAAAGCGTGAATCTAAAACGAAACTAAAATTAGAAACGTGTTGACGGAAAAACCCAAATAAGTGCAAATTGAACGGCTGAGTCAACAGACTAACTGATATGGCAGGTATGTAATAATTTGTATATATCTTTCTATATAATAATTTGATATCTTTTTACATTGATGTTCATATTCTCGTTAATTTTCTTTTTAAATATGAATACATTAATGTAAAAGGCACTTGTAAGAAGATAAAAAAATAAATCAAATAAAACACACGTTTCTTTCAAAACAAAAGTTCAGTGATCATATTACGAAAAAGATATTTACAGTAGAAAATATATATTTTAACTATTTCATACTAGGTAAAAAGATAACAAAGAAATGCGGGATTACTTCAAAAGATAATAGTAAGACTGACAAACAAGTTTAATCTTTCCAAAATGGTATGATGTGCTACGCCATATCATAAATTAACATGAGTGAATTTTAAGTAATTTGGGGGAGGGAGCTATGTAGAGAAAACGTCAAACTTAATAATCTCTATTAAAAATATCTATCATTTCATTTATTTTCGGATACTTTTATTTGGGTTTCAGTTTCATTTTTGGTAATACGATTACATATCGGCCAGCTTTATGTAAACGCGTCAGTGAACAGGGCTATCATTTTTTGTATAATATATGTAATGAATGATGATATACAATTTACACAATACAAATGATATGTAGAAAATAATGTGAATAACACTTATCGTGTTATATGGATTGAAGAATAAGGAATGCGTTATAATAAATTGTTCAATTTTGAATATGAACGCTTATCCAACCATACTATCAGACAATCCATATAAAGTTCATTATCCTCTTCCTGATGTGTTTGTCATTCAATTTGTTTTCTTACATTCCAATTAGGTCAAAATAAAGGCATTTTGGAGAAATTTTACAAAATCAGCCAGATTTCAGCAAAATTAAAGACCAGGAAACATAGAGCGCAGTCGTCGACAAACTAAATATTCAAGTTAGATATGTAAACTATCATCACAAACATGATTTTCGAAGATCTTTTTTGTCGATGTATGCGCTCTATGTTTCCTGTCCAATAATCAATAGAAATTAAGCCATGTTCATTGATTTTTCTTGGAAAATCAAAACTAGTTCTATTTTTGACGTCATGAATAAAACGCCGGAACATAAATTGTCAACATATATAAATAGACTTAATTTCTATCTAATCACTATATTAGCTATGATTCATTGTAATATTGGTCAATAAATCCCAATTTTAAATTTAAGCTAAACAAGGGGGCCATTTTATGGCCTTATCAAACCTTCTCCTTTGGGGCTGTGATTGAATGTTAGGTTTTAACATATTTTTTTCTAATCAACTATGGATAACTGAAGTGTGTCCATTTACAATATGAAATTTGAAAGACATGGTATATTTAATTGAGATTTATTCGAAAAGGCTTTTAAATTTTAATAAATATGATGTAAAATGACAGTTGTCATGGATACTATAAACAAACTCCGTTCCAAGATGGTCATACCACCATTCGATTTCAACTCTTGGAAAAAAATATTCATTTTACGATATCAAACATTTTTCTACAGGCTTTTATAACCTGTAAAACAGTGGATAAATTTAGAAAATGACTAATAATTCAACATGACCGGTACCGAAATAGTCAATTGAAACTATATATTATTTATTGAACGAAAAAGATGATTTTTACCTTCATTGTTGCTTAACCGTTATATAAATAAATACACGGGATAAAGCAAAAGATTTCAACAAAGTACGATCTGCAAATAAGTCAAAAGTTAGGTTCTGATTGTTTTAAATATAAATCTAAATAGCAACGTCATTAAGGGCATACGATACAGTTTTGAACCTGTATTTACAAGTTGATGAAAATTTGCATATAGGCTATTTTTTACCTGATTAAATCAAATATGTAATAAAAAATATACCTTCATGTGATACTTTTCGAGTAAATTGAGGTCGAAATTTTGTATATTTGCTCAAAATTCAGATTTGTGACCGTATTTTCTTTTTCGAAAGAAAGACATATCTTTTTTGTTTTAAAAGATAAACTCAAATTGTTTTTTGTTAAATAATCGGTAATTTCTGCATTTTATAAGTATCATTAAAAATTATGCAATATTTATTCAGAAATAACTCACATTTATCAAATGTTCATGAATAGAGGAAAAAACGTCATTTTTTGCTGCATGTTTATCAAAATTAAAAAAATTGCGCTATTTACAGTTTTATAAAATTTGGGTCACTTAATCTCCTTGCAAAATGAAACAAATTGCTGTTTTCAAAAATAGGGGTCCATGCACTCGTTTTCAAATTAAATCAGTTTGAATGATAACAATCAGTCGAAACATGCATCTTTTCCCGACATCATTTTACGTTAGCAACGTCATTACCTTCCCTGTAACTGTATCGTATGCTCTTAAGGAGCGGGACATGACCCCGGGAAGGTCAAATATCAAGGTCATCATCCATGGTACACAACACATCATATAAAGGTGATGACATAGTGTTTCAAGTATAAAAATACTTCTTCAACAAAATGAAAAATGTGTGCTCCAGTAAAAAAAACAAGAAAAATTAAATATTTTGACCTTGAGGTCAAAGGTCAAGGTCAATTGGCTGTTAATTTTTTCAGGTATACTGTCTTATTGTAATACACCTTCATGCCAAATATCACAAGATAGTGTCAAAAGATTAATAAGTTTTCATGATTAAATACACAGATTATTGTGAGAAATAACCCATTTTTATACCGTTCAGTCAGGATCCTACTTCGTCAAAATTATCTCCCCATTACGCCAGTTCATTTTCACAATCGTAAAAATGGAAGCCATTGTAGCGATGACGCGCTACCAATTTTGCTCTTGGAAACCGATAAATTTATCCACATTGCACCAATACGATCCTTATATGTCAGTTATATTTTAAAAGACAAATGTATCAACTAGCTAATGAGCATCAGTTAATGATATTGTCTGCATTGATTCAACTTAAAACTATTGTCTGATCGGTTGTTAGGTGGAATTTTCGAAAAATCATAAACATTTAAAAAAAATCTAATTAAATATTTCGTGGAAGGGCAGACTAGATTTTTTTAGTGGTTGAAGACTATAAACCCTAGTTATCACACACAAAAAATTAGAATTTTTCGAAGATATGCATTTTCATCATCCAACTTGTAAGACTGTCGTCAAGTACTTTCAGTAAAAAGATAGCTATTCGAACACACCTTCCCTGTTTTTGTGACTCATTAAATAGGTATTTCACTTGACCCATATATTTCATCTTTTAGTACTGTTATTTTTTTGTGTTATAAAGTCAACCTGTAGCTTTAATATATAAAAATGATAGAATCTGAAGCGAGACGATGTATGAAATATTCTTACTTTGAACGATATCAAGACAAAATACTCAACTCAAACACACCCTAACATAAAAAGGTGCACTCGATTTTCTCTTTTCGATACAATTGTTACCTATTTTTTGGAATTTTTTCTTCAGTCACATAATGGAAGGGCAGACACGAAAATTACTGAACTAATAGATTGATATCTTTTCCGTCCGTGGTAATTTTTTCAAAAAAAGCGGAGGTTATGCATTTTTGTCATCCAACTTGAAAGATACCCATGTCGTCGACTTGATATCTAATTGTTCTGCTTAACTAGATAAATTGAAAACTTATGCAAATGGTGTTTTTGAAATAAAACACCTCGTAATTGAGAAGAAAATTGCAGTTTTGTTTGTTTCTATTAACTTTTTAAAAATTTGTCACTATAGTAAACAATACAGTAAACATTTATCGCCTTCTCTAATAGAGAGCTTCGATTCTTTTGTTCTATTTCAACCTGGTTTCCGACTGCGTTGCCATGGTTACGGTGTAAGAGACCCCAGCTCAAAAATCATAAAACTTGTAGTACACATGTCAACCTTTATAGAAATATTTAAATCTTTTAAAAAATCATAGTACTTTAAGAGATTTCATGTCCTTTTGTTGATCTTTTTACCAAGTATCCAAAATATGTTCAAAATGCCCTTTTTAGACTGGTCAGCCCAAAAATTAAGCTATACTCAAGCTTTAACATTTTGTCAAATTTCGACAAAGTTGCTGCTCACAAGGAAGCTATTAAACCAAGAGTTCCAAATGGTGAAGTTGAAATCATCCCTCCCTAAATTTTACGGACGCCATCACGAGTTTGTTGTCCGTTATGAAATAACCGTTTCACGGATATGTTCCTTACGTTGTAACTACAATCCCCTTCCCTTTTATGAATGTGACCTACCGAATTAGACTATTTACAGCATTGGTTATCACTTAAGCGACACGACGGGTGCCACATGTGGAACAGGATCTGCTTACCTTTCCGGATCACCTGCGATCACCCCTAGTTTTTGGTGGGGTTCGTGTTGCTTACTCTTTAGTTTTCTATGTTGTGTCATGTGTACTATTGTTTGTCTGTTTGTCTTTTTCATTTTTAGCTATGGCGTTGTCAGTTTATTTTTGATTTATGAGTTTGACTGTCCCTTTTGGTATCTTTCGTCCCTCCTTTTCGAAGGACGAATAATGCTTGTGATAAAAATCGATTCAAATACCAGTTCAACATAACCTTATATAGCATATTTAGAGTACCAAAATTGTGATATTTTTGTAGATTGTTTTGGAAATTGAGGCATTTCCAGTAGATGGCGCTATAAAATCTAAAAGTAGCTGAAGATAAAATTTTATAAAGTTATTATATATAGTTTTTCTCTTGACTATCATAACATGTGTTCAAAATTTCATATCATTTGGTTGACATGTCATGTGGACCTACTTAAAATCATTTTTCAAGGTTCTATCAAAGACTGGGTGTTAACATGATATTTTTTTCAATTTTATTAATAAAATTCTTTATTAAATTTATTGAAGAAAAACCAAGAAGACAAGCATTTTGTGTGTAAGTGATCAAATTTAATGGCAAAATTGATTTGAAGGTCGGTGAAATATTGAACGATTAAATTTCTTGTTTCTTCCATTTGAAGAGGGTACAGATTATTCATGGGATAACATCTATATACTGTAAAAAGATAGAAAAGTTGGAGGATTACAGTGTAAGATCGCTGTGAAAGTAGGCTGAGGTCATCTAATCTACATGTTAAAGCAGCCAGTTATGTTAAATTCAGTTTTTTTATATCACGAAAGGCTTCCAATCAAACGAAGCGGCAAATATATCCTTAATGATCGAAGTCGGCCAGCTATTATTGCCCTAAAATTTTCATTGATGTCTCGAACCTGTGCATAAAACTGGGAAAACTGTATTATTAATGTTTGTGTTTAATCAAACAATACTAGTAATTACATTTATTGATATGGGAGGTACATGTGTCTATAATGGCTTTTAACTTTGGTTTTGACTGTCTCTATAAGGTAGACTTTATTATTGGTTTTTGAGCCACTAGTTTAATTTTATTATGTGTTGAGAATTCGGTATTTCTGAGGTGTCGTAAATGGTGTAACTAAAGGTTAGGGATCTAGGTATACTCTATCTCATGGGATCTTCTCTGGAAAAATAGCGGAATACGCTACAAATGTTTTGCATTAATTAGAACTGTTGGACATCATTTTGATCAACAGTTAAGCAGTTCGTGACAACATAGTGCGAAGGGATAACCTCAATTATGAGACAAAAACACTTGCTGCGATAGGTAATTATATGAAGAGACATAAAAAGGATTTTCAAAACGAATTAACCGCTACTGGTAGGTGGTGCAGTCTTCCTTGAAAACTCGCGTATAAAATGTTATGAATCATCATATAATTGTATTTTCTACTTTTATACAATTCAACGTTAAATATCGTTTACATACATGTAATAGGTATTATATTAGAGAGACAAGGGGAAAAAAGGAAAAATCGTAGAAAAACGGCATGTATGATATCGTTCCAAATTCATGTAATCCGTTGAATCGAATATCTATACTATTAAACGAGAAGACCTCATTTTGTGTGTCGCTTCTCTTCCTTTCACAATAAATTAATCATCATGACTTTGTGTTCTGTTCTGTAGGTACCCTGCATAGTCCCATTTGTCATCCATTCTTATGATTATTCCGTATGAGTTATTTTGGGAGGAAAACGGAAAAAAAGGTGTCCGGATAATGTGTCTGTCATTGGACAAAATTTGAAGTCAGACTAGACTTCCGGTTTGCGTTTTTCTGTACACTTTGAAGTCTTTGACCATACATACAATAAAGTTTATTTGCCATCTGCTATCATTTTCAAATTTACTATCCACGGCGGTCACAGAGTTTATTAAATATAGAGGGTCTTTATAAAGAATTGATAGTAAAAAGCAGAATACACTTTATTTATTTATAGTGATGAATGTTCATAATATACATTTAAACGCTAACATTATTGAAATTAATAGAAAACAAAAAAAGGAAAATTTTTGAAAAAAAGGAGGAGCCGGGCTAAAAAAAACAATTATCCTGTCCCAAAGTACTTATGACTTTTGATACATTTTCAGATATTCTCCACTCATAAAATCCGGCTGTTACAAAAATCCATCGGTTCACTAAGTATATTAAATAGAGAGAGAGGTTGTATATATAATATCAACGACCGCTGTGGATTGATTAGTAAACTGAGAATTGATTGATAGTAAAAAGCAAACACACTTTATTTATAGTAATGAATGTTCAAAATATAATAAATGTATGTTCATATTGAAATTAATAGAAAACAAAAAAGTGGGAATTTGGGGGGAAAAGGCGGACGGGTAGAAAAACAATTGTCCTGTGCAAAAGTACCTATGACTTTTGATACCGTTCCTGCAATTTTCCAGTCATTAAATCTTTTACAAAAGTTCATCCTACAACACTTTACATACTTTCAACCAAACCCTGAATGCCCGCGATTTCGCGGGTGTGTTCTAGTATTTACTTAATGTAATTACAGAATGATTTCTTTTACCTTGATGTCACCCCTCTGCTTCACCTGTTTCACTTGTAAACTGCAAGTGTCATTAGTCTGTGTCGAGTTATTGAAAAGGTTTATTATCTAGTGTGTTAAATTTCGATTAAAAAATAATGTTTTTTATATATTCTTTTTTTTGCATGCAGTTTTTAAAATTTCTTCTGGAAGTTTGCTTTTTAACTATTATTTGATATATAGTTGTAAACTTATAAAGCGTTATGCGTTGAAAATTAATGTTGTTTGCAATAATTTTGTATATACGTTTGTATATTGGCAATATGTTTTTGTATTCTTTAACTGAATGTAAACTTTAAATAAACTTTGATTGAGTTAAGCGATTCCAATTGATATTGTATAGTGTGTTTTTCTATGTTACACTATTGTTTTCGATAAGGGTGAGGTTTTGGTAAATTAAAACGTTTAAACCCGCTGCAATTGTTTGCACTTGTCCTAAGTCAGGAATCTGATGTTCAGTAGTTGTCTTTTGTTAATGTGGTTCATAAGTGTTTCTCGTTTCTCGTTTTTGTTAATATAGATTAGACCGTTTGTTTTCCCGTTTGAATGGTTTAACACTAGTAGTGGTTTTGGGGCCCTTTATAGCTTGCTGTTCGGTGTGAGCCAAGGCTCCGTGGTGAAGACAGTAACTTGACCTATAATGGTTTTCTTTTATAAATTGTGACTTGGATGGAGAGTTGTCTCGTTGGCACTCATACCACATCTTGGTATATCTATTTGATATTGAAAAAGTCTTAGTACGATGTTACACAGTAGTAATTTATAATCCATTTTTGGAAATGAAGAAAGTTCAAGGACACATGTTCACACTCGTATTATTCGTTGCATTTAAAAGGATTATGTTTTCATTGAGGTCCATTGTAAGCGTTAGTTTTAATTCAACTTTTGTTTTGATTTTAATTAAAAAGCAATGTAAAATATTTTGTTTATATCATGTCAAAATAATTATTTAAAAAAAATAAGGAAAAAGGAAAAAAGCGTGAAACTTAAAAGAAACTAAAATTAGAAACGTATTGACGGCAAAACCAAAATAAGAGCAAATTAAACGTCTGGGTCAACAGACTAACTAATATGGCAGGTGTGTAATAATTTGTATATATCTTTCTATATAATAATTTGTTACATTTATGTTCATATTGTCGTTAGTTTTTCTTTTTAAATATGAATTAATACATAAGAAGTAAGAAGATAAAATATAATCAAATAAAACACACGTTTCTTTCAAAACAAAAGTTCAGTGATCATATTACGAAAAAGATATTTACAGTAGAAAATATATATTCTAACTATTTCATACTAGGTAAAAAGATAACAAAGAAATGCGGGATTACTTCAAAAGATAATAGTAAGACTGACAAACAAGTTTAATCTTTCCAAAATGGTATGATGTGCTACGCCATATCATAAATTAACATGAGTGTTTTTTAAGTAATTTGGGGGAGGGATCTATGTAGATAAAACGTCAAACTTAATAATCTCTATTAAAAATATCTATCATTTCATTTATTTTCGGATACTTTTATTTGGTTTCTGTTTCATTATTGTTAATATGATTACATATCGGCCAGCTTTATGTAAACGCATCAATGAGCAGGGCTATCATTTTTTGTATAATATATCAGTGTATATTAAGGTGGCACGGTAGTATTTCCTGGCCCATAAGGGATAATGATAGCCTTTTAAGAATTTTCACCACTTTCTAACACTGCAAAAAATTCTACATTCACAGTTAACTGAAGGACTTCCATTTTACTATTCAGAAATGAATTTGAATATGTATCATGACCGTTTACTTTTTTTGCTATTTTTAAAAACCTAAGGCCACTAGTACTTTTAGGTCTTTTATGGTGCAGTGAATGCAAAATTTAAAAAAATTCTCAAAAAATCATTTTCATCTGTATGTAAAATTATTTCATATTTTTCTACACCTGATTCATCCCTCAATTTGGGAAAGTATGTTATGTTGATACTGTATTTTTTGTCCAATCACACTGTTTATATACATTTACCTAAGTAGGGTACACAAAAGAGCAACCTAAATTCTGGAATGCAAATACTACCGTGCCACCTTAACCAAGACATAACAAACTTGAAACCAGTCATGACACCTATGATGCATAGACTTCTTACTTTGGAACATATTTCAATAAAGAATACTAGTCTGCAATCATTTCTTACCCAAAAAAAATGAAACATTACATCCCTACCCCATCTGGCAGATTTTCACTTTTTTTTCATCTTACCATTTTTACTTAAGGAGTGAACAAAACCCAAATATATGATGTTTCAAATCAACACAGAAGTCAAACATGGTGATTCAGGAGGAATTATTGGATTTCCAACTCTGTTTATGGTTAATCTGACTGAAAGAAACAGTTTAAGCACCAAAACATGAAAACTGATATTAAAGTCCATTCCACATTTTACAGCATGCCTTATATTACTTTAAACATTTCCAGATTATAAGGGCAATACAACAAGAGTCTTTAGATTGCAGTTAACTATTATTCAAAAATCTGTTTGACAATACATGTACTAGAATACATCTCTAAGTTGACTGTTTGTCTATTTCTCATGTATGCATTAAGTTAAATTATGTCCCCTTACTTGATCAATTTGCCTTTATTGTGCTTTTCACTGTCAGAAAATCTTAACAACTAATGGTATTTGCATGGAAAATGAATAAACCATTTAATCTTGCTGATATAACATCATAAATACATTCTTTGTCAAAAATAATGTCTAGTCAATGCATAGAAACCCCTATTTCTATTTCTTTTTCAGACCAATATGAGAGCTAAATGAATAAGTAAGGACCCCTTAACCACTTACTGGTTCCCCAAAAGCTCCTACTGGTGTAATGTTACATCAGAACTACAAATTAAACCTCAAGAAAAATAGTATAGCTGTACTTGTGTTGAAAAAAATAAGAAATTATGCAATTTATTTATTTCGGTGAAAATAATAGGATGTACATGCAACTGAAGAATGTCGCGTCTCAAATTTCAGTGGTTGCACATGTGTCAGACACTGCGAAAAGTTAAAGCGAGCATTTATTATTAAAAATGTATTGCAAGTTACATATAACTAATGAAGTTCTACTTTCTAGGTAAATTTTAACATTATTACCTACAGATCAGGCAAAATTTGCTGAATCAGCAATTTTTACTCTCAGGGGTGGAATTTAAGGCTTGTTTTTATCATAGTTGCCCTCAATCAACTTTTTATTGATAAACTTACAAATTGTATAGGTAAAAAAAGTTCATTTATTGATTTAGTGTAAAAATATATATCCCCCTTAAGGTGGCACGGTAGTATTTCCTGGCCCATAAGGGATAATGATAGCCTTTTAAGAATTTTCACCACCTTCTAATACTGCAAAAAATTCTACATTCACAGTTAACTGAAGGACTTCCATTTTACTATTCAGAGATGAATTTGAATATGTATCATGACCGTTTATTTTTTTGTTATTTTTAAAAACCTAAGGCCACTAGTACTTTTAGGTCTGTTATGGTGCAGTGAATACAAAATTTAAAAAAATTCTCAAAAATTCATTTTCATCTGTATGTAAAATTATTTCATATTTTTCTACACCTGATTCATCCCTCAATTTGGGAAAGTATGTTATGCTAATACTGTATTTTTTGTCCAATCACACTGTTTATATACATTTTCCTAAGTAGGGTACACAAAAGAGCAACCTAAATTCTGGAATGCAAATACTACCGTGCCACCTTAAGTGCGAATGCAGGTAGTTCATTTTCACTATCATATGCGAGTATGTCTATTGTAGAATAAAGGATCATGGGAAAACTGTATTTGTTTACGTTTCGAAAATACCAAAATAATTGATTTGAAGTTAAGTTTCAACATATTTTCATTGTGATATGTCTTTTTAATGTACAAAACAGCATTAAAGTTCAAATAAGTGTTAAAAAAGCAACATAATATAGCATATCGATTATTGAAAGCGATCAATTTTAACTATAGATGCGATGAATTATCACTATTAGTGCAATCATTTCTGATGTAGAATTTTCGAAGATACGAGGAATTTTTATTGTAGATTTATGTGATAAATGGACTTGTAACAAATGAAAAAACTTAATTGATGACTTTAGTATTTATGATTTTTTCAAATTTTCCTTTATCACAACTATGAATTTTGTTCAAATTAATATTAAAAGTTAAATAAGTTCCTGTGATATTTGTTTTAAACGAATATGCACCTATTTCATAGAAATCAAAAATATTTAATATATAATTCTTCTTGTTACACTTGAACCATAATGCAAGCTTAATGCTGTACCGAGTATGCTTGCATGGGATACAATTGCAATTGAAGGCATAACTGTCACAATAGGATGAAGATAAAAATTCCTTTTCTACTCTTTTTTTGTCTCAAATGTGTCATTTTGATATCATTTACGATTATATAATAAAACATTGCTATACTCCGAAGAATACAAATTTGATGATTTACACTTTTTATTTATTGTACAATTAATATAATACTTATTTTAATAATTCACTTGAATGATAACTGTAAACTGACTGCTGACAAATGCTCAGTATATAAGATAACTTGTTTAACCAGTGGAACATATTTCACCGATAAAGAACTTATTTTACCAGTTCAGGATCAACACACAAACCAAGAACTTATTTCAGAAGGTAAGGAACAAATCTCACAAATCCGGAACTAATTTCACTAGGTCAGGTACATATTCCCCCAACCCGGTACATATTTCACCAGGTAAAGTGTGGAACTTATTTTATAGAGATTGAACAAATTATATAGAAATTGTCTGTGAAAAGTTCTCCCAGTACATATTTTTATGGCCCCGCAACGAAGTTGTCGGTGCCATATAGTTTTACTCTTGTCCGAAATTCCGCCATTCTGTCATTCCGCAACAAACCATTATACAGATTTTTGTTCTAAACACCTTCAGATATTGGACTGATTTTTGTTATGTGAGTTAACCATGATGAGTTACAGATCAAGTTTAAGTTTCGTTCCGCTCCGCTAGTTTTTACCGAAATTACGGGCTTTGGATTTTGATAAATTGTTGAAAATCAGTTATACGGACTTTTTTGTAAAGGCTTTCAGATATTTGGATGATTTTTGACATGTGAGTATACCAAGATGAGTTACAGATCAAGTGTCAGTTTTGTTCCGCTCGACTTATTTTTGTCGAAATTACAGGCTATGGACTTTGATAAATTGTTGAAAATCACAGTTATACGGAGTTTTTTTCTAAACACCTTCAGATATTGGGCTGATTTTTGGTATGCGAGTTACTCATGATGAGTTACAGATTAAGTCTAAGTTTCGTTCTGCTCTGCTAATTTTTGCCGAAATTAAAGGCTTCGGCTTCGATAAATTGTTGAAAATCACAGTTATACAGACTTTTTTTCTTAACGCTTTCAGAGATTGGGCTGATTTTTGGTATGCGAGTTACTCATGATGAGTTACAGATCAAGTTAAAGTTTCCTTCCGCTCTGCTAATTTTTGCAAAAATCAAGGGTTTACAACTTTGAAAATTGTTGAAAATCACAATTATACGGACATTTTTCTATACGCCTCCAGATTTTTAGCTGATTTTTGCTTTGTGAGACTACCATCATGTGTGTTTCCACATGTGTTATTGAATTTGCAGATTTTTCAACCTTTTGATTTGGCTCAAACTTTTAGCTCGTATTTAGATCTCAAGTAAACATAAGTAGTATACATGTTTTTTAAACAATTACTTTAAATCAGTAATCCGATTATATTTTAGAATTTTCTTCATTATTTTATTTTTGATATTGCGTAGACCTACATCTGAATGTGCAAGGCTTTGTCATACTTTAAACGAATGGTCAACTCAAAAAATTGTACTAAAATCAAGGTGAATGTAATTAATGTGTACTTGATGCAACTGGCTTAATAATTTCAAATTGAAACACCCCACATTATTTTCTGAGACATCAAGAGAAAGAAAAAGAATCATTTTAATTCGAAGAGATCAAGAAGGTTATTTATTTTTTTCAATATGAAGATATTACAAACGCCATAGTATATACGGTGGTATTGGATTATTGAAAGTCAAACTTCGCCAGTATTCCTCGCAGACAATCCTTATAACATGTATAATGCAAAAGGACAAACGTCATTGAAGACTCACGGGTGGTCTTCGGCTGTTATCTGCTCTTTGGTTGGGTTGTTGTCTCTTTGACATATTCCCCATTTCCATTCTCTATTCTTTTTAAATTCATCGTATTATGAAAACGAACATTTATAGTGTACTATAGGTGAGGCTCTCAAAAATGAAGTAAAACTACCAGTTAACCGGTTAGTCGGTCGAACGACTATCCGCGTAACCGGTTAGGCAACATTGGACGATTTGAAAACACCCCTTTTTATCCCATCCAGTTTCGGTTTGAGCCATAGATAGATATATAAGAAGATGTCATATATGACAATGAGACAACTCTCCATCCGAGTCACAATTTATAAAAGTAGACCATTATAGGTCAAAATACGGTCTTCAACATGGAGTCTTGGCTCACATCGAACAGCAAGTTATAACGGGTCGTAGTGTAAAACCCTTTAAACGGGAAAACCAACTGTTTAATCTATATCAAGATGTACGTAATTAGGGATGAAGTGTCATGGAAATGGATAAATAAAACCAAGGATAAAGATCCCTACGATTAATAAGAAATTAAATAGAATACATTTGAAATAAATGTTATTTCTATTGAATTTATAAGAGTGTTAAAGCAAACTTTCCTCCGCAAGTTAAACTTTATAAAATCCATCTCTTACTTTATCTTTTGTTTGAGCAAGTCGGCAAAATTAAAACTTTAATAGATATACGTTTTTTTTAAATTCATATAGTGAAAATGCACCGCATATACAATACTGTAACGAAAACCGAGCGGTTAGGCTTTGGTGTTAAACTATAAATGTGTAATCCTTAGTGTTTTGCTATAAGAATGTGTTTTATAACATGGATAAGTATATATGAACTGAAGTTATAACTGGCGACCCTTCTTTGGTAGCGTGGTACTCTGGTATCGTGGTACTTTGCGGTATTCCGGTAGATCTAAGGTTGGTTCTGTATAGGTTTTGTGGTACTTAGTGGTATTCTGGTAGATCTTAGTTTAGTTCTGTTAAGGTTTTTGTAAGAATAACAGACTCGTTAAATAAAAATCAACTTGTATTATCTGTAAGATGCGCTAAATATCTACAATTCATACAAATAGTATATAACTTAACAGTATTTTAGTCTAACAAATAAATACCCTACTTTATTAGAATATCATGTAGTAAAGAAAATGGATAGCGGAACTATATTTCGAAAGTTTACGAACTATAGCTTGGTAATCGGCAAATGGTAAATTGAATTCAATGTAAAAAGATAACGTTTCTCACTTGTTAAGGAACTAACAAGCCCACATTATACGGAAATAGTCTGGTTACTACTTTAATATTCTGGTAAATGGTTTCGGTACATGTATATTTAAATCGCTTGGAATTAGCGTGTGTTACTTGCCCAGGGTAAAGTCGTACTAAAGTCTTATCGGTTTTCTCCACCGTATTTATACTTTGGTAAACCATTACCAAAATGGTTTACCATTTACCATTTCGGCTTACCATTTTTACCATTTTGGCTTACCATTTACCTAAATTACCAAACCCAGAGCCGACGTCATAACAAAAATAGGTTATGATGTCATTGGTGTACTTCATTTGAAGTAAACAATTCACAGCTGTTCCGATTGTAAAAACAAAGGAAAGAATAATAAAAAGTTAACAATGTTTACATAAAGTTGTACAATAAATATATAATAGGAACAGTAAATTTACGGTAAGGTTTTAACAACACCATCACACAATTTTAGGGAAAACAAGTTCCATTTCAAGAAACCCCCATTTCGTTTCAATACTAATGAATCGCTCTACAGTATAAATGAAAGTATAGTATCATTATTCGACAGTCTACATGACTCGCATAAAGAAAGCATCATAATGGAATTTAGTTCAATATAAAGAAACTGAATGACAAAACCTATTCTACGTTATCAATGGTTATACAACTTTAATAATTGTGTTGAAATGACTATTTTTCTGCAACAACTTCTTACCTGCTAGTTTTAAATCACCTGCACGATCTGTTCGTGAAATGTCCTAAATATTCACCTATTTCGGTATATATTTCACAGCTGGATGGCTTTAAGTGCGATAAAACCCCATTCGCATCTCTTACATTGTCTTACTAGTATAATTTATTTCTAAACATATTCATTTTAACTAATTTTCTTCATTTTCTTCAAAAATTAAATTGTCTGTTTATTTATCATTCTACATCAGAAATTTATGGCATATACAGTGAAAATGATATTTTAGGATCCGCACTTTACATACACTGTATATGTAATGAATGATGTAATACAATTTACACAATACAAATGATATGTAGAAAATAATGTGAATAACACTCATCGTGTTATATGGATTGAAGTATAAGGAATGCGATCAAATAAATGGTTCAATTTTGAATATCAACGCTTGTCCAACAATACTATCAGACAATCCGTTTAAATATCCGAAAGTTCATTATCCTCTTCCGGAGGTGTTCACAAATTTATAAGCCATTCAATTTGTTTTTTTATTTGTTCATTCTTGCATCCCAATTAGGTCAAAATAAGGGATTTTGAGAAACTTTACAAATTCAGCCAGATTTCAGACAAATTTAGGACCAGGAAACTTAGAGAGCAGGCGTCGACAAAATAAATATTCAAGTTAGACATGTAAAATGTCATTACAAACATGATTTTCGGATATCTTTTTGTCGACGTATGCGCTCTATGTTTCTTGTGCAATAACCAATAGAAATTAAGCCATGTTCATTGATTTTTCGTGGACAATCAAAAGGGAAGGATTGTGCCTGATGTTCATATAATGAAATCATAATCTTTCAGTCAGTTTAATTGAAGTCTGGAGCTGGCATGTCAGTTAACTGCTAGTAGTCTGTTGTTATTTATATATTATTGTCATTTTGTTTATTTTTCTTTGGTTACATCTTCTGACATCAGACTCGGACTTTTCTTGAACTGAATTTTAATTTGCGTATTGTTATGCGTTTACTTTTCTACATTGGCTAGAGGTATAGGCGGAGGGTTGAGATCTCACAAACATGTTTAACCCCGCCGCATTTTTGCGCCTGTCCCAAGTCAGGAGCCTCTGGCCTTTGTTAGTCTTGTATTATTTTAATTTTAGTTTCTTGTGTACAATTTGGAAATTAGTGTGGCGTTCATTATCACTGAACTAGTATATATTTGTTTAGGGGCCAGCTGAAGGACGCCTCCGGGTGAGGGAATTTCTCGTTACATTGAAGACCTGTTGGTGACCTTCTGCTGTTGTTTTTTTCTATGGTCGGGTTGTTGTCTCATTGGCACATTCCCCATTTCCATTCTCAATTTTATCTATTTTGACAAATAATTAAACATGACCGAAATAGTCATTTGAACCTTTGTATGAGTTATTGAACGAGTTTTACCTTCATTGTTGCTTAACCGTTATATATAGAGAGAAACAGGATAAAGCAAAAGATTTCAACAAAAAACGATCTGCAAATAAGTCAAATTATCCGAAATTGTCAATTTGTCATTAATTGGTAAATTTTACTCAATTTTACACACGTACTATATAGTGAGAAACAGAAAATAGCAAAAACAGCTATCGTATCAAAAATTTAAAAATAATTCAACATGACCGAAATAGTCAACCGAATTCTTATCAAGTATAATTATCGTTAAAAGATAATGTTTTCCATCTAAGTGTTTGTAGAGACCTTAATTGATTGGGAGAAAAAGAACAGCAAAAGTGTTCAGCATAATAACACCGACAAATAAGTCAAAGTAGCCAAAATTGTCAACCGACTGCTTATTATGGACTGTTCCGAAATGAATTTAATCTAAATTTTGCCCTTTTGTCAAGCGCTATCATCGATAGAGAGAAATTTCAAAATGTCTAAAAAGTAAAATCACACAACAAACTGAACTCCGATGAACATTTAAAAAGGAAAGTCCCTAATCAAATGGCAAAATCAAAAGCTCAAACACATCAAGCGAATTGATAGCAACTGTCAGACATTTCCTTATGTAGAAAATGGTGGATTGAACCTGGTTTTATAGCTAGCTAGTTCTCTCACTTGCATGACAGTTGCATCAAATGCCATTATATTGACAACGATGCGTGAACAAAACAAACAGACACAATAGGTAAACATGTCAAAAATAGGGGTACAACAGTCAACATTGTGTTATCATCTTTCTCCCTTTAAAAAAAATGATAAGCAAAATAATCTCAATATAAGATCAAAAATAGGAAACTTTACTAAACGCAATTGAGGTACGAAAAAAATGTCCTCCGCTCGACACATTGTAAGGCCTATTTCTTAGTTCGCTGCGATCACTCGCCACAAAGGTTACCATTGTTGCTCGCGGTTGATGTTTTCGGATATTTAAGTTTTGATAACCCAATTATATAACAACGTTACATTTTATAGGTTTTCAAAAAACGTAATTGACTTCAAATGTCAATCTAGCATTGAACACATATTTATTTTTGCTTTATTTGATAGGATGGACAATCAGGGTTGACAATATAAACCTGGTATGTCAATTTCACATTTTTTTAACAAATCAACATAACTAGTATGTTATTGCTTCTCTATTAGTTGTATTTGGAACATGACCAGGGTGAAATAGTGAAATATAGAATGCATAAGTATCAACTTTAAACGATTTGTGTTTAACCTTTTAACTTATTACGTCATACTTATTGTTGATTTACAGTATAGAACAAAACGACTCATCAGAAATGTATAAGAATAAAAACTTTCATAATTTATCAGTGTAATAATGCCCATAATTGTACTTTCGATATATGTCTAATACTCTTGTTATCTCTATTTTTTCTGTTTTATAACCTTATTAACCTAGCAAACACTCGGCCTCAAACTAAGGCTCAGGTTTTTTTTTTTAAACTGATACTTCTGGGTACAATGATTTTGCCATTTCCTTAGAGAATTGTCGTTTAGAATTTTCCTCAGAGTTCGGTATATTTGTTATTTAACTTTTTATTTACTATATCGATCTATTATTTAGAGTAAAACAGAAGAAAAATCGGATTTTTATGGTAATATTTTGATTTAATTCAAATTGACTATGCAGTAATAAAAAATATTTCAATTTTTTAGAATCAGATTATTTTTATGAAATATCTTGTTTTCCAGGCCAAGTATATTTGATAAAATAATGAAATGTCAGAGGTGTAAGTTGATTGCCACACAATTTAAGCAATTAATATTTCATTAAAATATTTAAAGTTTTTAACAGAACATTACATTAAAAATTATAAACTATTAATTTTCTGTGCAAAAAGCACAATTAAGACCAGCTAAGATGGCGTAAGGCAAATACCAATCAATGAATCAATTAACACCAAATTGTTCATAGAACAATTCAAGTTCTGTCCAAAATTGCATTTATTTGATAAAAAAAAATGTTTTTAAATAGTAATTTTAAAGTGTTTATTTTATTTTTTGCTTCCGGTGTAACATCAGCTAACCTGGGATAAAAAATTAACAGTACAACATAATAACATACTAACAATCGACATCAAGTATCGATATATAAGAGTACAAGCATTTACTGATAAAATCACAAACGAAAGAATGAAAAGGTACTGCATATTTAGTTGTATAGTTTCTAATCGTGCTAATTGATTTGTTGTGTGTGCATTTTGTTTAAAGTTGTAGGAAAACTGAGTAACATTTTGTCTAGGATGATTAACAACTCTGTTCGTGTACTTCTGTTTTGCCGTTAGGTTGCTGTCTCATTGACATATATCCATCATTTTCGTTCATACAAATAGGCACTTCAAAGAAGGAGTAAGACATTTGAATGACAGGGTCGTCATTTTACCGAATCATTGCATGTTATTTATCGAAAAAGAAACTTCTTATTGTTATTTTTCTGAATCGTTTTCGTGATTCAGGTAACATCTTTGCTTCGTATTACATTTTTGAAAAATGAATTTCACACGTTAATTGCCTATTGAATTCACTTTCTACGGCATTCGCAATACAATTATTTCAAATTGTTCGTAAATGTACTAACTTTTTTTTAATAATTTTTCTATTTTATAATCAAGTACATTTTGAATATATTTTTTGTAATTACAGACTCCCAAACTCAACATATATCAACGGCGCTATATCGTTATCTGTGTCAGAATATAGTAGGATCAGAAGATCATGTTAAGACAGTCAGATTGATGAATACTATCAGGGACAATTTGTTTTGCAACGACCAAGAAGCATTAATTACAAGTGGCAGCTTTGGAGAAGGACTCGATTTGAAAAACAGTGATTTAGATGTAATGCATGTTATCAAAAAAGTCGAAGTTTATGAAGATATAAAACCACGTTTATATACAGGTATCACATATTTTTCAATGAAAACAGATGATGTAAAGCCTGGTTTTACTACGTTACTCCTGGAGCATACGGATCGGCAGTCATCATTCGACATTAATATCTGTGACGAAATTGATGGTAGACATTATTGTTCGAGTAAATTATTTAAACAACGTTTTTTTAAGTTTTTTAGTCTTTTTAATAAAATTGATGGAAGTTATATAAGTACAATTCATGGACCTTGCATATCTGAAGAGAAAGGACGTTCTGACCGCTGTTATTGCTTTCATTGCAAAACATGGATATCAACTGCGGAACAATGGATAACAAGATCGAATAACTCATGGCCAAGCTATAGTGTCAAACAAATGATATTGAAGCATGGAGTAATTTTTGTGCCAATAGGAGTTAAGGAATCATCAAAGGAAGATCTAGAATGGCGAATATCTTTTTCGGTTGGTGAAAAACTTTTAATGAATACATTTACACATACCCAATTATTATGCTACGTTCTCTTAAAAATTCTTACGAAAGATGTAATAGCTAAATTCTCGAAATGTGAAGATTTACTCTGTTCATATTTCCTGAAAACAATCATTTTCTGGATATCGGAGGAACTACCACAATCCGTGTGGAAAGCTGAAAATCTTATACCGTGTTTCATGCGTTGTTTTAACAGACTGGTTTATTGTGTTGAACATTCAGTTTGCTTGCATTATTTTATTCCAGAGAATAACATGTTTGAAAACAATATAGAGGGACCTGCTCGAGAAATACTTTTAGAAAATCTATATATCTTGCGAAGTTATAGTTGGCGATGCATTTTATTTTCAGACCAAATATCCCATTTTCGCGTTCCAACAATAAACTTTCCAATCGAACCAAACGCATTCCATGTATATGACTTTCAAAAGATTATTAAATCTAATTTACTATCACTGGCAAATGTCATGGCGCCTGACACTATCTTTCAAACAGGTAGCAATCTTTTATTTAAAAGAGCAGTTAGGCAAATATTTTCATGTGAAAAATCTTCAATTAAATACATAGTTTCGTACTATATGTCAATATGCTGTACACCACTTGCAGAGGTTATAAAACTGAACACATGCTACAGTAATAATAAATGCCAGTACAGGAAGTACAAATCCTGTCTTAGTCTTTTGCTACAGAATATCTATCATGATGCTGTATCGGGATGGATGATGGTAGCTTCGTATTTTTACAAGACAAAACAATATAATAACGCGTTACACGTTATCGCTTATGTTATATCCAAATGTAGTCCCGAAAAACTGTATCCTACGAGGAAAATGGATGCTTATCAGCAGCAATTGTTAAATCTGAAATTATTCCAGAGGAAGAATATTATTTATCTGCTTAAAATATTGGTGATAGATAATATGTTATTCTTGGGGAACTCTGAACTAATACCAGATGAACTGACATCAGAAAAATGTAATGGGATATATACTTATCAATCTCCAGCATATCCTTATTTTCTTTATTTTCTATGTCATTATCAACTCAATAATGTTAAACAATGTCACGATTGCCTCAAAGATCTAGAACGGTTGATAAATGCATACCATTTATTCGCAGAAAACTATGAAATATCTATGGTTTACAATCTTTTTGGTATTGCTTTACAGTTATCAGGCGACTCTCAATTGGCAGAAAAAGTGTTTTGGGAATCTGTTCTAATACTGCCAAAGCGTCAATTTAATCCAGCTATTAGGAGATTTGTTCCAATGAACTGAGTGTAACAATATTGTATTCAGTTGTACAAACCATATTATCATAAACAGATTCATGTTACCGTTTTGTTTGTTTAAATATGATATCCAAAGTTATTAAGGCATACTCTGGTTGTCTGCCTCTGATACATACTATTAGACCGTTGGTTTTCCCAATTGAATGGTTTACACTAGTAATTTTGGGGCCCTTGATAGCTTATTGTTCGGTGTGAGCAAATGCGCCGTGGTAAAGGCCGTACATCGACCTACTTTTATAAATTGTTATTTGGATTGAGAGTTGTCTAATTGGCACATACACCACATCTTCCTATATCTGTATATGTTTGTTTACATGAAAAAAAAATCATTTAAATTTATTATGAAGAAAAATGAAACATGTGAAAGGAGTAGGTCCAGTACGACCCCTTTTTAGCCCCAAAATATAGCAGTTTTACAAAATTATTAAAATGTAAATTTTTAGTTATTTATTGGACAGAGAAATGATTCTGTTACATAAATATGGCTTTTTTTGACATAACAATGCACATATATCGGCTACTAGCACCATAAAGTCATGATAAATCACTGAAATCTTCACAATTCTAGTATTTTAGTTAAATTTAAGACGGTTTTCGTGTAAATCGAAAGTGGCCGCATTCGTGTTCATCCTTAAAATTGAAATGTAAGTTGTATTTTATGATAATACAGAACATATATAAAGGATGAGGATGAACACAGATGCGGCCGCTTTCATTTTTGACAAAGTCCGTCTGAAAAGTGACATTTTTCGCATATTTGGTAGATTTTTCATATTTGAGCTTGAATCGGATCGTTTTTAATGACTATATGAGTTAAAATCTTTCACTTAAACTAATGAATTCAAGGGAAATAGACACTTAAGTGGTAAAAATCTTTCGTCAGATGAACCTTCAATTTGAGGCCAAAATCGGTCCTTACCGGACCTACTCCTTTGACGTAAACGTCGTCGAGAAAGTACTCATCAAGTACAAAAATTCCAAATAAGAAAACATTTATCTGCCAGTCAAAGGCATGTACCTCGATATTGAATGTCATCTGAATGTCATTTCTTCTTGGTGACTTTATCCATGAAGGGAATTGGATTTCATTATCAGATATAGTTCAATTTTATCAATTATTACTACAGTGTACACTAAATTCTTTAAAGTAAAACTGCCGTTCGAAAACTGGCAAAGTGCGTGTGACGTAGTAGGACTTAACAAATGCTTTATCCTTTGAAGGAAAAGCAGAAAACCAAAAATGAGAGATAATTTAACATTTTTTCGACGGAAAAGTAAAAATGTAGGCTCAAATTTCTAACTTGTTGAAAACAATACCCTTTTTGGATTAAATGCTAACGATCAGAAGTCAAAAACCCTTTACACATCTTATCATACTACCGGACAGACGCCAAATGATCACTGATTGTATTGTTGTGCAAAGAGAAACGCAGTTAACAAAAATGTTTTATATCTAAAGTATATAAATGATGTTATGTGCTGTATAACTGGGAAAAAAAAACCATAAGTGCTGGGAATAGGGTATAGTTTTCTGTTTGGCATGTATATATCTATAATACTAAAATAACGAGGTCCAATTTGTCAGCTGTCATCACGTAAAAACGACAAATCAAATAATTCAACTTTATATATAACTAATATAGTACAAAGGTGTAGATTAAAAATTACACCACTCCAGGCCCTTTTTTTCCACGTAATTAATATTGCCAATAATTAAGAAGTTCCGGGTCGAGTCCGAAACCGGTACCAATAGTATATTCACCTGTTACCTATTACCTTCTCTGTACGTTCCGCATCTGACAGGCACACCACCAAACGGTGTATTCAGGATTAATTTGCTATATACACGGGTCATAATCACAGGGTTGACACTACTAAATTGTCAAATTGTTACCTTTTGTAGAACTTTAATCAGTAAGACTTTTTAAGATAACAATACGAATACTAAAAATCTGGACTCAAAATAAGGCGTATAGGTACAGTTTTCAATTTGTTAGCGGACATGACTTAAAAACAGCGAATCAAAGAATTCAACTTCATTTATAACTAATATAGGACAATGCTGTTGATTAAAACATACTCCATTCCAGGACCTTTTGTTTTTTAAATAATTAATATTATTATAATAGTTGATAAGTTCCAGTTCGACGGGTTCAAACAGAAAGATTTGAAAGCAAAGAAAACTATGTATCTTATAAGCGGCATGACTTTATCAGGTGACAATACTAATACTAAAATAAGGCTTGCGCATAGTTATATACTTTAATTCAGTCACGGACCCGCGATATCATGGGTGTGTTCTAGTATATATATATATAGAGCCTAGGTGGTCGTGTGGTCTAGCGGGACGGCTGCAGTGCAGGCGATTTGATGTCACGATATCACAGTAGCATGGGTTCGAATCCCAGCGAGGGAAGAACCAAAAATTTGCGAAAGCAAATTTATAGAACTAACATTGTTGGGTTGATGTTTGGACGAGTTGTATATATATATATATATATATAAGTCTATAAAAAAGACCAACCAGCAAATTTACTATGTACCGGATCGTCTAGAATAGGCGATACTATGCAGATAAGGAAAAATTATATCAGTCTAAAGATTTGCACAACGGTACTGATATAAGATGTTATTATACGAAAATGTTGTTATTAAATCGTGTTGACAAATATTTCGGCTCAACAAATGGCCTTCTTCAAGTGTCACAAGTTTTAACTATACTGATATTTGATATTTTTAACTATACTAATATTTGTCAACACGATTTAATAACAACATTTTCATATAATAACATCTTATTTCAGTACCGTTGTGCAAATCTTTAGACTGATATATATATATATATATATCACAGTAGCATGGGTTCGAATCCCGGCGAGGGAAGAACCAAAAATTTGCGAAAGCAAATTTACAGATCTAACATTGTTGGGTTGATGTTTAGACGAGTTGTATATACATTATGTACACAGCCATGTATCACCATCATTGATGGCGATCCGATGGATACATCTGTTGTAGGGTTGTCACTGACTCAGACGTACTTATGAATATAATTATTTTCTGTGACTGTATCTTACATTAATTTGTAGGATCCTTTACTATAGATAATTTATCTGATCTGTAACAATAACATCTTCAATCCTTATATATCATGTACTGTAGTACGCCGCTTGATTAAAACTGACGTGGAAAGGTAACACATGCCCACCGAAAGCTCTTTTTTTGAGAGCCCAGGTGGTCGTGTGGTCTAGCGGGACGGCTGCAGTGCAGGCGATTTGGTGTCACGATATCACAGTAGCATGGGTTCGAATCCCGGCGAGGGAAGAACCAAAAATTTGCGAAAGCAAATTTACAGATCTAACATTTGCAAAAGCAAATTTACAGATCTAACATTGCTGGGTTGATAATTAGACGAGTTATATACATAATGTACACAGCCATGTATCAACATCATTGCTGGTGATCCGATGGATAAATCTGTTGTAGAGTTGTCACTGACTCAGACGTACTTATAAATATATTTATTTTCTGTGACTGCATCTTGCATTAATTTGTAGGATCATTTACTATAGATAATTGAACTGATCTGTAACAATTAGATCTCCATGTCTTATATATCATGTACTGTATTACGACGCTAGATTAAAACTTACGAGGAAAGGTAACACTCCGAAAGCTTTACTTTTGTGAAGCCAAGGTGGTCGTGTGGTCTAGCGCATCGGCTACAGTGCAGGCGATTTGGTGTCACGATATCTCAGTAGCATGGGTTCGAATCCTGGCGAGGGAAGATCTACCATTGTTGGGTTGATGTTTAGACGAGTTGTATATGCATAATGTACACAGCCATGTATCACCATCATTGCTGGTGATCCGATGGTTATATCTGTTGAAGAGTTGTCACGGACTCAGACGTACTTATAAATTTAATTATTTTCTGTGACTGCATCTTGCATTAATTTGTAGGATCCTTTACTAGAGATAATTGAGCTGACCTGTAACAATAACATCTCCATGCCTTATATTGTAATGACTTGGCCAAGCAAAATTCCTTGAAAGACATGTGTATTTTCATGTCGAGCACCTGTTATCGGCTATGATCCCATTTTTGGCTATTTTAAAGTTTGACACCGGTTCTCACCTTTTTAATTCAATTCATTATACTTTCAGTGTTCTATTCATACAGTTTTCCCAGTGTTCAACCCTTTTTATTGTTGTAGAATTGATGCAACTTGTGTAATTAACTTTCGCTTTATCGTTGCAACCGCCATTTCCGGCACAATGATTTGTGTGTATTGATTATGCAAATGAGGTGACCTTTATGTTACCTCAGGTGAACTTAATGTACCACTAGCGTAAAACAGTGTATGAATACTATAGCGGTTGTAGATCGATTATTACATGATTATTGTATTAAAACTATATTGTTTGTGATTGTAAATTGTACTAAGATGATTTTTATGTTCCGTAAACATGCTGTTTACGTTCTAATGTACTTAATTCTAGCTATCGGGGATTATTTTCGTTCTTGTCAGGCCCGTTCACAGTTCCCCGTTAAGAACCGTTCGTTACCCCGATAGCTTCATCGGGGTATATAAGGCTTGCACCCGTTCATCAGGGGCTCTTCCTACCTTGTCAGTCTTTGAGAGACGTTGCTTTATTTTCGGTTAGTCATCATATTTAGCAAACGCTGATATTTTATCATGTATTTCATGAGATTTTAAGCAGTTTTACTGCAATTTAAAACATTTGGCTTTTTAAATACACATTTGTGTAGTGCTTTCAATTGTTTGTGCAGTTGATTTATCTAAATTACCAAATATTTGGACTTGTTCTGTTCATTTTAAGTCTTTGTTTTCTAAGGCTTAGATCAGAATCAAAAATGAAGTAAATATAATTGTACAAATACATATAAATAGCTGGTCTATTTATTCAGGATAGCTTTCATTTGCTAACCTGTTTCTTTGAGGTAAACAGATTAAAATTACATGCCTTCTCCATTCCCCTTTTCCCCTCCCATTTTGTTAAGGACATTTTGTTAAGTATCCTGTTTGCTGAGATTTTCCAGCATTCAGAGAGAATATTTGTAAATTCTGAATATTTGTTAGGTTAGGAATTGTAAGAAGCTAGAATAATTAAACTTCTTTTTAAATACTCTCAGTCTTAGTGATTGATGTTTGTCTTCCTGTGCTTTCTCCAGGAGGTTTAAGTCTAGTAAATAATATAACGAAGTACTGTTATTTTTAATGAGTAATTTATTAGAAGATAATAGTTATATTTAAAACATAGATATGATATATAAATTATTAGTTAGTTGGTTGAACACTGTGGCAAAATAACTGGATACATAGTTAGAAATATATTCTGAAAAGTTGCTAAACTGTAATTTGTTACTCTGTGATACTTATATAAATTATATGAAATGCTTTACGTTTAATACACAATTATGCTCGTAAATATCTTGTTTATTTGTCAGTAAAATTACACGATAATAGTCCAGTCTGGTCTCTGGTTGTTGGTGTCATAAGACTGTCTCATGAGAGAATAGACCCTCTTGCTATGCGTAGGCGAGAGACTATTTGATTGTCAGACAGTAATATTCATTTGTGCGATAGTCTGTTTGTACCAGTCCTTCGGTTCCACTTCCTTAGTGCTAGTTTATATGTCAACTTTAGAGGTTCTGCCTCTAACTTACAGAGATAATCTGTTCTATAAACTACATGACAGGAGTGTGTTGATTTCCACAGACTAGAGCGTATCTGAATACCCCCTTACAATTTTCATCTCCTCCCCCGATTTAAATATTTATACGTTTAATTCTTGAGGTTAAAGATAGTGAGGTGTTTTAATCCCTTCAACCTAATTGAACTCTTCCACCTTAGATAATAACTTCCGAATATAAAGTACACCCGCGTTTAAACCATTCTCTGTTTTGTTTTAGACTAGTAATTCTAGTCTATTGAGGTTTCCTGTGTACCTGAAACACAGGTGGTGGCAGCAAAGTAAAAGACACCCGTTTGGCCAATTATTACATTGGTGGCAGCGGTGGGATACTCAACAGTTACACGAGTATCCAGTGATACGAACCCATACCTAGAAATAGTAATACGAATAAACAGAGATGGTGAAAACAAGATCAACCAGAGACCACAGTGGTGAAGACACCTATGACACAGAGATAAATACTGAGTACAGTGAAGATTTTGAGTCATCTGATGAGTGTCCAGCAGATACCACAGTCGTTCAAAGACCAACCACGAGCCAGAGTGCTCATATGCTGAATTTGAGAAAGAAAACGAGAACAGCTAGAAATCTGAGGTTACAGTCCACAACACTTAGAGAAGCTATGCCATCCTCCCCTACCCCACATGGTGTACCAGAGAGCCCAGACAGATCCAAAAGAACTAAAAGTATGGAACTCCTGGAAGGTGTCACCAGCGTCATGAGAAGTAAGATGACAGAAATTGTGCAGGTCATGAGAAACATGACTGAAACAATAATTTCAAGTTTGCAGGGCCAAGCAAGTTCCCCAGTAAAGCAACTGACGAGGAAGAGCCACAGAGGCAGGTCCTCTTTCCCATCAGCTATAAAATCCCCAAGAAAGAGTAATAGAAACCGCCATTTTAGCTCGTCTAGTAGTAGTTCTAGCGGCAGTGATTCCGAGTCCAGCAGTGATGAAGAATGGAGTCCCCGGGTCCCCAAAAGTAAACAACAGAACAGTAATAGACTACCCATTATTACGGGAAAAGAAAAGTGGAAGGTTTGGTTCAACAGGTTTGAAGCTGTTGCCAACCTGTTCAACTGGTCCAAGAAAGAAAAGTTGGCCGAATTATTGCCTAGATTGCAGGGAACAGCCGGTGACTTTGTCTATGACCAGTTGTCTAGTAAAGTTACCCAATCTTACAGGAGACTGGTTAAAGAATTAGAAAATAGATTTGGAGAGATAGATACAACCAAAATCTATATTTCTAGGTTCAATGGTAGACGACAACATACTGATGAATCAGTACAGAATTTTGCTGCTGAATTGAAAATGCTGTACGACAAAGGTTACCCCCACAGAGACCAAGGGACCAGACAAGAAGACTTATTAAGGACTTTCCTTCTAGGGCTTCTAGATGAGAGTGCCAGGATACATATGGAACTGAATAAAGAGCCCAGCTCCATAGAAGAAGCCGTGTATTTTACTGTACACTACCAAGAAACTTGTCGTTACCCTAATGAAGACTTTAATTTCTCCAAAGGTTTCAACCAGGGTAACCGAAAGCCTATTCGTCAGATCCAGCAGCAAGATTCTGTACAGAGGCAATTTGATTCCAGACCTCAGAAAGACAAGAGATGTTATAATTGTGATCAAGTTGGTCATTTTGCTAGGCAATGTCCCCTGCCCAAGAAGTACAGGAATGCCCCTAACCAAAATGGAAACAACAGACCAGCACCCTTTAACCAGAATGTACCTTCTCCTTTCCAGTCAAGGCCAAGAAATGATAATTTTGGACCTGATACCCGTTCGAATCCAAGTGCCCCTAACCAAAATGGTAACAACAGACCACCATCTTTTAACCAGAATGTACCTGCTCCTTTCCAGCCAAGGCCAAGAAATGATAATTTTGGACCTGATACCCGTTTGAATCCAAATGCTCCTGATTTTGTGAATGACCAAGACCCTTTAAACTAAAGACGGTCAATTCTATGTGCCGAGAAGAGACCCATGATGAGCATGAAAATGGCCGGAATATTTATTTTGTTGATGTTAATGAATCAAGTGAGTTTTCTATTGTTGATGAAGAACTCAAGGAACCCCAAATTAAAATGTATGATGATCATAATGTATTGACACATCAAGTTGCGAAATTTATGGCAGAGACCCAGCCTGAAATGGCCCATATTGAAATATTGGACCATATCCCTAGTATTAATATTGAGAAATGTACGGCAGAGACCCAGCCTAAAATGGACCATATTGAAGTATTGGACCATACCCCTAGTACCATATCCCATGATTTTGTGGAGGAAAAACAGTTTATTTTAGTGGAGTTCACCAATAGAGTTAGATAATACAGCTGATATTGTTAATACAGCAGAACCATGTATTGAGATCAAAGAGGAGATAATTTTGCCTCGAGACCTTGAAGATATTGATATTTTTGAAATTTTTGAAGATTTGAAGATTCTGAAATGCAGGGGTTATTTAGAACAGAAGAACCTATATTGAAACCAGTTTTTAAGATTGAAAAGAAGTCTAGACAGGATGGAATTTATATAGATGGAATGATAAATTATGTACCCACTATTTTTACAGTGGATACTGGAGCAGCTAGAACGGTTATATATGAAGAGTTGTATTTTAAAATACCTGAAGAAGTCAGACCACCTTTGGTACAGTCACACTCGCTTATTGGAGCTGATGGGAACCCACTCAGGGAGTTGGGAACAGCTGATTTTGGAGTGAGACTTGGAAATTTCAGTTTTAATATGGAGCTTGTGGTAGCGCATATTGCGGATAGCGTTTTGCTAGGATTAGATATGCTTGTTATGGGCAAAAAGGGTCCTGCTGAAATAAAGTTGGCTGACCAAGTTTTATTATGGAATGAACAAAATATTCCATTTAAATTTATTGGTGAATTTAGTAAAGTTAGAAAGGTTGTAGCTGCTGACAGTACAGTTGTACCAGGATATAGTGAGCTTATCTTGGAGACGTATATAGAGAAAACAGATTTAGACGGTTGGTTGTCTCATCAAGAATTTTTGATAGAACCATCGGATGATTTTATGGAACAATCTAGTTTAATAATCTCTACCTGCCTAGTTGATCTTGCCCGTCACGTGACGGGTACGGTTAGACTTATGAACCCTTTAATGAATGAGGTGACCATACACCAAAACACAGTTATTGGTACTGCTCATTTAAACGAATTCCAAATTATACCCTTAATGAATATCGAAGATACCTCTGAGAATAAAACATCAAGATACTCGAGTGTTCGACGATTACCCCTTTATCAACCTGAAAATACCCCGTTAGAGTCTAAGATCCCAGAAGTTGAGGGATCAGTACCAAAGATGAGACCTGAACCTAAACCTTATTTTGGTACCAGTTATGGGAAACCAGATGAAGCTCCCAACATTCCTCCCCACCTCCTAGAAGTTTTTGAGAAGGCCCAGAGTGGCCGGACTAAGGATGAAATTGTAGAGATTGCTTCACTTTTACATGATTTTGAAGACATATTTTCAAAAAATGAAGACGATATTGGGTTGACTCACCTCATTGAGCATAGTATTGATACTGGAACAGCCAAGCCTGTTAAGCAGCCTCCTAGACGAGTACCCTTGGCATTTGCGGATAAGGAAAGAGAAATTGTCCAACAGATGGAAAGACAGGGCATTATTAGGAAGTCCACGTCACCCTGGGGAAGCCCTTTATGTCTTGTTTTAAAGAAAAGTTCCACCAATACCATTAAAGTAAGACCCACGATAGATTTTCGCTCGGTAAATAAACTATGTCAGGACGACGCTTTCCCCTTCCCAGAATCCAAGATTGCCTAGATACAATAGCCGGTTCCACCCTTTTTACTTGTGTAGATTTACTATCTGGTTATCATCAGGTCCCAGTGAAAGAATCTGATATTCCCAAGACTGCTTTTGTTACTAAATATTGACTGTACGAGTTTACCCGAATGCCCACGGGACTTAAATCATCCGCCCAAACTTTTCAGCGTTTGATGGAGTTGGTACTCCAAGGCCTACAATGGTCCATATGTCTTATTTATTTAGATGACGTTATAATTTTCGGCAAAAATTTTGTTGAACATATGGGAAGATTACGATTGGTACTACATAGAATAAGAGAAGCCGGGTTAAAATTAAAACCAGAAAAATGTCAGTTTTTTCAGACCGAAGTTAAGTTCTTGGGGCATGTTGTGTCGGGGGACGGTGTTAGACCAAATCCAGACAACCTGATGAAAGTGAGGCAATGGGACGCTCCTCAATCCGTCACTCAGGTCAGGCAGTTCCTAGGACTAGCCAGCTATTATCGAAGGTTTATACAACATTTTTCCCAAATAGCTTCCCCCATGATTAATTTAACCAAGAAAGGCGAGAATTTCATTTGGTCCCCAGAATGTCAGGAATCTTTTCTCAAAATAAAAGATTTGTTGATGACGGCCCCAATAGTAGCATACCCAATAGACCAGGGGGGATATATCTTAGATACGGACGCCTGTGACACCGGCATTGGTGCTGTGTTGAGTCAGGTACAGGAAGGTCAAGAAAAAGTAATTGCCTATGGAAGCAGAACACTCAACAAAGCGGAGAAAAATTATTGTGTTACTGATAAAGAGCTGCTGGCTTTACGCTACTTCATAGAGTACTACCGACAATACCTTTTGGGCAGAAAGTTTTCAGTACGGGTCGACCACCAACCTTTGATTTGGCTTTTTAGCCTAAAGGAGCCAAAGGGGCGTATCGCCAGATGGATCGAAATCTTATCTGCATATGATTTTTCCATTATACATAGACCCGGAACGAAGCATGGAAATGCTGATGGTTTATCCCATTGTCCCCAAGAACAGTGCCTATGCTCTGAAAATGACACTTTAGAAAGTTTAAAGTGTGGACCCTGTAATAAATGTGTTAAGAGATCCCGAGAAATGGAGAGTACTCTCATAGCAAATAACCCCAAATTTATTGTCCCTATTAGGGCAGTTACAAGAAGTGAAACTGCTAACTTGGAAAAGAAGTATTGGACAAAATGGAAAGAAAAATATAACTCTAGCCACCTGACCCAGTATCAAGAAGATGATGCGGATATACGCCCTATTCTTGATGGCTTAAAAAAAAATGAAAAGCCAACTGATTTGACCCTTAGTAGCCCAGCAACCAGGCATTATTTTAACCTGTGGGACTCTTTAACTTTATTAAACAATGTTGTTTATAAAAAGTTTTACCAGAGTAATGGCTCTGTTCAACACCTTCAATTGTTGACCCCATCCCGTTTTATATCCGAAGTGCTAACGTTAGCTCACGATTCCCCTTTATCCGGCCATTTTGGACGGAAGAAAACCCTTGCCCGTATTAGGCTTGAATTTTACTGGTACGAGATGAAAGACGATGTAGCCGTTCACCTCTTGAAATGTGACCAGTGTGCCCAGAGCAAGTTCCCAAACAAGAAGCCAAGAGCGCCCATGGGATCCATTTCAGTAGGAGCCCCATTGGACCGAATATCCATTGATATTGTTGGCCCCCTACCCAGAACAGTTCGGAACAATAAATACTTCCTTACAGCTACTGACCATTTTACAAAATGGACAGAAGTTTATCCAATCCCTGACCAAACAGCTGAGACGTGTGCTCAAAAGATTTTGGATGAATTTATAGGCCGTTTTGGTTGCCCTGAAAGTCTACATTCCGACCAAGGAGGCAGTTTTGAAAGTGAGATTTTTCAGCAATTATGCCAAATGTTACAGGTTAGGAAAACTAGAACCAGCGCCCGTAATCCCAAAGGTAATGGTCAATGTGAACGAGTCCACAGAACTATACTGCAAATGCTACGAGCCTATTTAAAGGGAGACCAGTCCGACTGGGATAAACATTTAGGGTGTCTAATGGCCGCCTATAGATCCAGTGAGAATGATTCGACAGGTCTTACCCCTAACATGTTGATGCTTGGACGCAAAGTCAAGACCCCCCTTAATTTAATTTTTGGCTACAATCAACCCGAGGAAATCAGCGTTTCGTTCGGAGACTATGTGTCCAAGCTAAGACATAGAATGCGATTAGCTCATGAAATCTGCCGACGTTTCATGTTGAAAACAGCCAAACGAAGAAAGGACCACTATGACGTGAGATTGTCCCTTAACAGCTAAAAAACTGGGGATCCAGTTTGGCTACTGAACGAAATCAGAAAAGAAGGAGTTTGTCAGAAATTAAAACCTGTTTATGTCGGGCCCTGTATTATTTTGAAGAAAATGAACAGTTTGAATTACTGTATTCAACTTGACAGGGATGGACCTGTCAAAGTCGTTAACCATGACAAGTTGAAACCCTACCAGGGGAACCGGTATCCGGAATGGGGCTCCCGCGCGGTCAAAATATACAAACGTCAGGAAAAATAATAATAATTTTGATGCTGTTAATGTTGATAATGACCAAATTTTAACATTCAATATGTATCCAGTTAGTTACTACACAGTGAATATGATTACCTATTTAAACCAGTCTTCTAAACGTTAGATCTCCTCAATGTTAGTCCAGATAGTGTTCCTTCACCTCCTATATCCTTGGCCGATCATCATCCTATAGTTAATTAGCCAGTAATTGCCCGTGTGCAACCAGAATGTAAATTGTAATATACGACATTCGTCTTATGTTTCATTCCTCTTTTTCAGCACCATGGATTATGATAGAGGAAGGGTTTACCAATGTAGTAAATGCAACTTCGTTGGAGAGAAGAGGGCAGCCATTAAGCACTATGCCTGTAAGCATTTTGGCGAGAAGGAGCACCTACTCTCCTGTGAACTGTGTCATTTCTCATCAGACAATAGGCAGCTCATGAAGAGGCATGCATCATTTTATGCGCCTCACAACAATGCTAGACTTTTTGCCACCGAACATGGTATTTACCGTGGGGATGATGAAGTCTATGTCAAGGAAAATCCAAACCCACAACAGGTTGACCCTGAGATACACCTATCTAAGTGGGAACAGGAGGCATCCTTATTGTTTTGGGTCACAAAGAAAAAACCACAGCCTGTGCCGCAGCTGGATCTGCACAACAATCAGTTCCTTCAATTGATCTTCCCATTCTTAAGTCAGCGTTGGCCTCTTATTTTGGCAGTATCCCGACGTCCCATACTCCATCTTTTAACTGTCCGCCTATACCTGCCACACTTGAAATTCAACCACTGGATCCTGAAGTTGCTGAGACGGAGGTCTCCACTGAGTTCCTGGATACTAGAGTGGTGGTGGCTGAGGGGTCTGACCTAGCAGACCAAATCTTACACCTCTCAGACCCTCCTGCTATGCCATCGCCACTTAAATCTCCAGAGAGCTTGGTCCCGAGACCTTCTTTACCAGATTTTGTCATGCCACCAACATCTGAAGTGGAGGAGAATTTGATGCCACAGTTGCTTGGCCTGAGTCCGCTTTTATCCCTGCCTGAACCTCCAACTGAACCGATTACACCCATATCAGAGGATCCTCATTCTTTACAATCTGCTTTCCAAGAACTGATATCTGCAGTAAATAAAGGAAACACATTATTAGAAAAGATGACTAAGCAAATGGAGAAGAACCATGATATGATGGAGAAGGTTGAAGTGGCGGTAAGGAGAGTTAACATGGCCAGGCCTAGGTCACCCGTAAGACCCTATTTTAACAACCGTACTTATAGACGTCCCCGTTCCCCTGTGAAGAGAAGATTCATCCCGAGAGGACAGTTTCCCCGTCCAAGAAGGTGAAGTCATGTGTAAGAAGCCCCCTCAAGAAGAAGACCAGTTACAACAGATGGCGGTAGACAGTAATGCCCTTTTTATGTATTGTACATTGTTATTATATTTTTTATTGTAGTTATGTATATATACAGGTAATTGTAATAATATATATTCTATGGTATGATTACTGAGGTCTTCCAGTAATGCTTACCATTTTAGTATTAGCATATCTAGTACTATCATGACTGTAGTTTAAATATCTAAATTTAAACTTTTCAAATTTTTTATGGAATATAAGGAATCCTTGACCTTATATTCTAATTCCTGAATGTTAAAGTAATTGTTAAGGGTTTTATTGGTTAAATTTTAACAGGATGAGACATTCTGAAAATGTAAGTCCTGCCCCGGGTGGTTTTAAAATATTTAGACATTAGTGTATTTAGTCGAGTGACAGTCGTAGTGTTGCTTGTTATTGGTAATATGTTTATTGCTAATATTTATGTATCAAATTTTTATGAGGTATAAGGAATCCTTGACTTTATACTTTAAATCCAGATTGTAGTCAGTAAAGTTATGTTTGTTGGTTAATTTTTGTAGGATGAGACATTATGAAAATGTAAGTCCTCAGACGGGTAGATTTTTGAATTAATATTGGTATTGTTAGATAAATGTTGATAGCGACATTAATGTGTTGCTATATTTTTACAAGTTGTAACTTGTAATTCTTATTGTACTTTGCCAAAGTACTCTAGTGAAATTGAATGTTTTGAGATAATGATGATTTTTGAATTGACATTTAGATAAATGGACAAGTGTTTTATGACCATATGATAATGTTATGAGATAATTACCTGTAAATAGTTCTCAACCTTGGAAGTAACATTTGTTCCTTCAGTAAATAGTACATGTAGATCCGTTACCTAAAATTGAAAGCAAATTTTCAGACTAATTCTTTAAATGGCTAGTATTTAGAGATATGCTTATATCAAAGGCTTTTTGATTTAATTGGAAAGTTAAATTACCATGTTGTTGGTTTTATTTAAGTCAAGGGCATAAACATTTGACTTTGTAATTTGTTTTGTGCCATGCTGCAAATAGATAATGTAAATGCATACTAAAAAAAAAATGCATTTGTTATGTAGGAATATGATATTTATTGTGTAATATTGATGGATGAGCAGACAAAATGTATGGATACCAAAGTTGTATGAAAAGTGAGGGCATGTTTGTGAATAATGTAAGACTGAAGTTATTTATTTACCACGTGGTATTGGAAATTGATTCTAGTCAAAGTTATTAAGTTTTTGAAGTTTAAAGTTTGTTATTGTTGAAATTATATTTTCTTTATAATATATGAGCATAATGATTCATGACAGTTTTGTGTTTTCGTGAGGACACTGAAAACTAAAGTGGGGAGCCAATGTAATGACTTGGCCAAGCAAAATTCCTTGAAAGACATGTGTATTTTCATGTCGAGCACCTGTTATCGGCTATGATCCCATTTTTGGCTATTTTAAAGTTTGACACCGGTTCTCACCTTTTTAATTCAATTCATTATACTTTCAGTGATGCAACTTGTGTAATTAACTTTCGCTTTATCGTTGCAACCGCCATTTCCGGCACAATGATTTGTGTGTATTGATTATGCAAATGAGGTGACCTTTGTGTAACCTCAGGTGAACTTAATGTACCACTAGCGTAAAACAGTGTATGAATACTATAGCGGTTGTAGATCGATTATTACATGATTATTGTATTAAAACTATATTGTTTGTGATTGTAAATTGTACTAAGATGATTTTTATGTTCCGTAAACATGTTGTTTACGTTCTAATGTACTTAATTCTAGCTATCGGGGATTATTTTCGTTCTTGTCAGGCCCGTTCACAGTTCCCCGTTCGTTTCCCCGTTAAGAACCGTTCGTTACCCCGATAGCTTCATCGGGGTATATAAGGCTTGCACCCGTTCATCAGGGGCTCTTCCTACCTTGTCAGTCTTTGAGAGACGTTGCTTTATTTTCGGTTAGTCATCATATTTAGCAAACGCTGATATTTTATCATGTATTTCATGAGATTTTAAGCAGTTTTACTGCAATTTAAAACATTTGGCTTTTTAAATACACATTTGTGTAGTGCTTTCAATTGTTTGTGCAGTTGATTTATCTAAATTACCAAATATTTGGACTTGTTCTGTTCATTTTAAGTCTTTGTTTTCTAAGGCTTAGATCAGAATCAAAAATGAAGTAAATATAATTGTACAAGTACATATAAATAGCTGGTCTATTTATTCAGGATAGCTTTCATTTGCTAACCTGTTTCTTTGAGGTAAACAGATTAAAATTACATGCCTTCTCCATTCCCCTTTTCCCCTCCCATTTTGTTAAGGACATTTTGTTAAGTATCCTGTTTGCTGAGATTTTCCAGCATTCAGAGAGAATATTTGTAAATTCTGAATATTTGTTAGGTTAGGAATTGTAAGAAGCTAGAATAATTAAACTTCTTTTTAAATACTCTCAGTCTTAGGCAGCAACCATTTGATTTTCTGGGGGGGCTATGTTTTTTTTTTTCTGGAGATCAGAATCAAAAATGAAGTAAATATAATTGTACAAGTACATATAAATAGCTGGTCTATTTATTCAGGATAGCTTTCATTTGCTAACCTGTTTCTTTGAGGTAAACAGATTAAAATTACATGCCTTCTCCATTCCCCTTTTCCCCTCCCATTTTGTTAAGGACATTTTGTTAAGTATCCTGTTTGCTGAGATTTTCCAGCATTCAGAGAGAATATTTGTAAATTCTGAATATTTGTTAGGTTAGGAATTGTAAGAAGCTAGAATAATTAAACTTCTTTTTAAATACTCTCAGTCTTAGGCAGCAACCATTTGATTTTCTGGGGGGGCTATGTTTTTTTTTTTCTGGAGATCAGAATCAAAAATGAAGTAAATATAATTGTACAAGTACATATAAATAGCTGGTCTATTTATTCAGGATAGCTTTCATTTGCTAACCTGTTTCTTTGAGGTAAACAGATTAAAATTACATGCCTTCTCCATTCCCTTTTCCCCTCCCATTTTGTTAAGGACATTTTGTTAAGTATCCTGTTTGCTGAGATTTTCCAGCATTCAGAGAGAATATTTGTAAATTCTGAATATTTGTTAGGTTAGGAATTGTAAGAAGCTAGAATAATTAAACTTCTTTTTAAATACTCTCAGTCTTAGGCAGCAACCATTTGATTTTCTGGGGGGGGCTATGGTTTTTTTTTTCTGGAGATCAGAATCAAAAATGAAGTAAATATAATTGTACAAGTACATATTAATAGCTGGTCTATTTATTCAGGATAGCTTTCATTTGCTAACCTGTTTCTTTGAGGTAAACAGATTAAAATTACATGCCTTCTCCATTCCCCTTTTCCCCTCCCATTTTGTTAAGGACATTTTGTTAAGTATCCTGTTTGCTGAGATTTTCCAGCATTCAGAGAGAATATTTGTAAATTCTGAATATTTGTTAGGTTAGGAATTGTAAGAAGCTAGAATAATTAAACTTCTTTTTAAATACTCTCAGTCTTAATAGTGATTGATGTTTGTCTTCCTGTGCTTTCTCCAGGAGGTTTAAGTCTAGTAAATAATATAACGAAGTACTGTTATTTTTAATGAGTAATTTATTAGAAGATAATAGTTATATTTAAAACATAGATATGATATATAAATTAATAGTTAGTTGGTTGAACACTGTGGCAAAATAACTGGATACATAGTTAGAAATATATTCTGAAAAGTTGCTAAACTGTAATTTGTTACTCTGTGATACTTATATAAATTATATGAAATGCTTTACGTTTAATACACAATTATGCTCGTAAATATCTTGTTTATTTGTCAGTAAACTTACACGATAATAGTCCAGTCTGGTCTCTGGTTGTTGGTGTCATAAGACTGTCTCATGAGAGAATAGACCCTCTTACTATGCGTAGGCGAGAGACTATTTGATTGTCAGACAGTAATATTCATTTGTGCGATAGTCTGTTTGTACCAGTCCTTCGGTTCCACTTCCTTAGTGCTAGTTTATATGTCAACTTTAGAGGTTCTGCCTCTAACTTACAGAGATAATCTGTTCTATAAACTACATGACAGGAGTGTGTTGATTTCCACAGACTAGAGCGTATCTGAATACCCCCTTACTATTTTCATCTCCTCCCCCGATTTAAATATTTATACGTTTAATTCTTGAGGTTAAAGATAGTGAGGTGTTTTAATCCCTTCAACCTAATTGAACTCTTCCACCTTAGATAATAACTTCCGAATATAAAGTACACCCGCGTTTAAACCATTCTCTGTTTTGTTTTAGACTAGTAATTCTACTCTATTGAGGTTTCCTGTGTACCTGAAACACAGGTGGTGGCAGCAAAGTAAAAGACACCCGTTTGGCCAGTTATTACAATATATCATGTACTGTATTACGAAGCTATATTAAAACTGACGAGGAAAGGTAACACCCGGCCACCTAAAGCTTTATTTTTGTGAAGCCAAGTTGGACGTTTGGTCTAGCGCACCGGATACAGTGCAGGCGATTTGGTGTCACGATATCTCAGTAGCATGGGTTCGAATCCCGGCGAAGGAAGAACCAAAAATTTGCGAAAGCAAATTTACAGATCTAACATTGTTGGGTTATAGACATATTGTATATGCATATCAACGGATGTACTTGATGCAATCATTGCATATACAGCTCTGAGATCGATCGAAGATTTTGAAGAAGGAAAAAGGGAGAGGAGGGGTTGCTGTCAAGCCAACGTCTGAAGTGATACTTGTCATTGGACTGAAAAAGACAAAAATGTGTACATAAAATGTCATAGAAGACAACAGGGTTTCCATTTTTAAACCAAAAATGAAGAAGACATATTTACACAAACATGTATGTATGTCCTGCATTTTACCGGATTGTGTTTTCATTCAGAGCCATTGTAGTCTAATATAAGCTTTTGTTTCCCCAATATCATAATTAAGGTAGCTAGTCTTGAATTAAATTAATTTAAAAACAACATGAAAAAATTGAAATCACGACGATATATTTATATTATTGCAAAGGTAAACGCGTCAATTAAAAAGGAAACGAAAGAAGGGACAAGGGACACTGGACTATTTACTGTAATTGAATGATTGTATATATTGTTTACTTATTTTGTATGTCACAAACGTAATGTGTAAAGTTAATATATATGGCAATAGATATTTGAATTTGATATGTTCGCATAAACTACTAGGCAGACAAAAACTGTAAATAGAAAAGTAATTAAGGTTGGCGTAACGTCAATGTTCAGTTTCAGTATAGTTTGATTATTTTTTTTGAGACAAAAATAATAAGGTCGACTTCATGCGATCCCTTATTTTTATGGTTCAATAGTCAATGTTTAGTTACTTAATTTGTATAAGTCTGGTTCTTTGTTTTTGTGTGTGTATGGAATGATTGTAAGTATAAAAAAGAAGATGTGGTATGATTGCAAATTACACAACTCTTCACAATAGACCAAATGACACAGAAATAAACATCTATAGGTCACCGAACGGCCTTTTTCAACTGATTTTTATAGTTCGTTATTATGTTGTACTGTTTTACCACTGTCTCAGGTTAGAGGAGGGTTGGTATTTTTATGTATTAGCCTGTCTTAATTCAGTGGTTGTCGTTTGTTTATGTGTTACATATTTGTTTTTCGATCATTTTTTTTATATAGATAAAAGGCCCCGAAATGACAAATGTACAACAATTTAAACGAAAAAAACTAACGGCCTTATTTATATACAAAAAAATTAACCCATCAACAAAAGACAACCACTGAAAAATGGGCTACTGACTTGGGACAGGCATTAACACACAGAAAATGGCGGGGTTAAACATGTTAGCGAGATCTCAACCCTCCCTCTAATCTGGGACAGTGGTTTTACGGTACAACATAATAAAGAACTATAAAAATCAGTTGTATTCATCAGATGGGTACACATAGAAACACATCAAACAAACATACAAAGTGGACTTGGCAGGGTACTTGTACATCCCAACAACAAAAAGACACTAAGTACAGATTTGAGAGTAATCACAGTTTCTGATAGCTAGTTCAAAACCAATAACAACTATTAAAAAAAATCGTGCATCTAAGACTAAATGAACACTCATTAAATATATTAATTGCACATCCAATATCCAATGGATTTAGAGTAAAGACGTCATAGACAGTCAGCGAAAAATATGACCTTGTGCAAATCCAAGATACTGGTACCGACAGATTATAGATACACGAATTTGCATATTATTTAGTTTGATTTAAGAAATAATTCATGGGGGCTTGAATATATCGTGATTTTACCACTGGCTGGCCCTTTATGACAAATAGTTTACCCTGAGCGATATCGGCATAAAGGGACAACCCGTGGTAAAATATAGATATATTCAAGCCCCCATGAATTATTTCGATTCTAATAGGGAAAATACGGCAATTCTTTTGGATCAAAGCGCTCTATGTGGAGGCTGATATATTGCCGTTCCCATAAATAAATTACTTAATTTAACTGTTTAGTTTAGTTTATTAGAGAAAACTCAGCCGCAGAAGACTGCGTAACAGGAGCATATTTATATACACAATATTAATTACAACATAGTTCATAATACAAACAGAATACATTTTTAAATTATACATCTTCAAAAATAAGTTTGTGTTTATTACAGTTTTAAATAAGACAAGCATCTTTTCTACCTTTTGAATAAAAATTGACAGCTTAGACAGCACATTACTATTACTATATTTAAGCATGCCCAGTACTTTTTTTTCATTTGGATATTTTAAATAATATGGAGGTATAAACTTACCCCTTAAATCCTTAACTTCACAGTTGGTACATTTACATATAAAGTGGTATACATCTCCAAGACCAGCTTTACAGAGTGGACAAATCCTCTCATTTCGTGGTACATTTCTCCACCTTCCTGTTTCGATGGGAAACTTTGTATTACATACCCTTAATTTACATATGTTTACTCTATGACCCCGTCTTAATTTTAACAGATATGGTTCCAAGCAAAACTCTTCTTTAAAGTGTAGATAAAATTCCCCCCTTGATGAATTGTTTACATCTGAGAACCATTTTTGAATAAACTGGTCCTGGAGACGCTGCCTTACATTAATTTTAATATAATTATAATCAACTTGCTCTGGAAAATTATATAGTTCACAAAAGCCACAATCATTAAACACAGATTTTACATAGTTAAACCACTTAAAATTACAACCTTCATGCTCATGCATGTACCAAAGTAACTTATAAAGTTTACCCGATAGTTTTTTATCATTTGTTGCTAGCTTGTGCCAAAAACATACATTTTTAACTTGATCTGCAGTTCAAGTGGAAATCTTCCAAGTTCCCCATATACCATAAAATTTGGCGTAGATGATCGCACACCCAAACTGCGCTTACAAAACTGTAGATGTAACTTTTCAGTATTATTTTTATTTTCAAACCCCCATATTTCCGAGGAATAGGTCAAAATAGGAACCACCAACGCATCAAATAATTTTAGCTGCAGATCAATCGGAAGTGAGATATTTTGTATCTTCTTGTAAAGAGCATAAAGTGCTTTTTGAGCTTGGTCTACCAATTTTTTACGAGCTTGAAAGAAATTTCCGTTGTAATTAAACAGCAGATTAAGATAAACATATGAATCTTTAATTTCAATAATTTCATTACATAGTTTAAAAGTAACATTCTTATTATACTTTCTCTTTGAAAAAATTACAATCTTTGTTTTTGTAACATTAACAGTGAGTTTCCACTCAAAACAATATTGCTCAAAAACATCTAGAGCCTTTTGTAACCCTTCTGCCGACTCCGCAAAAATAATTGTGTCATCGGCGTACAGAAGAATAAATAACTTGATATACAAATCAAGATTCTCTGTAAATTTTCCATTTATAAATTTTAGACCATCCACAGAGTTTTCATCCAGATATTCCTCCAAGTCATTAAGGTATAAGGCAAAGAGAAAAGGTGACATTTTTTCTCCCTGTCTTACACCTACCTCACACGGGAAAAAATCTGTTTTCAGTTCTCCATTTTTAACACAAGACTTAATATCTGTATACATGCTCAATCGGGCCGATTCTTAGCAGTCAAAGGTAAAGCGTGTTCCAATGTCATGGCAGTCAAAGGGTTAACATTTTCCCACCAATGTTATATTTTAATAGTTTTTGCCATAGTCCCACCCTCCACACTGTGTCAAACGCTTTTCTAAAATCTACAAAAGCGCAAAATAATTTCTTTCCCGAACTCAAATATAATGAAATTAAAGCATGCATGATAAACATACTATCTTGGACAGAATATCCCTTACGAAAACCACCCTGGGCATCAGTTCCTTTCAATTGGCGTAAAAGAATAGAACAAACTGAATAAGTGACATGTTAGAATAACTGATAACACATGTTTATATAATATGTCTGTTAAGAAGTGTTCATCTGGCTTTGACCCGATTGTAATAAATTGATAATGTTCAGTTTAAGTCATGATTCTTGTAGTTCAAAGTTATCCTTACGACTGCAGTCGGAAAGCAAGCCCTTAGAAACGACCGTTGTTGCTACTTTCTTAAGACAACAATGGGACTGATATTAAAACCCGCCATTCTGAAATTGCGTTAATTTCGCGGATTTTTTTTTTGGCGCCAATTTGAAAGTTTATCTTTTTTTCAGTTTCCTACTTGCCATTAGGGTCTGAAATAGATTTATTTCGATTTGTTGAGCATGGAGTTTATTATCAAAAGAAAAAAAAAATCTCAAACATGTCAAATTGGACGTGTTTTAACGATCCCGTTATGCCGTTGATAGTCGTTTAAAATTATTTTCTACTATTTTTCACAGATTAACAAAGACTATATGTACTATACAAACAATTAATAATACGTATCTCAAAATTTAAAAAAATCATAAAGTATAACGTTCTTTTACCCCTTGGGAAACCCCGTTTGAACTAAATTCCAAAAGAAAGACTTTTTTGACATTGTAGTTTTTCGGTCTTACAAATCGATGTCACCTGGCATCTGAACACAGTCAATGTACACACATTTAGTATGTTTGTTTGAAAAAGTAATGGCGAGATCAGCTGTGAATATTTGACTGGATTAATTATTCTCTTTAAGTCAGTGAAATGTATGACTTAACTTAACCAAGGTAAGGAAATCTTATACTGTCTTTGCACAACCTTAACTGCTTTAGATGCACTGACATAAAACAAATTCGTTGTTTAAAATAATACTTTTTTTTTGTGATAAAGGAATCCTGCAAAAGTAAATGAGAAAGTATTGTCCTAAATTTCAACTTAGGCAGCCAACAACCATTTGATTTTCTGTAGGGGGTAGGGGGTGGTGGCTTTTGATTGTTTTGAAGAAAAAAAGTTTGTTTCCAATGTTTGGATAAAAAATAATTTGTTTTTGACCCTGAGAAAAAAAAATGTTTGTTTTACCCTCAGTTGCCATTAAATGAAATGCTAAAATTGAAAGAGAAGAATTGTTTTCAACTTGTCTGGAAAAAAATCCATAGTCCCCCCCCCTCCCTGAAAACAAATGGTTGCTGCCTACAAACAATCTCTTTCAGAGTATCATTTTAATCAATCTTATTCAAAGCATTATCATACTGACATGAAGTGTGACTTAATTTTGACTTGTGATCTAAAACATAATTGTTGACTTAGCTCCCAGAAACTGCTCTGAAAAATCTTTTATATAAATGTAAAAATGCATAGTTTTTTTTAATGTTATTATTATTTTTTTCAAATAGAAAAAGAAAAATATTACTAAGTCTATTTTGTTCTCATTTATTTTCAAGTTCATGACCAGCACCATTTATTTATTGGTTTAGTGTGTTATTTTTATAATTTGAGTCCATTTATTAGAACTATAACTTGCCATGAAATCAATGAGACAACATGGTTATATTTAGTTTGTTCATACAAGGATTGCAAACTAATTTTCCTTTTATAAATTTGAAATAATGATGATTTAACATTAAGAATACTTTCATTATGATCTCTTTTATGTTTATATGAAAAAGGTAAGACCAACTTGCAAGTGTCAGTAATGAAAAGGAATTCCTGTTTTTTTTATCATTTTAATACTATCTTGTTCCATTATTCATGAATATTTAGACTACCCCTTGTATAAATTGAGTAGACATTTATTTCTGTGTTAAAATAATTTGGTTGCAGCAGTAAAAATACTTACCAAAACATGAATATTAAATTAACTCTTGGAATATTAAATTATTAACCCTATTATGGCACATAGGGTCTATTTCACATGCAGGGACTGAGTTCTGAAAAGTGATAAAATGTGTTTCTCTATTTTTTGGCACATGTTTACAGTATCAACATATATTTAATAAGATAATTTTCAATAATATCCACATGTAAATAACAGCATATTGCTTGATATAACAATAGTTTGTTCATGATAGTGTCAAACAAAGGGACGTAACTCGTGAATTACCGTCGGCCCCGCTTCGTCAGAAATATCGACACATCTAACTGGTACATTTGCGTATCTTAGCATATCAACTGGCACAAATTTGACACATCATAGTCCAAGTTATGTTACATAACATAATTTAAATTCAGCATAGCTTCCCGAGAAGTTAAGAAAGAAAATTACGATTTTAATTTTCTGTGACCAATTTTTTTCGTCAACACCTTGACTTTGAAGACACATTTTGAGAGAAAAAAATGAGTTTAATCCATAATTGAGTTGAGTAATATATTTCTTATATACTCAAGAATGTTCACTTAAAAGGAAATTAGTTTTAATTTCTGCAAAAAACTACAAATTCCAAAGAACGAGTTTCACTTTTTTTGGTAAAAAAATGCCCATATATGGTAATCACATGACGTCCATTGTTGCTTTAAGAAATGGGGTCAAACCGGGGTCAGCTTTCCGACTGCTGAACATAAAATCATTCCTGGTAAAAAAAAAAAGCAGGCGAGACATTTCAGCATGTCCACACTTGTATGCAGAATTCATAGCAGACAAGCGTTCAATATATAAAAAAAAAAGCAGCTTAAGGATCTTAATTCAAGTCGAACAGGAGCAAAAACAATTGGAGATCTTATAAGAATTTCTGCCCTTGGAAGGTGACTTTCATCTTATTTGCAAAACACATAATAGAAAGTGAAAAAAAATGATGGCAAAGATGTAAGGCAAAATAAAATATAATAATAAGTCAACATGATTAGTTTCTAGCGTCCCTTTGGTTCTTTCGTCTCTCTTTCATTGAAAATATAACACATTTTTAGGACAAAGTCGTCATTTCAACGAACCATTATTATTTGATGTAATTTTTTTAATTCCGAACCGCTTCCTCGACTTAGAATGCATCATTTTACAGTATCATTTGTGTAATTTACAAAATGCACATATCAGTTGCATACTGATTTCAATTCTAAAAGAATGTGCAATACAATTTCAATGTACCCAACTTACTCTTGAATGTGATATTTCTTAGTATATAAATATTCATTTTTATGATCATATATGTTAATATGATTTCGTAACATACTCCCAAACTCAAACCATATCAATGGCGCTGTATCGGTATATGTGTTAGAATAAAGTTGAATCCGAAAATCATGTTAAAACTATGAGATTGGTGAACATTGTCAGTGACAATTTCTGGATGTCGGCGTGTCTTTACAACACAAAGATTTGACCGTGATCGTCTATGCTATATCTCAATGCAGTCCCAGAAAGTTGTATCGCTGCTCCAGGTCTTTGTTTGATAATTATAATCAATTGATTAACCGGAAATCATTCAAGAAGAAATATATTGCTTATCTGTGTAAAATATGACTTGTAGATTTTGTTATTTTTAACAAAAATTCTAAACTGATAACTTATGAACTGCAATCTGCAGTTTACAATCAGATCTATGTTTGTGTTTCTCCAGCATATGCTAATTTCCTTAAGTTTCTATGCCATTATTATCTCAATTCTTGCCAGACAATGTCAGGATTCCCTTGAAAATCTACGAGGGGTTACAGCTAAACACTTGTTCGTATTAGATCATATAAAAACTTATATTTCGTACAATCTGTTAGGTATTGCTTTATAATTATCAGGCGACAATGAATTGGCACGACAATCGTTCTTGTAATCTTTTGATATATTCCCATACCATAAATACAACTCAGCCTTTAATAGTCTCTTTTCAAAAAGTTGAATGTAATATCATTGTATTCGGTTGAACAAGCAAAATAATTTTGTGAGTTCATTTTATGATTTTTAATTATAATATATGATAACTGTATTATTAGTAAATCAGTACTAACGAAAACAAGATATGTCGTAAAAAATAATACAGTTATCTACCTTTCATCACATAATGTATGTCTGATCGTATAAATAAAACCACTACTTACTGTGATTTAAAATGAAATTAAAGAAGAATGTCGCCAGTCCAAAATCAATTACTTCGATATTGAATGGCATTGGTTTTTGGTTGGCGTTTTTTTGACAATTAGGGTAGTTCTTTTAAATTGATCAAATTTTTCCCTGCTCTTACTCGAATTCAATTTTTAACTTGTGACATTATAGCGTGTAAACCACTTATTTAATTTTATTCATATCTTCGATTACTTGTAAAAAAAAAAGAAGATGTGGTATGTTTGCCAATAAGACAACTCTCCACAAGAGACCAAATGACACAGAAATTAACAACTATATGTCATTGTATGGCCTTCAACGATGAGCAACGCCCATACGTGTATTTCAGGATATTAGATTTTTTTGTAATTTTGTAAGAGCTGAGATCCGAATGTCATCCCTGATCAAAGACCCTCCGCAAGAAGAATGATTAAAATTCATTTGATAAATTTCTATATTTTCACATCTTTACGCCATTTACGAGTCGTGTGTAGACGAAACGAGCGTCTAGTGCATCAAATTATAAGCCTTGTATATATTAGAAATAGGTAATATTCAACTTACGTGAAAATGAATGATATATAATGGGGCTGTACATGCGTGTAGCATCACCACAGGCTAAAATGTCCTAATAACTATTTACACCACTGGGTCGATCCCACTGCTGGTGGACGTTTCGTCCCCGAGGGTATCACTAGCCCAGTAGTCAACACTTACATGTAAGTGATTACGTGGTGACATGAATATTAATAATGTGGCTATTTTTTTATAAATTTCCTGTTTACAAAACTTTGAATATTTCGAAACAAACTAAGAATTTTCTTATCCCAGGCATATATTACCTCTGCCGTATTTGGCACAACTTTTTGGGATTTTGGATCCTCAATGCTCTTCAATTTTGTACTTGTTTTGCTTTATAAATATTTCGATATGAACGTCACTGATGAGTCTGATGTAGACGAAACGCGCGTCTGGCATACTAAATTATAATCCTTGTACCTTTGATAATTAATTGCATTCTACGTTTTGCTGCAAAATAAAGGTGTCTGGTAGTAATTCGTTCAAACAAGTGTATGCGAGTTGAAACATGTTCACCCCCCCCCCCCTTTTTCCTGCAAATAATTAAATGACGTTTTAAAAGTATATGTGATTTCATATTGAACAGCGCTATATATCGAAATAGATAAAGGCAACAGTAGTGTACCGATGTTAAAAAGTCATAGATCAATTGAGAAAAAAACAAATCTGGGTTAAACACTAAAACTGAGAGACATCAACTATAAGAGGGAAAAAACGGAACAACAGGTTCACTGAGGTGCTAAAAAAACGCCAACATACATAGAAACTCCCATATTCCTGATTTGGTACGGAACATTTTAAGAAAAATGGTGTGTTGTAAGATTGTTTTCTTAGATAAGTTCATGGAAATATAGCGGGTAAATTTAAGTACGTCGAATATTATATTAATGGACGAACTTTTTGCTATCATTGTATCTATACATTTGATGGTTATTATGATGAGACTTCGGTAGACGTAACGCGCGTCTGGCGTATTTTAAAAATCACAATTCTGGTACTTTTGATTACTATTTACACCGCTGGGTCGATGTCCCCAATGCTTTCACCAGCCCAGTAGTCAGCACTTCGGTGTCCACATGAATATCAATTATATGGTTATTTTCATAAAGTTCCTCTTAACAAAGCTTTGAAATTTCGAAAAACTAAGGATTTTCTTATCCCAGAAATAGATTACCTTAGCCGTATTTGGCACAACATTTTTGAATTTTGGGTCCTCAATGCTCTTCAACTTTGTACTTGTTTGGCTTTATAACTTTTTTGACCTAAGCCTCACTGAAGAGTCCTATGTAGACGAAACGCGCGTCTTGCGTATTAAATTATAATCCTGGTACCTTTGAGAACTTTTGATGACTATTATGTTATTATATTACAAAGAGATAAGGAAATTTGTACAAGAAAAAAAATTCGAGTTAACTACTAGTAACTAAATAGGGGGAGATAAACAACAATCGTTACTTCTCTTCAACGTCAGTGTTTGTTATATGCCATATGTATGTATGCTTGTTAGAGAAACACCATAGGCTTCATCCGCTAGCTGTTTCCTATCTCTCTCTATCCAGAAAAAATTGAGAATTTGAATTTAGTTTTCAAATCTTTATGATAGAGTTAAGACAGAGTGTTCTAATCACTGAAGAATTCAAAACGGCTATAGTCATGAAATTGCCTACATGAAAACATGATTCATTTCTCACAAAAAAATACTATTTTCGTTCAATAAAATACTCTGTATATGTAGTTAATTTTTTTTTTTCAAATTCAAATTATATGAATTATATTTTGATTTGTCAATGTCATGTAACATCATTGTACCATAAATCCTGTGAATGAAATTTGTCAACTCAATGAATAAGAAGCTCTAAACAGAGCATACAGTTGGATGATCATCTATTGGCTATTGAGGTTTCTCAATAAAACGTATATAAATCACATGTAGATAATTCTGTAAACAAATTACATCGATTATTACTAGAGTGAAACACAAATGATTTTAGTTAATTTACCAGTCGAAAGATATCAAAGTTAATGTGACGGAGTAGAAATTACAAATATTTTTTACCCTTTAACAAAAGTTTAAAAAAAAGATAATGAGAGATTATTAAATTATTTTCCGATGGAAATAGTAAAGTTGTAGGCTAAGGTTCCGTAGTTGTTGAAAATAATTCTCTTAAGTCGTAATTGGTTTAAACGCTTTAAGTCCGATCAAAAGCTATGGCGCATCTTTACATCCATATCATACTACAAAACGGACCCTAAATGACCACGGTTCTAATGACGTGTACAGAGAATCAAACCCACGATTGGGCATAGTTACGCTGGTCTGCATGTTTAACTACATTTGGACATGCCAGAGGCGAGGGAGAATTTAACCCTAAAATAATATACTAGTACACAATCAAACACTGATCAACAGTGCTCAAGTAAGCTATTTCCTTTCATAGTACAAACAAATGTACAAGACACTATACTAGTTATGAAATCAATACACCATAAATTTGTTTCAATAATTTATTTAATGTCAATTTTGCTTGAAATGGAATCGTGAAAACTTTACAAATTTACAGAAGGAACATTAAGGACACCAAATGTATCATTGGCAATCATACCACTTCTTTTTTATGCAAAAGACATCATTTTTGTCATAAAATATACAAATAAAGTAAAACTAATGACAATCAATGACAGATATTTCACATACATGTGGGGCAGTATCAAAATAGACTTCATGTTCATGAACGATACCTCCAAGGGGCGGCTATGATAGACAATAATGGTCATCCCCTGGTCTTTAAGTTCGATAGGCAGTAAAACATTTGATGATCGGAATGTAAATAATGCCAACAGTAATATACCACTGTTGAAAAGTCACAAATCGAACGAGAAAAAAACAAATCCGGGCCACCAACTAAAACCGAGGGAAACACACCAACTGTAATGGGAAAACAACAGAACAACAGGAACACTGAAGTTCGGTTTCTTGTTCGACTATCATATTGAAACCAGTGCTTTAGTTGTGCTGTATGGTACACTACCACTGCCATAACCATTTACCAAACTATGCTACTATAGTTATCCGTTTGTAACTCGATACCAGGGTTGACAGAAACTATTATTCAACAAATAACATACTAAACACATACTAAAAAAGTAATTTTGACCCAAAATATACTTTTAACTTCTGGGACACACCACTCGTCTTGTATCAGTACTAACATTGCCTATTACATTACGAACTGTTACATGCTTTAATGACTTAACTGGTGAGATTTTATTTTGGCACAGATTAGAAAAAAAATCATAAAAGTAAAACTTGTATAAAATATTTCTATGAATTCATATACATATTTGGAAATTTCGATTTTCTTTTCTTCTTTAACCAAGTTGATTTTCAAGGGAAAAAAAAATAAAAACAAAAACAAATAATAGAAACCTATACCAATATCCAACCTCAAAAAAAGTTATCAAAGGGAGCAGGATTACAAATCTCAATTTCCGATATATTTTTTAATTAAAAACAATATATTTAAGTCAAATGATTTGTGTGATTACGAATTTCGTAATAAATAATGTATTTCCGATAGTGACAAAACTTGTACCACCATAAATGAGTTAACATAACTGTCTCGATTAAAACAATGTCTGATCTTGTAGCTGAAATATGTGTTATAGAATTACAATATGTAACTTGGACTTCTAAATACATAGCTGTGTGTCATTGATTACAATTTGTTTCGAAATTGAAAAAAGTTATTCTCAAATAAAATTCAAGGAAATTTAGTGCATGATGTCCTGATTCGATGTTTTTAAAATTTGCTTTATATGTGTTATCATGTAGCATATTAATCTATTGCAATAAAAAATCATAATATCTATTAAAATTTGTAGATTTAGCTAACTAAGTCCTTATATTTGTGTAAAGTAACATTCGTTTATAGTGGAAAATTATTTCAAGGTTGAATAAGCTACAATTAAAAATTGCTCGCCGGTCCCTTTCTGTGATTACCATTAGATAACGCTGGTTCATTTGCCAATCAAACTATCATGAAGAGAAGATAATTTATCCCAATTCCGTTCATATTCTTTTTCAAAAATGATGAACGGTTCTTTATATTGGTATGTAATCATTTTAAACGTTTCAAATTTATGAAATTATATTCGTACATCAATGTTTTTGATACACCAATAACCAAAACTGAAATATATTGAATGTATACATTTTGTAATTATTCAAAATTATATCAGAAACGTAAACTTAATTATAAAATAATGAACCTGTTAAGGGGAGAGGATACTCGCATAACTTTTTCGAATTGGCACATACTAGAGCTTTCTTACAAATTGACGAAAGGTACGAACGAACGGAAAGGGAGCACGTATTTCATTTCCACAATAACAGTTAAAAGAGTCTTTGTTTTATTCAGTAAAACCGCATTCTTTTCTAAATCAAGTTTAATTTTCAAAAATAATAATATCGCAAATAATACACGATTTCAATATAATCAAACAGATTAAAATAGTGTCAAATACACTTACATCCCATACGTTACTTACGTAAACCACGAGTACACACATTTCAACAGGAATTTTTAAGCACGAGTTTCACGATTAACTTTTCAATGGCATTATTGAAGTACGTTAGTCTAAATTTAACGACAAGATTCACATTTATTTTTTATTTTTTGTAGTTCACTTTCAGCAAATTGTCAAAGTGGAATATCGAGATTTGATATAAAAATAAATGATACTACAATGTTTTTAAAAAGTAATGTTGAATAAATCTAGAAAAACAGATTTTGTATATCAAGAAAATCAATCTACAATTTTGCACCAAATACATTGGGGATTTTATAATTACGAGTTAACAGTGCGCATGTTTGGAAGATAGACGCGAAGTTGTTACTTGTCGTCCAGTGGCTAATATTTCATGAATGTTCTGAACTATAGGCAAAACGCAATTGTACGCTATAATATTCGTTCCATTGCTGCGGTGTATCATATATACCCATTAAAAAGGGGGGATATTAACAGAGGAGAGGCGATGATTCAAAGTAATTAAACGAGCACCATGCAGTATATGAAATGGGAAAGTATGAAGATCATCTGTTTTATTCATTTTTATTTTATTATATTAAGCGTTGCAAATTTTTAATACAAGGAAGTATTTGTGTTTTAATTTTTTCTTATTTTTCTGTAAGGGAAGAAGACAATGTATTTGCTTTCACATTTTCTGGGTTTAAACAGTGCAACATTGTAATATTGAAGAGTAGGGGAGGGGTCGGTTTTTAGTCTTTTAGGGGCATTTTATTCGTCTGACTACTAGATGTATTTAGAATATTTTGTAGTGTTGTCTCCTCCGACCTGGTGGTATCATAATTTAACCTATCATATGTCCCGAAATTCTAAATATATCTCAAGAAAAGTCCAATTTAATAAGTGTCGTTGCATGTAGGATAATTGTCCGACATTCAACACTATTGTTTAAATATGTCTAAATAAAGGATCCCTACAACGAGTCTTACGTATGATTCGTCAAGCATACGTACCTTTCGTCAATTTGTAAGAAAGCTCTAATACAACGGAATGTCACTCTTGCATACAAATGGCACATCAATAGAATTAATTAACTGCGCAATCGTGCTCCACCTTCAATGATGATTCTAAATTATAAATATAACCAAAAGTTGTTAATCTATAGATAGTGAAGACTAATGAAAGCTAACCCACTGTAAAAATATTTCTTTGCAATTTTTTAAAACTTCCTCAGGAAAATGACCGAGTCACTTGACTTTCAAAGCTCAAAATTAATGTTTTTACACAATATTTGAATAAAGTAGTTAAAGATTATTCGCTTCTCAAAGTGTAAGACGCAATAAAATTCGTATGCTTGCACCATCCTACCGAAATACGGATTTTATTAAGTCCTGAACATTTCGACATTTCTCCGTATATTTATAGCAAAACCGGTTTAAACCAAATCACAAGTACGTGTTAAGATCCGACTAGATACCTATTTCCCGATATGGTCAGGCAAAATTGCTATGTTATGTACAAGTTATTTAAAGGTATGATGATTATTTCAATTTTCTCATACAAAACATAATTACCGTACGGAATACAAAAGAGAAACAAGTGCCGAAAATATTGAAATTGAGTATGTATAGAGGGAAGGCAGAAGGATGGAAATACGTCAATCCGATACGAAACTAAAATAAAAAAACGGAAGATCATGTTGATGTTACGGGCAAGCAAATTTATAACAGTCAACAGATATGGCCGGTATGTAATACTTTATAGTTATTTCTTAGTTAATCCTTTTAGTTTAGTATAATTTGATACATTACATGTTCTCTTATTATTATTATTTGTTTCTAGGTTTTGTTTATGGATAATTCGATGTGAATTTTATTATCTTTAATTCGTTGAATATATCATAATAGTATTTACAAAATTTCATTGCATGAAAACGAAATTACAGGGATAATGTATTTGGACAAATTATCAATGTATTAAACACAGTTATGCATCGATGAATAAGTATAATGATATTTGATACAAACAGAAACCTAAATATTGCGAACATATCATATCGATTAAGATAATATGGATATGCAGAATTTGACAGTATAAAAATAAAAATATGTTGTAAAGATTCCACATGAGACCACAATCAACCAAAGTTTAAATGAAATAGATGAAAGCAATAAGAGGCAACCTTACGACCTTTAACTATGAGAAAAACCCACACCATATAGTCGGATATAAAAGGACCTGTCATAAATATATGAAACAATTCATTATCTTATGTCAGAACAATTTACGAAAAACAAATACGGCAGACATGATCCAATGACAACCGCTGATCTACATGCTCCTGGCATGTGACCTCGAGTTGAGCATGTGTGTGAGTGCTAAATCCTCTCCTAACCTGGTTATTTTCTCTAAAATTATTATAAACACATTTAAATATTAAATAATTGATAAATACCGGAAGAAATCCTAATTGATATATAAAACAGTAAAAAAAAGTTACCGTAGACGAAATTGTCAACCGACTGCTTACATATTTCAAGTGAATTTTTATACCAAAGTGTTGATTTTCGAACATTTTAGTGAAAAGACAGTTTTTAAAGTTAAAATGATCAGCAAAATAAGATCATACACGAAATCAAAATAAAAAATATGGCTCAAAATTACATAACTTTTCAAGGTGAGCGATTCAGGCTGATAGAAGCCTCTTGTTTAAAACTTAGAATATTGCCGTCATAAATGATATATGATGTAGAATAATGCAACACTAAAATTCGTAATGTAAAGAATGTTTCTTTATTGATTCATTTTCAACAGGTATTTCCCATAAATTATGTCATATATATCATTTAATCTGGTAAAAAAAACGTCCCATTTCTTTTGTTTACACACAGTCTCTTTTTTAAAACATGTTATTGAAATTTTTCTAATCATATTCTCGCTGTGCTTTGTCCCCCTGATCGATCCCTGCTTTATTCTCTTATCACTGCTTTTAGACCTGAGGGAAAGCTATCAGCAAAGTCAAAATATGGCACAACATTTTTGAATCAAACATTTGTAAGAAAAACCAAGTACTATAAAAATGTAAAACGAAGTAAGAAAAAAATTAAATGGTACGTAAAAAAGTGGCTAAGTTATATCGTGAATTGTCAGCTCTATCACCGACATCTATTATAAAATTTGATATTACTGTCCAGAAAACCCGATTACCTATGCATCATATTTTGTCGTAATTCTGAGGAATATAATAGAACATTTTATTAATCAAAGTATGAACCATTATGGAACTTACTTTATATACAATGATTACAATATTTTTGGTTATAACAATGAAGTAATAATAATAAAAAAAAAAACCAACACAACAAAACACAACAGAACAGAACAGAACAATGAATAGTTATTGCATACACATGTAAGAGAAAGTTAATGTGAGAGACAATCGATACATTGTTAAGGGTTTTTCTCCTTTGAGTATCTAATTGTGGTTGAAGATCTGTTGTTTAAAGCTGGATATATGTTGTTCAGAGCTTGATAAACATATTTTTGAAAAATCAAATACTACTGACAACCTAGGATATTTAGCATAATTATTGTTGTTTCATTTGATAGACTTGACTATCAGTGGAAGACAATTTGAACACATTTTCACAAAATAATAGAACGTGAATGTTATTGATACATTTCCTTTTTTCCTAGTTCAATGGAATGTTTCAAAACCATGGTGAAATATAGAATGCTTCACTGCCATTCGTATGCGATGTTTGTATTTTTGTTATTGAGTCACTAATACACACTCATTCATTGTTTAAGGGTTGATATGAAAGATTCTTGAACTCAAACCATATCAAGTCCTATTTAAATCTGGCCAGTTAAGAAGTATAAACACTCTTACTATTGACAACCTTTGAATTCATCCGAACAGAGATTTTTTTTAAATCCACAAATATGAACAGCACTAATTGCAGAATGATGTGTCATTTCAAACATATAAGGTTGATATATCGTATAGATTATGGCAAAATTCGGTATAAATTTGTCAAACAAATATTGTATAAACACTCTCAGAACATAAATTAGTTGTTGTTTTTCTTTCTAGGATATGTATATTCCATTTGAATAATACTGTTCTGTAAGCTGGTCAGATTATTCTATGTTTGAGCGAAAATGATATTTTAAAATTAAATTCATTTTTTTTAAATGACCGGCACAATATTGTGAGCTAGTAGTACTATAGGATCAAATAATGATGCAGTGCATTTTATAAAGGAGTCGTTGTAATTCAATTTCTTTGAAGAATAGTTAAAAAAAAATTAAATGGCGATAATGAGAGATCGAAATGTCATTGGTTTAGAAAAGAAATTAAATTGTTTCAACTAACTTTAAAACTATTCTTAAATGTGAGCAATTGTCAGGTTGTGTGACTTTTTTTAGATAAAAATCTGACGCTCTCATTCGATAAACCTTTGTTTTCTAAGTCAACATAAGGTTCAGCTCTTTCATTAAATGTTACTAAGTGTCCTGTACCAAGTCAGGAAGATGGCCATTGTTATATTATTGTTCGTTTCTGTGTGTGTTGCATTTAAACGTTGAGTCGTTTGTGTTTTCTCTTATTTTTAAGATATTGAGATAACACGTGGCACGGTACTTGTCTATCCCAAATTCATGTATTTGGTTTTCATGTTATATTTGTTATTCTCGTGGTGTTTTGTCTGATGCTTGGTCCGTTTCTGTTTGTGTTGCGTTTCGGTGTTGTGTCGTTGTTCTCCTCTTATGTTTAATGCGTTTCCCTCGGTTTTGGTTTGTTACCCCGATTTTGTTTTTTGTCCATGGATTTATGAGTTTTGAACAGTGGTATACTACTGTTGCCTTTATTTACTACATGTTTAAGGTTAATTGTTTTTAACTTATGCTTTTTTGTACCAAATAGTTGTAAAGATATCTGGTAACCCAGTAGTCGGAACTTCTGTATTGGCATGTATTATCATTGCTATGGTTATAATCATAAATTAACTGTTTACAAAATTTTGCATTACTCAAAGCACTAGAGATGTTCCTTCTCAGTAATAGTTTATCTGGATTTGAAAATCTTTCGGAATTTGGATTTCTGTTTTCTAAACCGTTTTCTCGAATCAGACCACTATTATTTTCATATCAAATTTCTGTAATTTTTTAATCTTACATAAGTTGAGTTGTCTATTGAAATCACTCCCCAAGAAACTGCATATATTATATCCAATTGGTTTTAAATGTTTTGGTATATTTTTTTAGTTTTTAATCACATATTCTAATCTATTTTTGTATTTACAGACTTCACTCTAACGCAAAACATATCAATGGCGCTGTATCGGTATATATGTCAGAATATAGTAGGATCAGAAAAACATGTTAAAACAATCAGACTGATGAACATTGCCAGGGACAATTTGTTATGCGACAATCGTGCAGCAGTGATAACTAGTGGAAGCTTTGGGGAAGGACTCGATATGAAAGGCAGTGATCTAGATTTAATGTTTGTTCAAAAAGGAATCGAGGTTTATGAAGGTGTACAGCCAAATTTGAATACAAGTAAAACATATGTTGCAATGGAAACGGACAATGTCAAGCCTGGTTTCACTCAGTTACTCCTAAAACATGCGCGTTTGCAGTTTGTGTTTGATGCCTGTGAAAAGATAAACGGTAAATATTATTGTTCGAGTGCGTTATATAAAGATACACTCATGGCAGGTCAACAAATGAAAATTCATAGACCGTGTATATCCGACGATGATGGGTGGTTTGACCATGCTTTTTGTTTTCATTGTAAATCATGGATATCGATTGCAAAACAATGGATAAGAAGATCGAATAACTCATGGCCCAACTATAACGTTAAACAAATGATAATAAAACACGGAGTACTTTTTGTACCAATCGGTGTTCAGGAAAAATGTGCTCCAAAGGAAGATATAGAATGGCGAATATCTTTTTCAGTAGGTGAAAAACTTTTAATGAATACATTTAGACATACCCAATTATTATGTTACGCTCTATTAAAAATCCTCATGAAAGATGTAATAGCTTCTTTCTCCAAATGTCAAGATTTGCTCTGTTCATATTTTCTGAAAACTATAATATTTTGGGTGTCGGAGGAACTACTCCAACCCGTGTGGAAACCTGAAAATCTAATACCGTGTTTTATGCGTTGTTTCAACAGGCTGGTGTATTGTGTCAAGTATTCAGTTTGCCAGCATTACTTTATTCCAGAGAACAACATGTTTGAAAACAAGATAGAGGGGCCTGCTAGGGAAATACTTTTAGAGAAACTATATACCTTGCGTAGTTACGGTTGGCGATGTATCTTATTTTCAGATCAAGTATCTAGTTTTCGTTTATTAAAGTTAAACTCTTATATCGAACCACACACATTCCATGTGAATGAAGTTGAAAAAATACTTAATTCTAATTTATTTACGTTTGCAAATAGTTACATGTGTACAGTTGTAATGAAAGGTCTGTTTTTATTGAAAAGAGGAATTCAGCAGATTGTATCAAGCGATAGTTCTTCAATAAAACACTTCATATCGTACTACACATCAATGTTCTGCTCGTCACTTGCCCAGACGATTCCACTGGTCAGCTCGAGTAGTAACAATAAATACCAATACAGGCAGTACACATTCTGTCTTACTTTAATGCTACGGAATATTTATCATGACGCTGTATCGGGATGGCTGATGTTAGCGTCGTGTTTTTATAAGACAAAACAATACGATAAAGCTTTACACGTTATTGTTTATGCAATATCTAAATGCAGTCCAGAAAAACTGTATCGCCCCAGGGATATGGTTGATATTCATCATCAATTGCTCAAAATGAAGGCATTGCAGAATAAAAATGTTGCTTATCTCTGTAAAATATTATTCGTAGACTTTATCAATTTTGATGGTAAATGCGAACTCATACCTGATGAATTGACTTCAGAAAGAATTAATGGAGGATATTTTGCTTATTCCCGACCATATGCTTATTTCCTTAAGTGGCTATGTCATTATCATCTTAACCATGTCAGACAATGTCAGAATTCCCTCAAAGATCTAGAACGTGTTATAGGTGAACAATTTTTCATAGCTGATTTTAGTGAAATTGCTAATGCGTACAATATGATTGGTATTGCTTTACAATTATCAGGTGATACTGAATTGGCACGACAAGCGTTCTTACAATCTATTAATAGTTTTCCATACCATGAATTCAATCCAGCATATAAGAGACTTTTTCCTAACAGTTGAATGTAATATGATTGTAGTCAGTTGAACTTCCGATATTATTATATAAGATCATTTTTATAGTCTTCTTTTGTTATATATGATATATGATAACTACATTATAAATGAATCAGTATCAACGACAAAAACCTTTTATAAATAATACTATAGTTATCTACCTTTCATCGCATAATGTTTGTCTTGTCGTATAGAGAAACACTACATACATTTACTGTTAGTTAAAATGATTTAAAGATAAACGTCGCCAAGAGAGTTGATACCAAGAACACAATTTCAAAACTCACCAGAAGGAAGTTGCCACTTGCCAGTCCAAAGTTTAGTGCTTCGATATTGAATGTGAATGGCTGGTTGGTCTTTTTTGTCTATTTATGAAATTTGATCTTCATATAAGGTTTTCTACAGTTTTTTTTAAAATAAGTTTTTTCCGTGCTGTCGAGTCCCTTAACTTCATAACTTATGACATTATAGCGTGCATACCACTGACGATCGTATGTCGACTTGTGGATACCCGTTTTGTTAATTGTTGTTTTTGTTTTCTTCATTTATTCGCTTTTTTTTAAAAGCTAATTACAGGAGATTATATTTTTTTGTTGTTGTAATTTTGTAAGAACTGAGATCCGAATATCATCCATGATCAAGACCCTCCACAAGTAGCAAGATTTAAAATAATTTGATGATGATGAATATCAAAATGTTCACATCTTTACGTCATTGACGATTCGTATGTACTTTATGTAGACGAAACGTGCATATGGTGGATCATATCATACGGCTTATAAAATTGAGAAAGGAAATGGGGAAGTTGTCAAAGCGACAACAACCCGACCATTGAGCAGACAACAGCCGAAGGCCACCAATGGGTCTTCAATGTAGCGAGAATTCCCGCACCCGTAGGTGTCCTTCAGCTGGCCCTAAAAACTATGTATACTAGTACAGTGATCATGGACGTCATACTAAACTCCGAATTATACACAAGAAACTAAAATTAAAAATCATACAAGACTAACAAAGGCCAGAGGCTCCTGACTTGGGACAGGCGCAAAATGCGGCGGGGTTAAACATGTTTATGAGTTCTCAACCCTCCCCCTATACCTCTAGCCAATGTAGAAATTTAAACGCAAAACAATACGCAAATTAAAATTCAGTTCAAGAGAAGTCCGAGTCCGATGTCAAAAGATGTAACAAAAGAAAATAAATAAAATGACAATTATACATAAATAACAACAGACTACTAGCAGTTAACTGACATGCCAGCTCCAGAACTCAGGTAAACTGATTGAAAGATTATGTCTTCATCATACATATATAAATATCAAGCACAATCCCTCCCGTTAGGGGTTTAGTATCATACTATCATAAAATATATGAGAAGAACATAACCCGTGTCATGCCAACAACTTTTTTTTTGTTTTTTTTTGTTTATATTAGTAGAAGGGAATATAGAACCAATGTGAAAATGGTTGAACAAAAAAAGGATATAGTGTCCTCAGAAGCCGTGGACTACACAAATGGGAAGTCAAGTACGGTCAGATTGTTCTTATTTCATTATATTCGATGTTTTGTTGACAAAGAAAGTAGTGTGGTAGTGACTCTTCAAACAAGGAAGTATATGCGAGTTCAAACTTGTTCCCGTACATTTATCTTTCAAGTACTCATATGACGTTTTCGTAGAACAAAGTAATATCACATTTCATTATTGAACAGCACTGTATATCAAAATATTAAAGGCAACAGTAGTATACCGATGTTCAATAACCAATTGAGTGAAAACTAATCCGTGTAAAAACACCAAACCGAGAGACATCAGATATATAACGGAACAACAGGTGCACTGAAGTGCAACAAAAGCCAACATACATGTATAAACGGAATTTTTTTTATAAAAAAAGAAACATTCGATCTCATTTTATCGTTATTTCCTTTCAGCAACATTTTCTATTATATGTCATATGTATGTATGATTGATCCGCCTGCTGTCTCCTATCTCTCTCTATTCAGAAAGATTGATAATTTAATTTTTGATTTAGTTTTAAAATCTCTCTATCACAGTGAACAAAGAGTTTCTCAGTGAAGACATCGAAAAGCCTGTAGTGATAAAATTGCTTTCATGAAATTATTACTCATTTCTAACAAAACAAAGTACTATTTTCATTCAATACAATACTCTGGATATGTAGTTAAACTTTTCTTATAAATTTAAATTAAATGAATTATATTTTTATTTGCCAAGGTCATGTAACGTCATTGTAACATAAATCTTGTGAATGAAATTTGTCAACTCAGTGAACAAGAAAAGCTATACAGATCATACAGTTAGGTGATCATCAATTGGTTTTTGAGCTTTCTCATGAAAAACGTATATAAATTACATGCAAATAATTATGTAAACAAATTTCATCGATTATTACTACAGTGAAAACTAGATGATTTCAGTGAATATACCAGTCGAAAGTTTTCAAAGTGAATGTGACGGAGTAGAAATTACAAATATTCTTTACCCTTTAAACAAAAAATGACAAAAAAAAATAAAATAATTAGAGATGATTTAATTATTTTCCGATTGAAAAAGTATAGTTATAGACTAAGATTCCTTAGTTGTTGAAAACAATGCTTTAAAGTCGAACTTGGATCAAACGCTTTAAGTCTGATCAAAAGCTATGGCGCATGTTTACATCCATATCATACTACCACACGGACTCTAAATGACCACGGTTCTAATATCGTGCACAGAGAATCAAATTCAGGATTGGGCATAGTTATGCTGTGTGGCCTGTATAAATACATTTTGACATATCAATTTTGGGATAGAATGAATTCAAAAAAGCGCCAGGTGTTTTAAAAGTATGTTAAAGTCTTCTTTGTGTTTTTGGTATATAGATAATAGCATTATCGCATCATCTTGATAGAAGCTAAATGAAAGAAATGGGATGATATTTTGTGACTTTAATGATGTTTTTTTTTCTTTCGTATTCTGTTTTATATATTTTTTGGTCATTGAAAATATTAAATGACAATAAATAAAATTGAATAAAATTATCTTCAAATTAACAATGCATAATTGCTTATCCACGAAATATTAATCAATTTTCCGATGAACTGAACTTTCCCAACCTGATCTTTTAATTCGTTTACTGTTTTTGGTTTTTCAGATGCTTATTTACGCAGATTTCATTTTCCATCGATTTCTCAATGACTGTTTTTGTTTTAATGTGAATGTACTCTTTAATAATAATCTTTAACAATGTTTAACTAACATCTATATATATAGCGCTAGCCACAGCGGACTTCTTTTTCCCAGTGTCGATGTAATGCACAAATATATGTAGAAAACAGACTTGCAGCTGACAAATCTTATGAATGAAGTTTGAAGATGAATACAGGATTCATAACGTGTGTACTAACTTTAATTTCACAACCAATCATGCAGTTAGCTGATCATCTATGCCAGCGGATATATATTTCTGTTTCACGGTTAATTAAAATGAAATTGTACGCATTGACTTTCAAAAATACCTTTAAATAGAATATATATTAACTCTCAAATGATATACAAAATCAGATACTGATCATAATGTTTAAGTAAGTTACATTTTATAGTAAAAACAAATCTACAAGACAATGTAATGAAATTGATACACAATAATATTTCTATAATTCGTCTCTAGACAGTTGTGCTTGATTTTATATCGTGAAAATCTAAAATATATAAAGGGAGAACATAAAAAGGACACCAAATTCATCTTAACAGCGTTGTATTTCATTGCACAAGCGAATAACAGTAGGCAGTCACTCAAACACAATCCTAAAGTGTTTATTCAACATATCCATCTCTAAAATCCTCTATTCAGTTTTTAAACAAATTGTATATAGACTGTACATATGGTCTCTCAGAAAAAGAGTTATCTCATTTACAATCATACTAAATCTTTTTCTTTTTCTACAAAGGACAATCACCAAGTCAACTATTTTGTCAAAAATATATTTATAAAGAAAAACTGAAGACAAGTTCTGATGAATTTCATTTGGTTACATTTGTGACGGGGATAAAAAAAAATAGGCTATTTGTTCGAGAACTATACCTCCTAGGAGTGACCAGGGTATACGATATAGGTCATTTCATGGTCTTTAAGTACGACAGTCAGTTAACCATCGTCTATTTGGGATATACACACCGCATATTGAGTCTGAATGAGAACGCTTATCTGATGCCTTGTCAAGAGACAGTGTCACGCCCAACATATCTCTGTCTTTCGTTCACTCACTTACATTTAATTACTTACTGCTTCTTCTAATCACACTGTTATGTTAGTTCAGTTGCCGACAGTTTTTTTTTTTCACTCATTCACGTTAAAAGAGGGACGAAAGATACCAAAGGGACAGTCAAACTCATAAATCTAAAAAAACTGACAACGCCATGGCTAAAAATGAAAAAGACAAACAGAAAAACAATAGTACACATGACACAACATAGAAAACTAAAGAATAAACAACACGAACCCCACCAAAAACTAGGGGTGATCTCAGGTGCTCCTGAAGGGTAAGCAGATCCTGCTCCACATATGGCACCCGTCGTGTTGCTTATGTGATAACAAATCCGGTAAATAGTCTAATTCGGTAGGTTACATTCAGGAAAGGGAAGGGGATTGTAGTTACGACGTAAGGAACATATCCGATATCATTTGTGATACGGTTATTCCATAACGGTCAACCAACTCGTGATGGCGTCCGTAAAATTTACGAAGGGATGATTTCAACTTCACCATTTGGAACTCTTGGTTTAATAGCTTCCTTGTGAGCAGCAACCCTCTATCAAGAAAATCATGATACGAAATGCAAGCACGGGAATATCGTATCAATTGGGAGATATATACCCCGTATGCAGGTGCTGCTGGAATGTTGTTACTTAGAAATGGAAAGTTCACAATTGGAAAGCTGAAATCATCTCTTTTGTCGTAAAGTTTTGTTTTCAACCGACCCTCATTGTCAATTTCTAGATGTAAGTCAAGATATGAGGCCGACTTAACTGTATCTGTAGTAGCCTTTATCTCTAGCTCGATTGGATAGATGCGTTCCACATAGTCACCAATTTTGAAATATTTAGTGAAAGAACATCATCTATATAGCGAAACGTAGAGTTAAAGGATAGTGCTAACTTCTTATCTTTCTTCCTAAGAAGTTCCTGCATGAAGTCAGCCTCATAATAATAAAGAAACAAGTCGGCAAGTAGAGGGGCACAGTTTGTTCCCATTGGAATGCCGACCGTCTGTTGAAAAACACGTCCTCCGAACGTAACAAATATGTTGTCAATCAAGAAATCAAGCATCTTGATAATATCAGTTTCAGAGAATTTTTTGTTCGAATCAGAGTGATCCTTTACAAAGTAGGATTTATCCCTCCTTAAGACAAGATACTTGTATCTACGTTGGCCATTCTTTTTTACGAAGCAAAGCAATACCAACTCTTTCAATTTGTCTTTAAGTTTGGAATGTGAAAAAATACTAGTGTACAGAGTAGAAAAGTCAAATGTTTTAATACTGTTACAAGATGAAAGAGAGTTAGATTGTATGTACTCTAAAAAATCTTTGGAATTTTTAAGTATCCACATCTGATTCACGCCCCCTCTAGAATAGGCAGTTTCACAAAAACTTTGAAGCCCGTCTTTGATTGCTGATAAAATAGATGTTAATAATTTAGAAAGAGGTTTCGTGGAGCACTTGGAAGACCCAGCAATATACCGTTGTTTGTAAGGACACTTATGTAGTTTAGGTATCCAATACAGTGATGGCAGATCCAGTTCTTCATCTTTGGTTGAAATTCCAAAGGAACACAGAACAGACCTATGATTATCCAGGATTTCCTCTTTGGTAAGTGTCGTGAGTGTATATGTTGAGTTTCCAAGTGAATTTTCAATACCTAATTCGTTTATCAAGCAGTTAATGTAATGAGTTTTACATACAAAAACTATGTTGTTTGGGGCTTTATCTGCGGGGACAACAACATATTTGTCATGGAGGTAGGATAGGTGTTTTGCAACATTTGGGTCTTTAAAGATTGACGTAGCATGGGCATTGATAGACCCATTCAGTTTCTTAATTCTGATTTGTATCAACGACCTCACTGCCTTAATCCATTCGGAAAGAGTGTCTACGTCTTCCTTCTCGCGCTTAGCCCATAGCCTGGCATAATCCTCAACTGAATCCATCAAAATTTTAAAGTTGAATTTCCAGTTGATGGATTTAGGCTCACGATATTTCGGACCTTTCGATAACACATTTCGTAGAGAAGTGTTATTAACAATGTTGAGGTCACCGGTAATAACGTGGCCAGCGGGATGATATGTGAATTGGGAACTAGCACAAGTGCAATCGGGAGGTTTAGACTTGAAGTCGTCAATATCGAGATCCTGCAAAACGTGTTTGTAATTGAAAATTTTAGTTGCAATAGGTTTGGTATAGGTATAAGAAATGATTGGTACAGACTGGTCTTTGAAATAAGGAGGTATTTTCGATTGAACTAATTTATGATGAAGGATATTGCCTAAGTTGACGCCATCGATACCTTTGTTGGCAAAGGAAAGATTAAGGAAAGATCTTTTCTCTTTTTCATCTTTGCCAATGCGGACTGGCTTGAAAAGTCTGTGACTTGCAATATTCGAAATTATAGCTGTAATTTTGTATAGGTTTGAATGAGGGTTTGTAACAGTGGATTCCAAACATAAATTGAACAGAGAATGAAGTTTTGAAAGGGGTAATGAATAAAGTTTCGTGCGAATGTGATGAATACCTAACGGCTTTTGAATAAATGGCAGCAAGTCATTAATAGAGACATCATGCAGAGAAGGTGGTGTATAATGACGATGACCATGACTGCGTCTACGTCGAGGAGTCGAGTTGAAAATATTCATCACATTCACCGAGTTACACGAAGGACTAGATAGAATACCTATACCATCAATTTTGTTATTGCAGCCATACGGTGTTGCAGTTCCCAATAGTCTAATCCAGTAGTCTTCTTTTTGTCTACGGAGAGTCGTCGAAAGATTAGGATTGTTAGAGCTATGGTATATCTTTTCGATAATGCGAACTGTCATAGAAACGATGGAATGATCGGGCTGATTGAAATGCTGGCATAGAATGTCGTTAGCATTGAGGTTAATGTCTGATCTATGACCGCACATACGTTTGTTTAGCCTTCCTTTCGTTTCACCGACGTATACCAATCCGCAAAGGTTGCACTCTAATCCGTAGACGACATTTATCGATTTACAATTCAGATCATCGTAACTTCTGGTATACTATGACTTCTTGGTCAAATTGCTAGTGAATTCAGCATCTGTAATTAAAATAGCACAAGTTTTGCAGCCTTTGGTCTCACATTTTGAAATGCAACAGTGTTGTACTGTGTCATCAAAAACCAAAATGTCTTTAAGGAGAACTGAACATGGCTGTATATGTGTAATATTGCTATTGTCACTAGGACGATGATCTGAATGAGTCGTATTTAAGATATTTGTCATGTCTGGTGATGAGGGGACACCTGCCATATCAGACGACACCGTGTCCATGGTGACGTCTGTTTCGGACCTTTTTATACTGGGCGACGTCCGAGCCAGTTTCCTCTTTGATCTTGTCTAAATATATCTACATTTATATGTCTCTCATTCAAGTTCTCTTCCTCCCTTTGATTGCGTAATCTTTCGTTTGTTCACTCTCTTTTTCTCGTTCATACTCCCATATTCGCACGACCACTTTCTCTTTCGTTCACTCTCTATATCTCGTTCATACTGTCTTATTCGAACGATCACTTTCTCGTTCGTTCACTCTCTATTTGAAGTTCATATTCGCATGAGGAATTGTTTGTCCGTTCACTGTCATACGAGCGAGAACCGTAGCAAGCTATAAAACCAGATCTAATCCACCCTTTTCTACATTAGATCATGCCTGTACCCAATCAGGAATATGACAGTCAGTTTTCATTCCTTTGATGTGTTTACTTTTTGTTTATCTTGTGAAGATATATATTCCTAACAATTTTACAAGCGTTGAACAAAGTATTTTGAATAACTCGCTCAAACGAAAGCAGCACCAAAATTAATACAACTAACAATATAATACTAAATATAAACCAAGGCCATGTTTATCCCTTCTCGTTTCAATCACAAAATGTGGAACAACTGTTACTCATTTCCCCCATCCCAGAACACCGTCCCAGATATCCATCAACCATCATATCATACACAGGTTTACCATATAATACTCAGAGCTACTTTAGTACAAGCGATCTTGATCTACATCTCTTGAGAATGTGAATAGAAATTTTTCATTTTTAAATATGAAAACTGTACATCTATTGAGATGCAAATCAACAGACTGTGCGTATGTAAAGATATATATAATAATTGGAGTGTATACTATATACAGTTTTAGTTGTTTTTAGCCGGATTTGGTTTTTTTCTCAATCGATTTATGAATTTTAAACAGCGGTATACTACTGTTGTCTTTATTCAACGATTCACCTGAACTGTACATTTGTAAAGATATTAGATGTGCATAAACATCATTACAGATATACAATTGATATTTATTTATTTATTTGTTCACAGATGCAGTTTATATATATATGCAATGGAAATACATTGCATATACAGATCTGATGCAGATCCCAGATTAGGAAAAGAGGAGAGAGGGCTGGCAAGACAAAGTTTGTAGTGATTCTTTCATTTATCCTATATGAAGCTCCATGAAGAACCCCTGTACCAACGCCTTCATCGGCGTCTGCAATTTGACAGGTATATAGTTATATGCATCTTTCTAAATGTATATAAAGATTGGAGTACTAAGGCAGCAACCATTTGATTTTCTGGTGGGGCATGATTTTTTTTTGGAAAAAAAAGTTTGTTTCCAGTTTTTGGAGAAAAGAATAATTTGTTTTGAATTCTGAAAAAAAAAATGTTTGTTACCCCCTCAGCTGCCACTATATGTAATGCTAAAATTGAAAGAAAAAAATTGTTTTGGACTTGTCGCGAAAAAAATGGATTGTTTTTCGCCATAGGCGAAAAAAAAAGAAACCATAGCCCCACCCCCCAGAAAATCAAATGGTTGCTGCCTAAGTAGTTGTGTACTTTGCAGAAACTTTCTATTGTTTTATTGTTTGTTTCTTCTCCTGAAATTGTTTCCATTGTGTATAAACGCAAGCAAACAACACTTAATTTATCCTTCGATATTCTGCTTAGGAAGGGTCATGTAAGTTGTTTAAAAAATACTAAGTGTCAAATTAAAATACTGTTCCGTATTCGACATTCTTAAATGCCAATAACATGAACATTATCATTGTTAAGTAACCGATTCTCATTTCGATACTCAACTTTTCGTCAGAGATACCAACTTGAATATTTTTTTAAATACAAAACCTAATACAAGGTTTTTCTTTAGAGATCATAAGACTAAAAAATCCAAAGTGTGCACTTAAACAGTCATATCAGCAAATAGTAGCTTGTAACTTTCTCCACGACACTTACTAGATTTATAATTCTTTAATGATTGCCACAATAAGGAATTCTACCGATTGTAGTTTTTGTGGCTGATTCATCATTAAATACATCAAGCTCATCTGACTTATGTCGCAACCATAAATTGCCAATATATAACCAACTTAATTTCTCGATATACAATCAAACGGGTATCTACACTGGTTAAAAGTATCAAATGAACTCATCATAGATACCAGGACTAAATTTAGTATATACGCCAGACGCGCCTTTCGTCAATGAAAGACTCATCAGTCACGCTCGAACATAAAAAAGTTTAAAAGGCCAAATAAAGTACGAAGTTGAAAATCATTGAGGACCAAAATTCCTAAAAGTTTTGCCAAATACAGCTAAGATAATCTATGCCTGAGGTAAAAAAAAAAAGCCTTAGTATTTCAAATAAAGAACGAAGTTGAAAAGCATTGAGGACCAATATTCCTAAAAATTTTGCCAAATACAGCTAAGGTAATCTATGCCTGAGGTAGAAAAAATAGGTAAAGACATTATAAAAATTAAACGCGTTTTCCCAGTGCTTATCGATACTTGCATTCGTTTGTGGGTGAATTTGTTCAGTTTACGCACCAATGCACTCCGGAGATACACTTTAGCTTGTTGATCCAAAAATGATTTAGGTTCAATTGTAGTTGTGGGAAATCATTGGTGTCACTCTAAAATTTGTAAGCAACAATTCATGTATAAAAATAAATAATTTAATAAATATAACAATTATATACAAGGAATCATGGTTATATAACGATCAACAAATAACATTATTACACAATGGCTCTTAGACGAAAATATATAATCTTTTTTCTGTTAGCTGCAAAATTAATGAATACTGCATAGAATGTGTTAGACATTCTATATAAATTCAATTGTTGTATAAAACTACAACTAACAATTGTTCACTGGATTAACATGAAAGTTTGACGAATGCATATATTGAAAAGTTTCTGTTTCCTCTTAACATAATGTTTAATATTTAAAGACGAAAGCAATACTTTATATAATTTCATACGTTCAACGCGCTTTGCTGGATCTAACTTCATCAGGAACGATCAAAATCGAATACTTGAAAGCCGAGAATGTATGAGAACAGCTGTAAAGCCAAATGAAAAAATAAATTTATAAAACAACCAATTCCTTCTCAGGTCAAATTTGCCCGAGGGAGTTGAAATCTTAGTTTCTTTATAATTTAATTTTTTTTTAAAAGGACCATTTTAGAAAGGTTTGTTATAAATCATGTCAATATGGAAATCCTGACTACTGAGCTTTATCATAGCTTTTAACCTGACTCACAGCTTTGACTTTTGGAAACCGGTATACTACTGTTGCCTTTATTTACTACAGCAATAAGCAGAAGTAACCCAATAACTGAACTAACATAAACATGTTGAATTTATCGTGGTAATAAGTTGTCAAACGAGCAATGGTATTCTATGAAAATTTCAATCGTGTATTTATACTGCTTATAAAATAAAACAAAAGAACTCAGGTGTTGTAGAAATATGCCTGCTGTCAGTTAAATAGGAATTACGAAGTTATAGTTAGAAGGGAGTTAATTCATAAAGAGTTTAGCCATAAATACTACTTTTCCAGACTAGAACTACCGAATAAACGATTGAATGATGGCAATCTTCTTAATAAACCCAGTGACCTAGTTTTAAACAAGAACAAGTAGAGCGCGAAAATACATATTGGTAAAATTTGTAGAAAGACTATCGGTGTACCACATTACGACGGCAAAATTAAGTATTGGTCAATAATCACGGAGAGTAAAATAAAGCTAAACCATTTTTCTTGCTGTCTTTCCCTATAATACATCGATGTTGTATAGTTTTGTCCAGAAAAAAATCTGAACTATTTTTAGAAATATTTCGTGATTTCAAAGTCAATGTCATACGATTATTTATGGAAAACAAAGCAAATGCGTTTTTTGATGTTATAATACTCTCTGTATCCATATTGCTGTAAATTCTTTCAATTGTTGCTGCTATTGTGTTACCAGAATTTAAGAAATCGTAATCTGAAATAAAAATAAACAAATATATAAATATATATAACCTAATGCCTTAAACCAATGTTATCAAACATTCAAATTTATCGGCACACGCGAACCTCCTTTTATTTAAAATACTTATATCCAATAAAAGATTGCTTTATTCCTTCTTCTCAAACCAAGTGTACATTTTATAACAATATAAGGTAGTAGTCAGAATTGTTTTAATAAATGGTTTCCATCTCGGACCATTCGGTTTTACCCAAGAACTTTGGTGGAATTTGATGTGTGTATTTTTTCGGTTTTCCGCATATGAAGTCTGTTTCTTGTTATCTGTTTTTTTTTTTTTTATCTCACTCGGTTGAATGCCTGCCTTTCATTGGTTATTTTTTGTTTTAATTAATATAATAAATAAATAACTATTTATAAGATGTTTCAATAAAATAAGGAAGACTAGCAATATCTTGTTGAATGAAGTCAGTGGGCTTTCGATTGATTCATATCATTCATTATGAGAAATTCAAAATGGACGACAGTATGAACGTCCGTTAGAGAATTACCAGCCTAAAGAATGTTTACATATTGACCTCGTGTGTGGTCCTAGCATAATATAAAAGAAGAATCTATCTGGCGGGTGAATAATTCCCGACCGTTTTTGACGTTCAGAATTCTAAATTTTCAATCTAATGTTGTCTCAAAACAAAACATAAATCACAAACCTTTTAATGTTCCACCAATAATAGTTGTTTTGTCAAGAGTGTGTGAACATTTTGTCAAGTCTACAACCATCCTGGAGTCTCGTCCTTTCTTTAGAGATGCTCTGAGTGCGCCGAATGATTTCACTGATTTAACGAGTTTGAATGGATCAGATGTAAATTTTACATGACCGTCTCTGCAAAAAATAACTAGATATTATAAAGCAAACCTTAAAACAAAATGTGTATATTAAACGTTAAGATATGATCGATTAAATGTTGGTGTTTAATGCAACTTTAATCACTATTGACTATTACGTGGCGGTCAGTGTCTATTGGTAGAGAGTGCCAGAGTTCCAAGAGAGAACCAACGATCGCATGCTGCAAAAAATGGCAACCTTAGTCAATAATGATCGGAGTCGAACACACCTGCAATGTGCGGGGTTCGAATTCACAACCACAGTGTGGTTAAGATATGAATTTTGACTATGTTTTGAATACTTTTTAACATGAAGGAAAATATGTTTCCAGATTAGGCAGTCTACCTATGATACTTAGTATAAATTAATTATAATTGTAAGGACCGACTTATTGATAAATTAAATTGTTTTTGGCATCAAAATTCACATGTGTGGTGAATAAAGGGAATTGCCGATGTCGGTCAGGCATTGACAGTTAAACTGCGGTTTGATCATTATAATCGCATCTGAATTGTGTCTTGATACTTCGTCTACAACGATCAATGGCAAAGGTGTCATTTAGAACATTTTCATACATCTCTTGTTGTCGATATTTTGACCATTGGGAAAATACGTGTTGCGTCGAGTGGTCCCTGAAACTATTCCTGATTTTATAAGCGTCTACAGTGATTCCAACACTGTAAAGTTTACTACTGTTAGAACATATTTTATATATGAAATACTATACCAAATAAGGTATAAATAATTACTTCGTCTGTGAGTTGTATATTCGACAAACAGCCATTGCTTGTTGGGTCACGTGGTTGCTGAAACTATCCATGATATAATAATCGACTACAACAGTTCCATCTCTGTAAACTTTCACTTCTCGAAGAATATCTTTAATATCTGAAATTCGTAAACAAATATAGTGATTTGTAAATCTACAGCACGTACAACGAATACTGTCGACAAACTTTTTTGCAATGTGTAGAATATAAAAACGTGTACAATGCTTAAATATTAATCATAATTAAAAAACGAGGATATTCGAGATAAATTCTTTACAATCTCCTACAATACAGCGTGTTTCGATGTATTAGGCATGTATGAATGTCTGAATACGGTCGCTCATTTCTGTAAAATCTTAAATTTTTATTTTAGCACCTCATTACTCTTTTTTTTTCTTCTTTTTTTCCCCTTTTTTCTCAGTTCTTATATGTTTTGTCCATTATTCTCTATATGGAAAAACACCATTCATAATGATACCCTCCTATATAGTAAATTATTAAATCGCTGACGAATGAAAACATTTCAAATTACCATAGTTAGAACCCCAAAGATTACCCTGGGATATAAAAATTTAACCCAGTTTATCTGTCACTGAGTACAACTCGCCTACAATGTGGTGGAGTAGATTTGTTTATATGGGATGTATATATACGCAGTCAAGTCTTTTGTCTCGTGGTGGTTATACAATGTTTATGTATATACGGTGCTCTCGCACTACTTAAAAACAATGCAGTAACCTATTGCAAGTTAATACGTTTTCCCTATCTAACCGCATTTTAACTGCCGTATAAATTGCCCGCCCTTTCACCCTGACAACCAATTTTCTGTGTGTATTTGTTTAAATTTGTTCTTTCCTCAATATGCATTGTATATTTGCCCCTTAATGTTAATCAAGCAGTAACCAATCAATTATTTTGATCGTTCCAACTATTAGTTCTTACTAAAATAAATACATGAACTTACCACTCTCGTGTAAAACTTTTTTCATTGCAGAGAATTTTAGCAGGTCACCATGAAATTTCCTCTTGTCTAATGAAATCTCAAAATTGTCTATATGCATGCCGAAATGAAACCTGTTTGGAACAGGGTAACCCGATTTTGAGCACGTAGTTGCGTCAACAACCACATAAACAGACCTTCCGGATGTCAGTTTGTCTGTTATATCATCAAAGGTTTCTAGATTCCATATTTTTGAATGTTGATTTGCTGAAATACCATCAGAAAATGGAAGTTGATTTCCCGAATGTCCTTGACCTTGACGCCGAACTACATTGTTCGATTGTTGAGGTACTTTGCTGCTCTTTGACTTGATATTGTGAGGTCTGTAACTTAAGTGAAACAGAAATATTCTTTAAAATAATTTCGGTATACGTACATATATATATATTTAAGAATTGAATGCTTCTTTTTGTAAATTTATTGGGGTGTAAAAGCGTTGACCGAAGTACATTTTGTATGAAGCGCGGAAGCGCTTCATTCTAAAAATGTACGCACGGTCAACGCTTTTACAACCCTATAAAGTTATAAAAAGAAGCATTCAATACTTATAATTACATTTTTTAGCTATGATCATGAAAACACGAATTTTATATATTTTATTATTTAATTCACCTGTGCACTTTATTGTTAGAGCACGTGTTATCATGAATGAAAAGTTGTATTGAGCAATGCAACTGCTTACGGAATAACACGTGATGTGCAGTTAGCCAATCAGAATAAAATATTATAATGAAACATACATCTAATGTAATTATTCATCAATATAGTTCTTAAAATACGAAAGTAAATAGTTGTTTCAATGTACATCCCCAACATATCGTGATACATTTAAATTCCATGTACATGCTTTATGTGAATCAGTACCTTTGATTGGCTGAAAGCATTCGCGAGGTATTTCAAAATTAAATTTATAGTATGATTTAAAATGTGCGTCGGTCAACGTTTAATCTCACAAATGTTTTTTGTTTCTATGTTTTTGGAAATTTGTTTTGGTTTTTGTTGTTTTGTTCTGGTGCTGACGTTATGTGAGTAAAGTACGTGCATGGCTAAATGACGCCATAGAGTCTTTAATCCATTATGATTGTTAATCCATTTTTCATCACAAATTTAACTATCAAGAAGATCCGTTTCGCACGACTTTTTACCCCGTTAATTGATTAGACGCTAAGAAACATTTGTGGACATTTCCTGTCCGCCTGTCTGACTTAACTTTGTCAAATGTTTTTACTGCTTACATTTTAGAAGGTTTTCAGGGGCGGATCCAGTCATTTAAAAAAGGGGGGTCCCAACTCAAAGTAAGGGGGGTTCCAACTATATACTCCCATTCAAATGCATTGATCATTTAAAAAAGGGGGTTCCTACCCCCGGAACCACCCATCCCTGGATCTGCCACTTGTTTTTCTATTATATTCCATCTAATCTTTCTGTGCTATCTGATTTTGAATAGACAAATTTCGGTCGAGTTAATAATTGTATGTGTTTTAATGCAAGTTGGTTTCATTCAGAACACATTTGGTACATATTTGGTAAGTTAAAGAGTACAAAAGTTAACGCAGATAAATTTGTCCTACTTTATTTAGCAGAATTTACATTTCCATCGACCAATTTAACTTACTTGGTATTTTTTATTTTCTGCACTTTCTTCATGATGTATGGGCCTTCCGTTGCCAGGGATACAGAACCATCACTAACTTTGAACCAACCCTCTTGCCACTGTAGAGACCTTGTATCAAGTGTTGCAGACGTTTCAATTCGTAACTAAAATACAAAAATTAAATGACTGACAAATGTTGTCTCGTATTTTTAAAGGTGCAATTAAGAGTTAAAGCGCAAGCTCGGGACTTTTTTGTGATAATGATGATGATAATAATAATAAAACAGATCCCTTGCCATAGGAGCGTCCGTTTAGCTTTGGAGGATCTATAAATACGTAGACACATTCGGTTGTAATGGGACGTTGAATCAGATACCAAGTGTAGCGAAAGTGTCATTTTTTATTGTTGCCTCTATAATTAAAAGACCCAAGTCATTGTGTGACATCAGTTGAGTTATAAAAAAAATATATGGAATACTTCAACTTTTTTTTATTTTCTCCACTATAACTCTACACGTGCAATGAGAAATGCATTAGTGTGTATTTACAAAAGTATTTCTTCATTAAGGTCAAGTGAAAAACATTTCATACATAAACAAATAAGTATGGAAAATTTGGCCGACTTGCATGAATGACGAACATGTAAATTATGTTTGGAACAGACAGATATAATGATAAAGGAAATAATTTTATATAGGCCATGCATGTGGACCCCTCAAAGAGTTGCTGAAAGACTTTTTTTTAACTTGAAACAATATTAAAATGTGTTCTACACTATATATCATATGTAACGTCCTTGTTCCGATCGGACGTGGATGAGTATTTATACATCCCAAACATTCACATGAACTAGCATGGGTTTTTAATGTATATAGTTTGGGAAAAGTTTAACTAAGAGTATATGTCTATACCCCAGTCAACCCTTTGGTTACTTATTGTTTATATAATTGTTGATGAGAAACACATGAAGATGTTAGAAATTCGTCAATGAGACAGCAATTCAACGACACAAAACGGCAAAATTTGCAAATCGCATATATTCTGAGAAGTATGCAACCGCTGTTGTCTGCTCTATGGTCGGGTTGTTGTCGCTTTGACACATTCCCCATTTCCTTTCTCAATTTTAACCATCTATTGATCATTTATTTGGAAACGAAATTTGCGTTGAAGTTCTGACACCAATACCAAATTTTCAATAAATCTGAAAACAACTAAAATCAAGCACCTAGAGATTTCTGATATGAAAAGGGAACATATGCATGTTCATGGTTTCTTTTAGGTGTTATTATTTCGGAAGCAACCCCCTTTATGTATTTATCGGGGGGGGGGGGGGGGGGCAAACAGTTTCAAATAAAATAAAATTAAATCAAAACTTGTTAACACCGAGATAAAAGATAATAAAACACCTGCACAAATAAAACAGTATTGAATATTACCATAACCAGGAATGATTTTAAGTTACTGAAAGCAAGGTCAAAGTACTTAACCTGCTTACATATATAGAAATCATGCCTTCCTACACTTCTGTCATTTTATCAAGATAAATGCCATTACAATCTTATCTAGTGCATACATGTATAATATATCTATTTTGATCATGAAAGGGGTTTAACTGAGATAATTAAGTAGAAATAGAAATTCTTTTCGCAGATGTATGTTAGACAATATTCAAAATAAATACAGCAAAAGAAACTAAGACCCCTTTCAGCTGGCAGATCCGCATTGCAATTACAAATTATTAGGTTATTTTTGGGGTTTTTTTCTGGTCCAGTAGTATTGATCGCAGAGTTTCTACAAATATCTCAATAAGTATACCTTATGTGAATGTATTAGTGCGCTGATCATTTGCATATTCTGCATATGTTCTCGATATATTATTTTTTCACATTTTTGTCAGTTGCTAAATAAAGTCAGAAGTTTTAAAGTTGCTCGGTAACTCCAATTTCCAACCCTTTCCAAACATTTAACTGTACCGATGTATAGCTAATGTAATGTAGCCTTCCACCTAAACAAGCAAATGAAGAGATTTAGTCTAGATTCGGGACGATTATGATTTTCATATAGTATGTTTGTTATCTACCATTCAAGACTGTACGTTGACCTCATAGGTAATACAACAGATCTCCATTTATTCACACAACGAATCGATTTTTTTTAACCAACAAATGTAAAGCTTATAGTTTAATTTGTATTTTTATTTGACTTCGTAGATTTGTAGCCACATTCTGGTGCTTTACGATGATACTCTTTTACTGAACTCAGTTGTCAGAGCAGAGTCTTGCTGAGAAAGATTTTCTGGGTTCAATTTAAGTGGTGCATTTGTTAATTTGGAAGGGAGATTGTGTCCTACTTTAACATGTGGCACCAAATTGAAAACCCAGATATAGCCAGAATTTGATGCTGGATATGGTTATTATAAAAGCCTCCTGAAATAGAGGATACATATAACCCCCCTCTTTTTGGCTAGAAAGGGGAGAATATGGATAGGTGTCTCCTGTGATGTAAAATAAAACGGTATGGTTATGTGCCTCACTTGTCGTAGTAGGAAACGATGCATGTAACTGTCTCACTTTGCTTAGTAGGGTATGATGATGTTCTACGCCCTTGGCGGGGTAGATATGATGAAGAGCCTCCCTTGTAAAGTAGAAAGATTCGAGCTAGTATATCATTTGGCATAGAAAAGGATATGTAGTAAGGTGTCCCCTTTGCATAGCAGAAGATGATATTTTTAGGTGCTTTCCATGACGTTGTATGAAATGATGTATATATGTGCCTTCTTATGAGTCGTAGGGTACATGTATGCCGTAGTTATATGTAGGTGCCAACTTGATGATACAAAAGGATGCGTTTAAGTGCATCCTTAAGGGCCGTAATGGATATTTGACTACACTTGATTATCATTGCTGGTCATGGTGGAGGAGATATTGTATTCCCTGTTTGCAGAACAATAGCTTCCAGTTTGTGAACACGGTGGTACATTGATAGTTTTGAAATAGTACTATGGTCTACTTTTACACGCGATATCACCAGTTATCAAAAGATAATAATTGAAATGTACTGATGAGAACTTGTCTACTCCTACAATATTTGCCCATAGGCGGTCCAAATCTTACAATTTATATGTAATATTAAGTCATATGTTTCTTTAAATGATATTAAATTGTCGTCGAATAAACAAATTACACCTTTATTGCTGACTATACGAGATATATTGGTTCTTTTGATGAGAAGTAATAAATTGAATAAATATAAAATGTATCTCAAACATGTTTAGTTTGAATTTATAATTATTTCAATAGTCACCTTCAAAGAAAAATATTCAAGCAAAATATTATGTAATTCGACATGAAATGGTAGTTAGTTTCTGGTGTAAATAAAAGCTCTATGTGTTCATAGTCATAGATTTATAAGCATTAACTAAATAAAAAGAAAAAAATGAAAAGAATTAGTATGGACAATTTACTTCGCATTAAAAAAAAAATGAAAGTGTGTTACAAGGCCGTAACTACCATTGAGGCAAGTGAGGCAATTGCCTCACTAAAATTTCGACACTGATTATTTTTTTTTTATACATATATATAAATGTAATAGTCATTTGTTGTTCTGTCTCAACCTTGATTGCTATAACTTGTCATCATTCCTTTTAAACTATTCTTCCTGGATATAACTCAGCATCTCAGCGGGTGATGTTTCTCGATTACATTAACCTAGTAACGATAATCATCATGGATCTTTAGTTAAAAACAGGCTCTTGCAGAAAAAGGAAAAGCGACACTGAAGGTAAAGAAGGAATAATTCTAGTAAACTAGTTTTTTTTTTAAACAGAGTCTGAGTATTGCATATAACTTCATTAGAACAATCCAAAAACGATAAGTAGACTGACAAATCAAGTACTGGTCTTCGGAAGGGACAGTCCTGTCTGCGTATTCATTTCTCCGTTTCACCAACTTTTGACAAATCAAGTACTGGGCATCACAAGGGGCAGTCCTATCTGCGTATTCATTTCACGAACTTTAATCTTTCTCTTTACAGATAAATAAAATATAAATAATATGAAACATGAATGCATGGATTGGGGTTTCGGAATCGGACACCCCAAACCCCTAACCCCTAAATTTATAGATTCTGAAACTTAAATACCACCAACTATTTCCAGAAATAATTTGAAATTACGGTACTACATGTAAACGTCCAAAACTCCATTCCATTTTCATGTACCCATATCATATATACTTACTCTATAGATAGAATCATATCACATGTATGTTATCTCATTCTATCCCTAGCTTGTCTACTCTTTGTCAGCATAAAAGCGAGTTTAATATTTTGTAACTGCGACTGTATGATGGTGCTTACAGGAAAGCTTAATTCCCTTTTGCAAACAAAAGCTGCTAGCTGATGGAGAAGGAATGGAAGAAGACATTGATCATTGTGTTGATGATAATGTGCTACCTTTAGAAACACAGACTGCCCTGAAACGACTGGAAAAGAGCATGCATGAGTGGCGAGAGATTGTGCGGTCTTGCCATGCTCCATGTTCATCGCGATAAGGATATCAGCAGACCAAATTATGATTCTGAAACGATTTGACTGAACCGGCCATAGAAAAATTTGGCAAACTCTTCTGAATCGATGTTTGTTCTATGTTCTGGCAACAGACTCAAATCAGTGATATTTGAATGATTGTCTTACATATAAATTTAAATAAGGTTGTTAAAAATTTGGTGTTAGTAAAAGTCTTAAAATATGAAAAATTTATATAAAAAGTGTCCAAATTCAAAACATTATCAAACTCTCTAAAAATGCCTAGAATGCAGGATTTTGCACCATTCATTTCATACCCTCCAAAAAAAAAAATCGCCTCGCTTCGCTCGGCTCAATTAATTTGCCTCACTAAAATAAGATGCCTAGTTACGGCCTTGTGTTATGTCGTTTCTAATCAGCTCAGGCGTTATTTAGTTTGTTAGTTTAAACATATTTTATTTGAAAAGAAGCAAAATGGATTGGACACAAGTTATAACAACATTAGTGTCGTCCTCTCCCTATATAAATAGAAACACTACAGTACATTAGATAATGACGAAAAAACATAGTAGGAATGCATGTAATACATACTACAAACGAAAAAAAAAATAAAAAAAAATACTATATAATAAGGAAAAATACTGAAAAAACTGGTCTGGAGTGAAGAATTGGAAATTAGTTTGTTATAATTCCAACGCAAATGATGAACCATAATCGTCTGTTTGGCAATTCCGTAGTTGACCTTTTAAATTAGAATCTGAAATGTGCACAATTCGTATCCGTTAAGCCCTGGTCACAACGAACCCTTGACACATCTATGCAGCGCCAGGACATGTGATCGTCGTACAACATTCGCACGACAGTCGCACGATATTTTGAGCATCGTGGCGCTGTCGTGTGTCGTGGGACGAAAATTGCACATGCACCTGTTTTGCTCTACGATTTTTTGTCGTGTTACTGTCTTGTGGCTGTCGTTAGAGTGTGTTACCACAGTCGTGCGACTGTCATGCGACTGTCGTGCGATTAAAATCACTGTCGTAGGTACCAACATGAACAATTTTAATAAAAACAATCGTACGACTGTCGTACGATAATCTCGCGATTGTTGCAAGACACTCGTGATACTGATGCACGATTGTCTCACGAATACCAAATTTCGTACGATGCTTGCACACTATTGATTGTCTGTCGTACGACAGTGGTACGTTCGTCGTGCAGCATATTTTCGTTTTATTTAGAAGAAGACAATTCGGCTGGAGAAGAGTATGGCTCTTCCACAAGAACGATTACGCTTGGCCCTGCTGAATAGGCGCCGTGACGGACGCGTTGATTCGAGCCCGTGAACAGTACAGGAACCAGCGATACGCCTGACGTTGGTGGGTTATGCAATGAATCGAACGGTTTAAATTCACTGAAATATTATAATATAAACTAATACGAAAAACGTCATATACTTGGACCGAACTTATGACACTGAACAATATTGAAAGCAAATGGCAAATGGCACGCAAAATATCGGACCTTCTTTATATACTAGTTGTTCGGAGTCAAACGTGCGAGTGTTGTGTGACAATCGTACGACAGTGACACGACAAATACACGCGAATCCAATGACATGAAAACCTGAAAAATAGCCCCAAACAACTCACGATTGTCGTACGACTGTCGCACGATCGTCTTGCGACAAACCCATGACAGTACAATTATATTTTTTTTCTTCTGTCGTGTACCCATCGTGAAACCATCGTGGACATGTCGTAGCTGATGTGACCACTCGAAATATTTTTTTGACATTTTTTCACAACAGTGCCACGACAACTATTTTATTGATCTTCCACGACAAAAATTCATACGATCTGTTGTGACCGGGGCTTTTAGGAGACACATATACATTTTTATTGATATGGAAGAGTTATTGCAGTAATTCGAAAAAGCACATGCATATGTGCATGATATGTGTCAATCATTTCATCAATAACAGATAGAACGAACTCCTACCCTAAAAATGATTGACCAACCTAACCTTGTAATCCACTTAATATGTTGATAACTTCACTTTCAATAGAATTTTTAAACACCGTGTAAATATGACTATTTATCAATTTGAATGAAAGTAGAGTAAAGATGACAAGCGAGAACATGTCTGTCTGCACGACCTAATCGTTTGACGACTCACTCAAACATTAAAATCTTCAATAAGGAAAATAAAAATATTACCCATTTTAAAACTGTATTGAAATCTTGTATCGTATTCCCTAATGATTTTCCGACAATTTTTTAAAGTTCAGCGACAAGTATTTCATGAATATTCAAGACGAGTGTTATTTAACAAACAAACAAAAAAATGCTGATACAAATTATGCTTAGCTGACAGCTTTAATGAACCACTTTACTTGATCTTAAACAATATTAATATAAAAAGTATCTTTTGAACAAATATATTGAATATAGTATTACGTATAACGTGACGAAAAAATATCAATTAAACATGATGATCATACAAAAATATATTATCTTTAAAATGAAACCTTTCATGGATTTACTGTGAGCAAACGTTTAAAAAACTAATCAACTTTTGAAGTCTTGAACTTTAAACCTAATCATCAAACTTAAATAATTGTATTTAAGGTTTAATATGAAAAAATCTTCTGCACCAATCGTTCCATTTTTTAACGAAGTAGGTGTGCAAGTATCGTAAGTGATTTACAGGATGGGCAAATTCAAACACAATTAGCACATTTAAAAAGAAGGGAAATGACGTTGAAAATCAACGTATTTATATACATAAAAGAACAAAAACAAAACGTATATAGATAAGTATCAATGCCCGAGGATTGATATGTATACAATACAGCTTCTGAATTGCAACTTGAAGGTTAAGCATAGCATCTTGAAGGTTAACGAGTATTATGGACGTGTTGACTTATTGTGAAGAAAAACAGAATGTTGGTCTTTGGCTACGTAGTGAAAGGCTGACAAGCCCATCGATTAATAATTATTTCGCTTGGTCTATTGATTTATACATAGTAAATCCATTGGCATTCCTATTAAAAATATTATGTTTCATATTCGCAAATTGGAGGGGGGCTGGGGTGAAAAGGGAAAAAAGTAAGAATAACGAACTCCAAGGAAAATTCAAAACGGAAAGTGACAGTTAAAAGCTTAAACAAATCAATCGTATATGGAAAACAACTGTCATATTTATGACTTGGTACAGATTTATCCTCGTGTATAAAATGTTGGATAAAACCTGGTTTTAAAGTGAGCGTCGTTGTTCCCTTTTGCTTTTTCAATGGGAGAAAATGAATGCTTGAGGCATAGAAACAAACAGGAAAATGGGCATCCCTTCTAAAAAATCTTACAAGAGTCACTTGTAAACGCAGATCGAAGTGTTTTAATTTTAACCTAAAGCCTTTAACATACGTGATTAAAACATTTGTTCTTCTTACGTTTGTCTTTATTGCTGATTCTATTTTAGACAGAATATATTCGTGTTTGATGATATTTGTATGCATAACATTTATCATTAGTGTTGAGACGTTTATTCACTTGCAGATTTTTCTAAGCTTTTAATAAGTAATGTATTATAAACACATATCAGCCATACTTTGGATCATATTTAGTCAGTTTATCCAGGTGCAATGATGCAATGTCTGCATCTGCCAACAGCACAGGAAATATGCCATGGATGTTGTCCAAAATATGCTCAGACTAGTAATTAAAAGTTGGCATCCCTAAGTGTCGTTGAAAGATTATATGGAAACAATATGCAAAAACTTTGATTGAATAATAAAAAAGAGAAAAAGATTATATAATCTAGATCTGAGGTGGCGATTAGGTCATTAAGTTACATTTATAATAACCGTGCTTTCATACAATGCGTAACTACAGTCTATGTTCAGACGGTTATGTTCAGTATATTTTCAGAGTTTGACATTTCTTTAATTTCACGTAATCGTCCAATAGAGATTACCGCAAACGAAACACCATGCACCATTGGTAAGTATGAGTTCTCCATTTTCATAATATATAGTAAATATCGCAGATGTTTTCAATCTTGAATTGGTGTCGTTGTCTGAATCATTTGGTGTCTGCATGTAAACTCATAATTTGTTAACAGAGTCGCATCAAGAGCACCTGCATCCCTATCGTCTTCTCTACCTGATTGTTAAGCTTTATTTTCTATGGAGTGATTTCTAATTTTTGATCGCCTTTCCTTGTTTTCTTTTTGGCTGAGATGTACGTTTTGGGTTGGTTTTTTTTTGTACCTGTGAAAGTTTGTATTGCCTCCTTAATATATTCCTTCTCTTTACACTGCTAAGCGAGAGTATCGATTTCGGTAACAGTATAAACCGGTAAACAAACCGAATTGTATAGTATATCACAATGATACAAATTGAAATACATTCATCAGTTTTGCTACAAAGTCGAGAAATTCGGTCAGTTGGTTTGATGGTTTTCGGTTTTCAATTTATTCATTTTAGTGAAATTCAATATATATTTTAAATAGAAAGGACAATAACATTTATATATAACACTATTAAGAAATCTTGAACAATTAATAATTTTGTCATATTCATGACCATGAATAGTTGAGATACATACTGATTTTTTCTGTCACGTTTTATTTTTGACTCCAAAGCGTCCAATAGCAACAATAACTAGTAATTGATATATCGGTAAATAAGATATAAAGTATGGACTGAAGAAGAAAACTAGGTTTTGATGATAGCGGAATTTTTCCACCACCTGAAAACAACTTCTTACAATTATTAACTCTGAAATTTAGGTCATCATCAAGTCATCTTAGATTTCTTAAAATAATTGCTGTCCTTTCAGACATGACTTTGAAGATTCTCTCTGGATCTGTAATCATAAAGTTGTCTTAATTGAACAGAATTTGGATGTGACACTCTATATGATATATTTACAATTCATCCCTAGCTAACCCAAGATGGTATAGAGATAGGGAATGTGTTTTTTAAAGGATAATTATTATATGACTTTACACACTTAAAGTTAACTTAACCTTATGCTTACATTTCCAAATGACACGAAACAAACTGGATCGGTCACATGCAATAAAAGTGACAGTTTATGAAAACAACAAACGATAATATTTTGGTATTTATGTCTGATACCATAAACTATGATGACAGTTATTGCAGCTTATTACCAAGGGTTCTATAAATGTTTATGACAAGAATCTGGAAACACCTGCAATATTCTTTTTGTTGCAGTCTCCAGGTATCTATTTACAATATCAGTATCAGGACACGCCCATCTAACTAGACTGTCAAAAAACGCATTAAATAAAATTTGATATCCTATCAATACCTACGATATTAATTATGATAAACTGTTATTTTAGGGAAGTAATTTCGTCAAATAAATGAAGTTAAAGATTAAAATGGACCGATTTGGTATTAAGATTAAGCACATACTGTCACTGCTAAGAGACATGTACTGATGACAGATTTACAAGGTGTTAAACGCATGTCTCCAACGACGGTGCATATTTTAGGGGACAAACAAAACATAAATTCTTAGTCTAGACAATAAGAACGTACATGCAGGACAACGTACATGCATGACAATGCATATACATTGAAGGCTTTGCTTGGAATATGATTTTATGATTCCACGAATCCAAGCGCTAAGAAGATTTCTTCCACCTAGTACAAGACTCCATTTTTTAAGTTATCATTTCGTTCAATATGATCTCGCTATAAAAGCTCGCCGTATTTTCTATTTGATATGTGTCCTTACAAAGTACCGATCCCTAAATCATTAATTATACATATAAAAATAAGGCGATATGATTGCCAAAACTATCCACCAGAGTTCAAATGAAGTGGGTGTAAACTTATTATTTCATTTGATAATGTTGAATGTTGTTAAGTAAAATTGTACAGAAAGAAAAGCAGCGGTCATTCCATATTGAACATGTAAACAACTACAAATAATTACATTAGATATATGCTTCATTACAATACGTTACTCTGATTGTTTTCATGATTCTAGCTAAGAAATGTAATTATAAGTATTGAATGCTTCTTTTTGTAACTTCATAGGTTTGTAAAAGCGTTGACCGTGTACACATT
>CM034352.1:44756852-44903943 GCA_019925275.1 Mytilus edulis | reverse complement strand
GGTGTAAAATTCTATCAAGATAAAACCGTCAAACTATTCATTCATTTCTTCCTTGTATTTGTACAGTGTTTCAGTTAAATGTTTAGTTTAGGTAGGAGGAAGAATTGCATATTAAGGGGAAATTTTAAACATTCAAATTATTCATCATTAAGAATATTTATAAAGACACAGATATTTAACTATACGGTACTTAACTGGAGAAGTGGAAGTTAGTTTGAGACAGTTATTATGCATTTCTGCTCAAAGATATTTAACTATACGGTGGTCTAAATAAGAAAATGGGGATATGAAAAGTAGAACAACGTATTCTTAGGCTAGTAAAATTCAATAGAGCATGGTAATCAAAATACAAACCTCATTTAATGCTTTCCCTTTAAAAAAAAACATCTCATATTGCAAATCTACTTGTTAAAGAAGGAACAAACTTCAAAACTTGTTATCCATTTGTTAAATAAGGAACAAACTTAAAAATGCGTTATCCATTTGTTACAGAAGGAAATAGCTTTAAACATCGTTAAAGAAGAAAAACAAGCATACACACTATATTAGCAATTTGTTAAAAGAGGAACAAGCTTCTCTGTTTAAAGGTTGCAAGATTTTAGTAAAAGTACGTATTGTAACATATAAGATTGTAACTTTCATTTCATATACCTCAAAAGTTTATCAATTTATTTGACCAGATCCCACTATACTTTCAAACTATAATCTCAATCTAAGGAATATACTGCATGTATAATTGAGCTTCATTTTGTAATGTTATTGGGATGTAAAAGTGTTGATTTAAGAAAACAGAAATTTTGTTTGAAGCGCGGAAGCGTTTTTTTTAGTGACAGCACGTGTCATCATGATTGTAACATTTCATTTTGATATGAATATTAATTTTTGAATAACGCGCAATTGTAATTGGCCAATCAAACGAACAGGTTTTTACATGCAATGGGATTAATAAATTTGAAGAAAAACATCCGTTATTTTGCTCTGTTATATAGCATATTGTCACGAAACAAGCATACTAAAAATGACTATAGATTGGATAAAGTTTAAGACTGGTCTAATGCGAGACAAATTGCTACATATTTTTCTTAATGCTATGCATAAATAAACTCATCATAGATACCAGGACTACATTTTGTAAATGCGCCAAACGCGCGTTTCGTCTACAAAAGACTCATTAGTGGCGCTCGAATAAAAAAAAAAACAGTTAAAAAGGCCAAATAAAGTACGAAGTTGAAGAGCATTAGGGACCAAAATTCCTTAAAGTTTTGCCAAATACAGCTAAGGTAATTTATGTCTGAGGTAGAAAAGCCTTAGTTTTTTTGTAAACATTTAATTTATAAATATAACCATATCAATGATAATTCATGTCAGCATAAAAAGTGCTGACTACTGTGATGGTGATACCCTCGGGGAAATAAATCAGCAGTGGCATCGACCCAGTGATTGTAAATAAACTCATCATAGATACCATTATTAAATTTTGTAAATGCGCAAGACGCGCGTTTCGTTTACAAGCATTTTGAACGCGCTTTGCTATTTAGGTCCCTTCTATAATTCATACTTACAAAATGCCACAATTTAAGAAATATTTTACAGCGTGTTGAAAATACGTATTACTTGTATTATTAAAAATAATAGCTTGAATACATTCATTAAAAGAAACATGTTCGAAAAACATGTTGGCAATCATACCACATCTTCTTTTTTTATACACGTATGTCCAATTGGCGCATACAGACTTTTATATTCGAGGAATAACTGTACTGTTGTTAAAGACAAGCCATCTTTAATTCGATGTTTTGACGGTCGCAAATGCATTTTTTTACTAGCAACGCGCTGTGGCTTAATTTTCCAGTTCTTTATCCATTCCTGGTTGAACACTTTTTTGGAGAACATGATGGTCTCGTCCTGAATATGCCTGCCTCGAAATGATTGACACTGATTGTTCCGTTCCCACACTGTGCATATTATATAAAAGAGGGACGAAAGATACCAAAGGGACAGTCAAACTCATAAATCTAAAACAAACTGACAACGCCATGGCTAACTAGAAGCTCTGAAGAGCATGTGTCGCTCACCTTGGTCTATGTGCATATTAAACAATGGACACAGATAAATTCATAACAAAATTGTATTTTGATGATGGTGATGTGTTTATAGATCTTACTTTACCGAACATTCTTGTTGCTACAATTATCTCTATCTATAATGAACTTGGCCCGGTAATTACAGTGGAAAATATTTTCTAAAAATCTACAAAAATTTATGAAAAATGTAAAAAATTTACTATAAAGGGCAATAACTCCTAAAGGGGTCAACTGACCATATCGGTCGTGTTGACTTATTTGTAAATCTTACTTTGCTGAACATTATTGCTGTTCACTGTTTATCTCTATCTATAATATTATTCAAGATTATAACCAAAAACAGCAAAATTTCCTTAAAATTACCAATTCAGAGGCAGCAACCCAACAACTGGTTGTTCGATTCATCTCAAATTTTCAGGGCAGATAGATCTTGACCTGATAAACAATTTAACTCCATCTCAGATTTGCTCTTTATGCTTTGGTTTTTAAGTTATAAGCCAAAAACTGCATTTTACCCCTATGTTCTATTTTTAGCCATGGCGGCCATCTTGGTTGGTTGACCGGGTCACCGGACAAAATTTTTAAACTAGATACCCCAATGATGATTGTGGCCAAGTTTGGTTTAATTTGGCCCAGTAGTTTCAGAGGAGAAGATTTTTTGTAAAAGTTAACGACGGACGACGACGGACGACGGACGCCAGACGCCGGATGCCAAGTGATGAGAAAAGCTCACTTGGCCCTGTGGGCCAGGTGAGCTAAAAATGAAAAAGACTAACAGAAAAACAATAGTACACATGACACAACATAGAAAACTAAAGAATAAACAACACGAACCCACCAAAAACTAGGGGTGATCTCAGGTGCTCCGGAAGGGTAAGCAGATCCTGCTCCACATGTGGCACCCGTCGTGTTGCTTATGTGATTACAAATCCGGTAAATAGTCTTATTCGGTAGGTCACATTCGTGAAAGGGAAGGGGATTGTAGTTACGACGTAAGGAACATATCCGATATCATTTGTGAAACGGTTATTCCATAACGGTCAACCAACTCGTGATGGCGTCCGTAAAATTTACGAAGGGATGATTTCAACTGCACCATTTGGAACTCTTGGTTTAATAGCTTCCTTGTGAGCAGTAACCATCTAACAAGAAAATCATGATCGGAAATGCAAGCACGGGAATATCGTATCAATTGGGAGATATATACCCCGTATGCAGGTGCTGCTGGAATGTTGCTACTTGGAAATGGAAATTTCACAATTGGAAAGCTGAAATCATCTCTTTTGTCGTAAAGTTTTGTTTTCAACCGACCCTTATTGTCAATTTCTAGATGCAAGTCAAGATATGAAGCCGACTTAACTGTATCTGTAGTATCCTTTATCTCCAATTCAATGGGATAGATGCGTTCCACATAGTCACCAAATTTTGAATTGTTTAGTGAAAGAACGTCATCTATATAGCGGAAAGTAGAGCGGAGTTGAAGGATATTGCTAACTTCTTATCTTTCTTCCTAAGAAGTTCCTGCATGAAGTCAGCCTCATAATAATAAAGAAACAAGTCGGCAAGTAGAGGGGCACAGTTTGTTCCCATTGGGATGCCGACAGTCTGTTGAAAAACACGTCCTCCGAACGTTACAAATATGTTGTCAATCAAGAAATCAAGCATCTTGATAATATCGGTTTCAGAGAATTTTTTGTTTGAATCAGAGTGATTCTTTACAAAGTATGATTTATCCCTCCCTAAGACAAGATACTTGTATCTACGTTGGCCATTCTTTTTTATGAAGCAAAGTAATATAACATTCACGAAGAGGTTCGTGTTTTCATACGTATTTTTCTCGATGTTAGAAAAACTCTATCTACATTTGTATATATAGAGATTACTTAAGTGGAGAAGAGGAAGTTAGTTCGAGACAGGTATTATGCATTTCTTCTTAAATAAAAACCGTACAATGCAATGGGTATAGTGCCTTTTTATTATCATTACAAAAGTACTATTCCACTGTTAACCCTTAAATGTTTTTATTTTTCATCTTGCATCAAACGAACTTCCATTCTTCAAATCGGTCAATAGATATGAATGTATTTATTTACATATATGTACAATCCAAAAGGAAGAAGGTGGTGTAAAATTCTATCAAGATAAAACCGTCAATCTATTCATTTATTTCTTCCTTGTATTTGTACAGTGTTTCAGTTAAATGTTTAGTTTAGGTAGGAGGAAGAATTGCATATCAAGGTGAAATTTTAAACATTCAAATTATTCATCATCAAGAATATTTATAAAGACACAGATATTTAACTATACGGTACTTAACTGGAGAAGTGGAAGTTAGTTTGAGACAGTTATTATGCATTTCTGCTCAAATAAAAAGCGTACAATACAATGGGTATAGTGCCTTTTTATTATCATTACAAAAGTACTATTTCTCTTGTAACCCTTAAATGTATTTACTTTTCATCTTGCATCAAACGAACTTAATTCCATTCTTCAAATTGGTCAATAGATATGAATGTATTTATGTACATATATGTAAAATCCAAAAGGAAGAAGGTGGTGTAAAATTCTATCAAGATAAAACCGTCAATCTATGCATTCATTTCTTCCTTGTATTTGTACAGTGCTTCAGTTAAATGTTTAGTTTAGGTAGGAGGAAGAATTGCATATTAAGGGGAAATTTTAAACATTCAAATTATTCATCATCAAGAATATTTATAAAGACAAAGATATTTAACTATACGATGGTCTAAATAAGAAAATGGGGATATGAAAAGTAGAACACGTATTCTTAGGCTAGTAAAATTCAATAGAGCATGGTAATCAAAATACAAACTTGATTTAATGCTTTCCCTTTCAAAAAAAATCAGATTTCCTAATACATATATAATAAACACAAAACATCTCATATTGCAAATCTACTTGTTAAAGAAGGAACAAACTTCAAAACTTGTTATCCATTTGTTAAATAAGGAACAAACTTGAAAATGCGTTATCCATTTGTTACAGAAGGAAATAGCTTAAACATCGTAAAAGAAGAAAAACAAGCATACACACTATATTAGCAATTTGTTAAAAGAGGAACAAGCTTCTCTGTTTAAAGGTTGCAAGATTCTAGTGCAAGTACGTATTGTAACATTTTAGATTGTAACCTTCATTTCATATACCTCAAAACGGTTTATCAATTCATTTGACCAGATCCCACTATACTTTCAAACTATACTTTCAATCTAAGAAATATACTGCATGTATAATTGAGCTTCATTTTGTAATGTTATTGGGATGTAAAAGTGTTGATTTAAGAAAACATAAATTTTGTTTGAAGCGCGGAAGCGTTTTTTTTTGTGAAAGCACGTGTCATCAAGATTTCATTTCATTTTGATATGAATCTTAATTTTTGAATAACGCGCAATTGTAATTAGCCAATCAAACGAACAGGTTTTTACATGCAATGTGATTAATAAATTTGAAGAAAAAAATCCGTTATTTTGCTCTGTTATTTAGCATATTGTTACCAAACATGCATACTAAACATGACTATAGATTGGATAAACGTTTAAGACTGGTCTAATGCGAGGCAAATTGCTACATATTTTTCTTAATGTTATGCATAAATAAACTCATCATAGATACCAGGACTAAATTTTGTAAATGCGCCAGACGCGCGTTTCGTCTACAAAAGACTCATCAGTGACGCTCGTATCAAAAAAGTTAAAAAGGCCAAATAAAGTACGAAGTTGAAGAGCATAAAGGAATTCCTAAAAGTTTTGCCAAATACAGCTAAGGCCTTAGTTTTTCGAAAATTCAAAATTTTGTAAACATTTAATTTATAAATTTAACCATATCAATGATAATTCATGTCAGCATAAAAAGTGCTGACTACTGGGCTGGTGATACCCTCGGGGAAATAAATCTCCACCAGCAGTGGCATCGACCCAGTGGTTGTAAATGAACTCATCATAGATACCAGGACTAAATTTGTAAATGCGCCAGACGCGCGTTTCGTCTACAAGCATGTAGAACGCGCTTTGCTATTTAGGTCCCTTCTATAATTCATACTTAAACAAATGCCGCAATTTAAGTAATATTTTACAGCGTGTTGCACAATACGTATTGCTTGTATTATTAAAAATAATAGCTTGAATACATTCATTGAAATAAACATGTTCAAAAAACATGTTGTTAATCATACCACCATTTTATACATGTATGTCCAATTGGCGCATACAGACTTTTATATTCGAGGAATAACTGTACTGTTGTTAAAGATAAGCCATCTTTAATACGATGTTTTGACGGTCGCAAATGCAAGTTTTTACTGGCAACGCGCTGTGTCTTAATTTTCCAGTTCTTTATCTATTCCTGATCGAACACTTTTTTGGAGAACATGTTTGTTGTACATTGTATTACTGATTGGTTTGTTCTCGTCCTGAATATGCCTGCCTCGAAATGTTTGACACTGAACGTTGACTTTTCAACCAGCATTAATCACCGATTAATAGCATTATTATGATTCAGTAAAAAAAGGCGTTTTTTCATTTCTTTTTGTACTTTTTTTTTTTTTTTTTTATCGAAAATGAAAGGAATTGTGTGGTAAGTTTATACTGAAGTGATGTTATATTTGATGTTAAAGTACGCATGACTTTATCAGCATGATTAATTGAAATAGATGAAAACACATGGTCACTTTACATATACTTTTTGGTTAAACTAGACATGAGAAACAGTTTAAAAAAAACCCCAAAAAAACCACGATAATTTACATTCAATGTATACCGACATACATGTAACTGTATAATACACCTTGCGGTATGTCTAATATATATACATTTATACATGTATTCAAATCAGAATATGACGATATGAAAACTAAGCTTTAATGTAGTTTTTTTGTGTGTTTTGAACAAAAAAGTAAAGAAGATTAAGAGAAACGAATATGATTAAATGATCAGCAATATCCTATAGGATAAAAAAAAACCCAGAGATTTCGGAAACAAGTTCAATTCTCGTTTCGACTTGTAAGGGTGTCTTTAGATATGTCGAACATGCACATACATGTAGACCAAGGTGAGCTCTAGTTTAGTTTACAAACATGAACATCAGACATATTCAACTGAATCACGACAGCTACATGAACATCAGACATTCAACTGAATCACGACAGCTACATGAACATCAGACATATTCAACTGAAGCACGACAGCTACATGAACATCAGACATTCAACTGAATCACGACAGCTACATAAACATCAGACATATTCAACTGAATCACGACAGCTACATGAACATCAGACATTTTCAACTGAATCACGACAGCTACATGAACATCAGACATATTCAACTGAATCACGACAGCTACATGAACATCAGACATATTCAACTGAATCACGACAGCTACATCAGACATATTCAACTGAATCACGACAGCTACATGAATATCAGACATTCAACTGAATCACGACAGCTACATGAACATCAGACATATTCAACCGAATCACGACAGCTACATCAGACATATTCAACTGAAGCACGACAGCTACATCAACATCAGACATTCAACTGAATCACGACAGCTACATAAACATCAGACATATTCAACTGAATCACGACAGCTACATGAACATCAGACATTTTCAACTGAATCACGACAGCTACATGAACATCAGACATATTCAACTGAATCACGACAGCTACATGAACATCAGACATATTCAACTAAATCACGACAGCTACATCAGACATATTCAACTGAATCACGACAGCTACATGAACATCAGACATATTTAACTGAATCATGACAGCTACATGAACATCAGACATTCAACTGAATCACGACAGCTACATGAACATCAGCCATATTCAACTGAATCACGACAGCTACATGAACATCAGACATTCAACTGAATCACGACAGCTACATAAACATCAGACATATTCAACTGAATCACGACAGCTACATGAACATCAGACATTTTCAACTGAATCACGACAGCTACATGAACATCAGACATATTCAACTGAATCACGACAGCTACATGAACATCAGACATATTCAACTAAATCACGACAGCTACATCAGACATATTCAACTGAATCACGACAGCTACATGAACATCAGACATTCAACTAAATCACGACAGCTACATGAACATCAGACATATTCAACCGAATCACGACAGCTACATGAACATCAGACATATTCAACTGAAGCACGACAGCTACATCAACATCAGACATTCAACTGAATCACGACAGCTACATAAACATCAGACATATTCAACTGAATCACGACAGCTACATGAACATCAGACATTTTCAACTGAATCACGACAGCTACATGAACATCAGACATATTCAACTGAATCACGACAGCTACATGAACATCAGACATATTCAACTAAATCACGACAGCTACATCAGACATATTCAACTGAATCACGACAGCTACATGAACATCAGACATATTTAACTGAATCATGACAGCTACATGAACATCAGACATTCAACTGAATCACGACAGCTACATGAACATCAGCCATATTCAACTGAATCACGACAGCTACATGAACATCAGACATATTCAACTGAATCACGACAGCTACATGAACATCAGACATATTCAACTGAATCACGACAGCTACATCAGACATATTCAACTGAATCACGACAGCTACATGAACATCAGACATATTCAACTGAATAACGACAGCTACATGAACATCAAACATATTCAACTGAATCACGACGGCTACCAATGTAGACTAAGAATGAAAAATAGAATATCATCGCTCGATTCTAGAAATTTTAAATTAGGAGATATATAATGAAATTTACACTGTCTCACGATCCTATGATGTATTAGTGTGTGATCATAAACGTATTCCTCGGGTTTTGAACAAGAAATGCACGTCTGCTGTGAGGTGCATTAACCAAGAGTTCACATTTGTGTAGTTCATTGTTTTGTTACGCATGTCTTTTGATGTCTAAGTTAATGTTGTTATATGTCTAAACATTACGAGATAAAGATGCAAGATGTGACCCTGATAGCCACAAGAATCTGAAAGAGCGCATACTTATGTTTATTTTTAGCGTATGTCATACCTACAATAGTGATCCTGCAAAACATCTATACTATTATTAACGCTCTTCTTGTCAATTATCATTTAGGTAGTAATAATGCATCATAATCGTGTATTAGCAATACAAACAGTGCTTCTTTAAATTAGCATCATCCTATTAACATTTCTTTCAAGTATATTATTATTTATGTTTATTTTTTTCACTTCAGTTCTACACATTTCACCATGAGAACAAGGAGAAGTCGATCATTGCCACGTAGCAGACGTATAGGAAATACTTCTACTATCCGCACGAGACTTTTTAGCGATGTCCTCATAGATAATGGTAACAGATTCACACTCTCAAATTTTCCTAGGCGTACAGTTGGCATTCCAACATCAGAAGGCCGAAAACCAATTATAGAAAAGGAAGGTAAATATTATTTTTTTAAATTCATTAATAATGTTGGTTTTTTTTTATAATTTTGAACATTTCAAAGACATATTCATATAGTTTGAAATAGCGTTTAATGAAATCAACTTTTGAATTCTGACAATCTTGATCGTCTTATATTAGGAATTTTCAAAAATTTAAAAATTATGCTATAGATATAGGTTCATGTTACTCGCGATAGGGGGTTGACTATGTGTGCCTTTGAAGATGGCGTCGACATGCACAATGTTATTGTGAACAAATTGAGAGAAGCCTCTAAACACATTAGCTATACATAGGTAGATAGGCTTAATTCCTTTGGCAGTTCTAATGGTATGTTTTAGAAACCATATAAAGGTTATATAACTATACCACAAATACATTTTATATTTACCTAACATAATTTCAGAAATTGATTGACTGAACCTGTAAAATTCTTATCAAAATCTAATATCTTAATATCCGTAATTAAACGACGATGCTGTTTATAGATTCATTTTTAGTTCATGTATACAAATTGATCTTTGGAATTTTATTCTTGAAGGTAACCAATTAAACATAGTGGAAAATTGTTTAAATAATGTTTTATCGGTGCTAGCATTGATTTTGTTTTTTGAAATTTTAGAACATTACTACATTGTAAATATTATATTGATATAAATGTACAGATATGAGAACTCATGAGCCTGCATCTTGTCGATGCTGTTTACTTATATATCGGCATTGCACACGGTCATACGTTTCTATGTTGCTGGCATCTTTACACTAAACCCGTTAGATGTGTACTTATTGATAATTTAGTCTGAGAAAACAGGATTTCGTTATTAGTTGAAATTGGCTTTGAACTAGTTTTTATAGTAACTGCGAGTACTCTTATGTCGTTTCTTTGTTTCTATTAATTTACATTGAAGTTGTTTTTGTGCGTCGTATCAATATTTTTAGTTAAGCCAATTGTTTCAATTTTTACAAATTTGTTTTCATGTTGTGTTGTAGCATCAGTGTCTGAGGTCAAAAGAGGCATGAATGCTAACAACTAAGTTTAATCCTGCAACATTCTGTATATGCATTTACAACGTCAAGAGCCTGTAGTTTAGTGGTAATCGTTGGTCCATGTCTGTCATATTTGTTTTTCGTAAATTACTTCATGTATGTTATTAACTAGGCCTTTAAACTTCAAGTTTTATTTTTCCTCTCATTTTTTTTATGTCGGGTCCATTTATTGCCAACTATACGGTATTGTTTTTTTTTTTTCTCATTTATGAAGGCTGTAAGGTGACCTATAATTGCTTATCCATTTATTTGACTCTTGGTGGATAGTTGTCTCAATGGTAATACCAAATCTCCTTATTTTTATCTATGGTAACATAATACTTTCACTTTTCAAAAGTGTAAACATGATAATGTAAAGTTATAGTTAATTTGGTAATGATTATTGTATAGATCAAGTTATATATAAAGATAAAAAGCTTGCATTATTACAACAAATACCTGTATTGTACTAGAATTGTGAAGTATCTTTTGGTTTCAAGTATGCTTAATATTGGTCATAAGCTTATTTTTCATAATCTGAAGTACAAACATTCAGGACTGGAGTCAAAGTACGGTAGATTGGCTATGCCATAGAATAGAGTAACATTTAACGTTTTGCATATATAACGTTTGCACGTTGTACTTTTTTAACTGAGAATCTATTTTCTATTTTGTTTTTTACAAAATTTGGCGATAGAGTAGGGATGGAAAGCCGTTTACTTTAGTATCATGAAAAAATCACGAAAGTTAGAACGAGCCCTGTAAGTTACGATAGTTGCTCCTATACTATCAAATTGAATTTGAAGTCTAATAACTTTTATAAAATGAAATCTACGCCAGATTGTTTTTTTATATTTAGAAATTGGTCGTTATCCTGTTATTTTATTTTAAGAAAAATAAAATGACTTATATTTTGAAAACGGATGATATAAGATTGAACTTGAATTAAATCATTACATATGAAATGGGTTATATAATTGATAATATTATAATTTCTTGCATCCATATAACAATATGTATAACTATAATCATATACATAACACTAGTGGTTTTGCTTTATTTTGTAGAACCTGTACCACCAGTTAAACCAGATTTGACCGTAGAAAATGTGGATTTGAATATATCTACTAACTCGAAGGAACATCACACTAATGAGTATAGTATCAGCGAGGAAGGTAGAGGTCTGATAGTGAGACGCGGGCAGATATTCGATATTACTATTGAATTGAATAGAGATTATGACGTAAAGAAAGATGATCTAAAATTCGTGTTTCTCGCAGGTATATTTACTTCTGATACACTCTTATCGCAGTGCCTTTTAAGTTCTGATATAGGGTATGGGGTTTTCTCATTGTTGAAGAATAAATTCCTGTACTAAGTAAGAGAGTAGTTTCTCTAACTTGGTTTAATAAAGTAGTTCCTATAACGTTGAAATATAGCTATAAAGTCAGTAACACACTAGTTCATTTAGTTCGGCAAAAAAGTAAATCTGTGAACTGAAATGTTGTTTTGGGAAAAAAGTTCATCAAAATCGATAAAAGTTTTTAGTGCAAATATACAGCATAGCGGTATTTCTTTTTCAGGGGATAATCCGTCACCAACAAAAGGGACACGTGTTAGTCTCATTCTCTCCGATAAGGACACAACGAAAGAATGGGGAGCATGGATCTTAAAGAACGACAAGAAAAGATTGTCTATCAGGATAAATACTCCGCCTACTTGCTATGTTGGGATATGGAAGCTGCAGATAGAAACTTTCGTGAAATCTGATAACAAGACAACAGTATTTGATATGTGTCACGATCAAAATATATACATTCTATTCAACCCTTGGTGTAAAGGCAAGTATTATATGATGTTTAGACTAATTTATTTATGGTCTTCTCCATTGTCTTTTTTAATTGCAAGACCTGATAAAGATATTATACAGGTTCTTGGTTCTTGTGATTCAATTTGTCTAATTCCAGAATTGTAAGTGAAATAAGTTTTACAGAAGTCTTTTACTAATACTTTGCAAACAGTACCGTAAACATTATCTACATTGGCAGCTTATCAAGTTAAAGAAAGTTTTACTAACTTCTGTAGTAAATATACATCAACATCTTATGTTCACCTACATTTCGTGACCTTTTGTCTAGCTATCAGTTGAAAATGCTTTACATTTGATAGCAATACTTCACATTTGAAATTGATAGCAGTCCTTCACATTTCATATAACATGTATAAATGGTTTATTTTTTATATCAATAATTCACATTTGATAGCAGTGCTACACGTCTAATATAAATGCCGCATTAATAGTGGTAATACCGCGATTCAGTCTTTGTGACCATTCAGTCTGGATTTTAATCAGTCTTAAAAACTGTTATAAAAGGTTAATTGCACTGTGAACTTTAAAATTTGTTTTGTTTTTTATTTGAATGATAATTTTGATATTTATAACGTGATTTTTTTTATATGATTATCTACATGAGATGAATTACACGCAATATTTGAAAATTTCCCGCATCACAGTCTAGATAATATCACTTTCACATTATCAACACGTAACAAGTTGCACTGTGCAGGTCTAAAAGTATTTTATTTTTATTCTAAGAATTATTATGGGTAATCATGTTACTCTTTCCAAAAATAGATTTGCCAAATCTATTCATATGATAAAGTATGGTTTGAGTTGTGTCCAGTGCTCTAAAGTTTTCTCGTTTGAATGACTATCGACAACTGTATCTTCTGAAAAGTGTTTTCTTTTTATAGACGATCAAGTTTACCTCCATGAACAAGATTTGCTGAACGAATACATCTTAAATGACAAAGGAAGAATATATGTTGGAAACCAGAAGTCAATGAATGGACGAAAATGGAACTTTGGACAGGTACATATAGTTAATGTTAATATGATATGATATACAAACCAATGTAGCATTGACATACTTCCAACATTTACATCGTTATCACAATCTAATCAAATCTTTACGAAGACGAGTCGACGAGACAAACTTTGCATCTTGAATTAAACACACATTCTCAAACTAAGAAACATGCAAGTGATAAAAAATATTTAGATACCATTATTATATCTAATTAAAGATTTATGAAAACTATTTATAAATAATAAGATTTAATGAACAGGTTGATGCGTATAGTATTGCAATTATACATCGCTTTCTAAAAACATGCATTTTTTGTTCAGTGAGAACTGTAGATTTGAGAGTGACTGCAGATTACCTCAAGAATGACTTTTATTATCGTTTTACATGTATTGACAGGAACAAATTAATTGTCTTGCTCAGTATTTGTTAAAGTAGCAATTAGCAAATAGAATTGAAATGTGTATACTAGGTTTTCAATTACGAATTCCCCACACTTACTGTGTAATTTGGTTTTATTATTATTATTCTTTTTACAGTTTGAAAAAGATATTCTTGATTGTGCCATGTATCTGCTTGACAGTAATGTATCACTCTGGTCTACTAGGGGAGATCCAGTCAAAATGGCACGAAAGATTTCAGCACTGGTACGTTTAATCAGAGTTCATGAAATAAAAATAAGTACGTTAATGTTGACTTTGAGATAACTATAGGGATCCTGTGGTAATTCTAATAAATTTCAGATCTCGTTTGGCATGCATGTATATTATTATATTAGAAAAAACGGTAAGAGTATTCAAAATGACTAACAGAACACATTAATCAAAGAAAAACCGAGATATCATTTCAAAAAGACAAGAGATAACGTACACAAATTACGGCCTGAACATTTGAAAATTAGTAAAATAAAAAAGGAGAAAGAATTGGGATGAACTCAGTAGCCTAGAAAAGCAACAGTAAGTCATTGCGAAGTATATTAAATAACAGTATGTGGATCCATGTAAACAGTGGACTTGATTTCGAGTGTATCACCAGCACAATAGCCATTTCGTCGGTACTGGCATACATAGTTATCAAAGGTACCAGACTTATAATTTAATACGCCAGACGCGTGTTTTGTCTACAAAAGACACACAAGTGACGCTCGGATCGAAATAGTTGTAAAGCCAGACAAAAACGAAGTTGTAGAGCATTGAGGACCATAAAACTACGGATATTGTTTGATTACAATTTGCTGTATTAATATTTTTAAATAAGTAAGGGAATACATCTCCTTTATACAATTTTTGGCTATAATTTATGTCCTCTTTCGGTTTAATCAGCTCTGCAATTTTGTATTAGATTTTGGACATACAAATAAATTGGTCTAGAGCATCACTGAAAATAAATGCACATTTGGAACATTAGATTTGTAACGTTAATTTTATTACATTCTTGGTTGTTTTTCGTTTTTGTTTGCCATGTCAATTTTTAAGCGATTTGTATGTTTATAAATCCCTTGGGGGTTGTCCGTCTCCTTTTCAACACTGTTCTCTAAATCGCAACGAGTGTTGTATTGGAAACAGTACCAAAAGAGGGACGAAAGATACCAAAGGGACAGTCAAACTCATAAATCTAAAACAAACTGACAACGCCATGGCTAAAAATAAAAAAGACAAACAGAAAAACAATAGTACACACGACACAACATAGAAAACTAAAGAATAAACAACACGAACCCCACCAAAAACTAGGGGTGATCTCAGGTGCTCCGGAAGGGTAAGCAGATCCTGCTCCACATGTGGCACCCGTCGTGTTGCTTAAGTGATTACAAATCCGGTAAATAGTCTAATTCGGTAGGTCATATTCATGAAAGGGAAGGGGATTGTAGTTACGACGTAAGGAACATATCCGATATCATTTGTGAAACGGTTATTCCATAACGGTCAACCAACTCGTGATGGCGTCCGTAAAATTTACGAAGGGATGATTTCAACTTCACCATTTGGAACTCTTGGTTTAATAGCTTCCTTGTGAGCAGCAAACCTCTATCAAGAAAATCATGATAGGAAATGCAAGCACGGGAATATCGTATCAATTGGGAGATATATACCCCGTATGCAGGTGCTGCTGGAATGTTGCTACTTAGAAATGGAAAGTTCACAATTGGAAAGCTGAAATCATCTCTTTTGTCGTAAAGTTTTGTTTTCAACCGACCCTCATTGTCAATTTCTAGATGTAAGTCAAGATATGAAGCCGACTTAACTGTATCTGTAGTATCCTTTATCTCTAGTTCGATTGGATAGATGCGTTCCACATAGTCACCAAATTTTGAATTGTTTAGTGAAAGAACATCATCTATATAGCGGAAAGTAGAGTTAAAGGATATTGCTAACTTCTTATCTTTCTTCCTAAGAAGTTCCTGCATGAAGTCAGCCTCATAATAATAAAGAAACAAGTCGGCGAGTAGAGGGGCACAGTTTGTTCCCATTGGAATGCCGACAGTCTGTTGAAAAACACGTCCTCCGAACGTAACAAATATGTTGTCAATCAAGAAATCAAGCATCTTGATAATATCAGTTTCAGAGAATTTTTTGTTTGAATCAGAGTGATTCTTTACAAAGTAGGATTTATCCCTCCCTAAGACAAGATACTTGTATCTACGTTGGCCATTCTTTTTTATGAAGCAAAGTAATATCAACTCTTTCAATTTGTCTTTTAGTTTGGAATGTGGAATACTTGTGTACAGGGTAGAAAAGTCAAATGTTTTAATACTGTTACAAGATGAAAGAGAGTTAGATTGTATGTACTCTAAAAGAGTACCAACCTGTTCTTCTCGAAAAATGAGCAGCACATACCAGAACGATTTGCTATAATCATGATAATGATTAAAATTATTTTATCTCTTTCTCAGGCAAACGGTTCAGACGAATATGGCGTTTTAGAAGGAAACTGGTCAGGTGACTACGAAGGAGGGAAGTCGCCATTGCATTGGGTTGGGAGTATTGCAATTTTACAAGAATATTATAAAACTAAACAGACTGTATGTTATGGACAATGCTGGGTTTTCTCTGGAATAACTACAACTCGTAAGTTAAAACCTCTTTATTATACATTGTGTTTGCTATTGTATTTGTCGGAAAACATATCAAATTTTATATGCACGATTTTCAAAAGCAAGAATAGATGATTCTCTGCTGTTTCGTAGTGATTAATGGAGAAAGTTTGGTTATGTCCAAATATGACTCCTATTTCTTGCTAAAATTTAGTTTAATTTATGTTTCAACATATTTATGAGTTAATTAATGAAAGTCTCATTGCATTAGCGGGGACATTTTTTCTTTTTACCTTGGCTAAACACGTAATAAGTCGAATGTAAAATATACCATGTATCAAGAATATGCACGCGACGTTCAGCATTTAATTCATTGAGCATAATTATATGCTGCTTTGAGGATACACATCTAAGTGTTGGCAAAAATGTAACTGCACAAACAGATATAAAGATACGTACATATTACACGGTTCAAAAAGTCATTATAAAACTAAAAAGAGAATATTTTAGTGCATATCAAAAGCTGAGTAAAGTCATTAAAAATAATATGGACGGATATACGAGACAACGACGGATGCAATGACACTAAACAAATAGTCATGCAGAATACAACAACTTTGGGAATATATAGGGGTATAAAATTAGGTGACAAATAAGTTTTGCACTAAGATCCCTAAGAACACAACCATACGACAAAAAATTTAGATAAGTCATGTAAATGCAAGTACCATTATTATCTACCTTTCATTATCTCAATTTCCACTTAAAAAGAATTTTATATAACAGTTTGTAGAACTCTTGGTATACCGGCAAGAAGTGTGACAAATTTTGCATCTGCACATGATTGTGATGGTTCTATTTCAATTGACAACCACTTTGATGTGAAAGGAGACGCATTAGATGAACTCGATGATGATAGCGTTTGGTAAGTGAAACATAACGTTTTCTATCAATGAACAAACAAGACAAATGGCTGCATACTAAGTCTGAAAGTTGCTTATAATGTACGACCCAACATTATCAAGTTTCAGTTTGTTTAAAGAAACATTCTATCAGCGCCTTATATGCCTGTATATCTCCCAGTTTATACAATATTTATCTAGAATGCACTTCCTATCATGATTTTCTTGGTAGAACGATAGTTACTTAAAAAAGCTATTAAATCAACAATATCAAAGAGGAACGAAAGATACCAGGAGTCAAACTCATAGATTGAAAATAAACTGACAACGCCATGGCTAAAAATTAAACAGATAAACAGACAAATAATAGTACAGATGACACAACATAGAAAACTAAAGACTAAGCAACACGAATCCCACCAAAAAATGGGGGTGATCTCAGGTGCTCCGGAAGGGTAAGCAGGTCCTGCGCCACATGTGGCACCCGTCGTGTTGCTTATGTTATTAAAAAGCCGGTAAATAGTGTAATTCGGTAGGTCACATTCGTGAAAAGGGAAGGTATTGTAGTTACGACATAAGGAACATATCCGATATCATCTGTAAAACGGTTATTCCATAACAGTCAACCAACTTGTGATGGCGTCCGTAAAATTTACGAAGGGATGATTTTAATTTCACCATTTGGAAGTCTTGGTTTAAAAGCTTTCTTGTTAGCAGCAATTCTCTATCAAGGAAATCATGATAGGAATAACAAGCTCGGGAATTTCGTATCAATTGGGAGATATATACTCTGTATCGAGCGCTGCTGGAATGTTGCTACATAGAAATGGAAAGTTCACAATTGGGAAGCTGAAATCATCTCTTTTGTCGTAAAGTTTTGTTTTCAACCGACCATCATTGTAAATTTCTAGATGTAAGTCAAAGTATGAGGCAGGCTTAACTGTATCTGTAGTATCCTTTATCTCTAATTCGATGGGATAGATTCGTTCAACATAGTCACCAAATTTGTATTATTTAGTGAGAAAACATCATCTATAGAGCGGAACGTAAAGTTTAAGTATATTGCTAACTTCTTATCTTTCTTCTTAAGAAGTTCCTGTATAAAGTCAGCCTCATCATAATAAAGAAACAAGTCGGCAATTCAAGAAGAGGGGCACAATTGATTCCCATTAGAATTCCGAGTCTGTTGAAAGCACGTCCTCCAAACGTAATAAATATGTTGTCAATCAAGAAATCAAGCATCTTGATGATGTCAGTTTCAGAGAATATTTTGTTTGAATCAGAGTGATTCTTTACGAAGTAGAATTTATCCCTCCCCAAGACAAGATAATTGTATCTACATTCGCCATTCTTTTTAATGAAACAAATTAAGTAATACCAATTCTTTCAATTTGTCTTTTAGTTTGGAATGGGGAATACTTGTGTAAAGTGTAGAAAAGTCAGATGTTAACAATATAAAGTGGTGATGTCGTCTTTACGAATACTGATGTTATTACGAGCTGGTTTGCCGTTATAGAATATCTGTTTCCAAAATGACAACGGCTATGTTCCAATAGTTATATCCAAAACCCCGTCCTCTATTCCGCTAGTATGACTTAACAAATAAGATTTATCACTGACTGTGTTATTTCATCTGAAAACCGAAAGGTTCCACTAGTAGAGCAGATATGATTAATATTCCTGCGATCACCCCTAATTTGTTAGCTCACCTGGCCCGAAATGTTCAAATAATCTGGCTACATTAAAAAAAATCATCCATTGTTTCTATCCTAGTGTGATTATCAGTGGGTAAAAACTACACAAAAAATAATAAGAAGTAATAGAACAAATACACATCTACTGCAATTTTGTTTTTAATAAAAACACTCATTCTATCGTAATTGAATTCCCTTCATGATGTTCAGAAATTATTTCCACTCTTGTCTAGACCAAACATTACATTTAGATACTAAATAAAAGTGTTGATTACTATATTCATCTTTGACGACAGTAGAGGGATATTTTCAATCAGTAAAATCACATTTGAAAAAAACCCAAGTAATCTGTGTAATATAGGTATTGCAGAAATCGTTCTCCAGATTTGTTTTGCTCCTACATGTACACTAACAAACAAAATCTATTATGCGAATATACAATTTTGTAAACCTATTGTATTTTTAGGAATTTTCATGTATGGAACGATGTATGGATGGCAAGGCCTGACCTGCCAAAAGGCTATGGCGGATGGCAAGCAATAGATGCCACACCTCAGGAAGCAAGTGAAGGTAGGTTTAACTATTTTTTTAGTCACAATCTTTAAAGAGCTGGGAAGAAAATGTCATACTAAATCAAAAAGTATTGTTTTATATAGTTGGGTCTTCGTATTTTGTGAATCTATATAAATTTAGTTTTTTTGGAGTGATTTGTAATATTTTTTTTTACAAATGTACATTGTCCCATCACATCTTCTAATCGTTATATTTGTTCTATGTTTTCCACTGTTAGAAATGGTCAGAAGAGAGTTTTCTCTGAGGTTTTTTTTTATATTAAATTTTAGTGAGGATACATCTCTTCATCCATGTTGAAATTATATCTTGACTTTAAGCGATTCGTGAAATCGAAGATAGCTATTGATAAGATATGAAAACTTTCACAGACAGTGAAGACAAGATTGCGTGAAGTTATATTATTATTATTGTGCATTGTTTGGATACTGCCTCATTGACTTACATTCGTATCTTCTTTGGCCGTCAATGGTTACGGTCACGTTTTCCTAAAAAAAATATCAAGCATTACATAATACAACGGAAAATGCATGTATATTTTCGGGAATTTGTAAGTAAAAATACATTAAAAAACTATGCATATGATAATGTTATCTCTATCTTTAGGTATCACGCTTGCACAAATATCTTTTTATAAATTTGTGCGTCTGTAGCGCTGTCCCAGATTCTTCACCGTAAACGCTTTAACTTACGAATTTGTAACTTGAAGGAGCTATATGACAAAAAAGAACATAAACAGATTAACCGAATTGATCAAGGTCAACTATGTTTCCTAATTTATTAACGAGGAATTGTTCATGCTAAATTAAAAAAATAAAATGGGGAATGTGTCAAAGAGGCAATAATCCGACCGAAGAGCAGAAAATAGCTCGAGGCCATTAACAGGTCTTCAACACAGCGTTAAAAGTCCCGCACAAAGCGGGTATGTTATAAATGATGTGAGCTTCGAAGCACTGACTACTGAGCTGATGCTACCGTCGAGGAAAAACAAGTCAACAGCAGTCTAAGCTAGCACATCAAATCATTTACAGTACATATGCTCTGTACAGCAGAACAATAAATAAAAAAAACACCACCGAATGGGGATTTTTTTCCCCCGGTATTATCCATTTGACGTGGCTCAGTACTTATACATCCCGACATTGTGTTATTGTGTTATGTTAATTGTTTGTCTTTTTGTCTTTCGTGTTTGCTAATGTACTTCGGCCCTGTTTGTTTTTCGTTGTTGACATATTTGATTGTTTTCATAGTAAAGAAGATTGTGATACATTGTTGACTGCCGTACCCTTATGTTTGACATTTTTACATATTATGTCTGTTTGTTTCGTTCACACATTGTTGTCAATATCATGAAATTGTATGCGACTGTCATACAAGTGAGAGTTTTAGCTAGTTATAAAACCAGGTTTAATCCACTATTTTCTTCATAAAAAAGCCTGCATGTTCCATGTCAAGAATATGACCGTTTGGTATTCATTTGTTTGATGTGTTTGAGCTTTTTGTTTTAGCATTTGCCTAGGCACTTTCCGTTTTGAATTTTCCTTGGAGTTCGGTATTTTTGTTAATTTATCTTTTGGTGTAACATTGAATTACTTTATTGATGTAGATATTTTAGAAAATTAATGTACTTTGTAATGTAAAATGTATTACCTCAGGTATATATCAATGTGGACCTGCACCATTAGCAGCCATTAAAACCGGTGAAGTCTACCTTCCCTTTGATACACCATTTGTTTTCGCTGAAGTGAATGCAGATAGGGTATTTTGGCAAATGCAGGAAACGGGTGATCTCAAACATATTGGACTCAACAAACACAGGTAATCAGCATCAAAACGCATATTTTCACACACAACTTAATCAACACATATAAGTTATAAGTTTTAGTGTAAATAACTGTTTTTGTATATTTATATTAAAAAAAACCAAACAGACATACAAATATAAAACGTTTCGCACCTAGAAGTATTTTCTGTGTCTTGAATCAAAGATATATCAATTTTAAATATATTTAACGCTTTAACGTAATTGCAAATTTGAAATTTGAGGACTTAGATATATTTGTGAAGTCGTTATACTCTTGTGTTTGAGTGCAAGGAAAAACTGCAAAAGCCGTACAAAAAAAATATTCTGAGATTTCTCTGAGAGCGCTTCGAATTCTGTGTTGGCAAGAATAGTTATTGATATTGCCATAACTATAAACAAAGTGTTTACAAAACTTTAAATGTTTCGAAATACTATGGATTGTCTTGCCTAGGAAAATATTATAATAGCGATTTTCGGTGAAAACTGTCGGAATTATGGGTCTTCAATACTCTACGTACTTTAATTTGCACTTTTAATCTTTAGATTTAATCGTCAGTGATGAGTCTTTTTTAGACGCAGTGCGCGTCTGGCGTACAAAACTTTAGTCCTAGTGTCTATGGTCAGTTTAACCTTCGTCTTAAAAATAAATTGAATAACATGATGTTCTTTTGAAATTGATCAATTATTTTTTCAGCATTGGAAAACATATAAGTACAAATTTACCAACAGGGAAACCAATGGGAAATTGGGAAACTTTCTGTTATGATACATTTCGCGAGGATGTGACAAATCAGTACAAACATCAAGAAGGTAATACATAGAGGTTAAGAGTGGTAATTGATAGAGATACAAATGAAATGTCGAAATTTGCATAGAATTTAGTGAGGGAAACGTTTACTTGACAATTTGTTTATACGATTCCCTCAATTTTTGTTATGTCTTTATTATTGTTTTACAAATGTATTAGGAGATTTGAACATAGTAACATACTGTTGCCTTAATTTAAGCTATCCAAATTAACCAACACTCATCATAATTCATAAGCAATAAACAGAGCTTAAAATAACTTTAATACAATTTTGATTTATTCGTTTGGTTTTTTTCCACTACCAAAACATGTTTTTTATTAACTGCACTTTGATTTATTAGTTGTCTGGCTTTGTTTTCTTGGTCAATTTCGAAGGTTTGAACATCGGTATACTATCGTCGCCTGAACTTGCATTATATCACTTTCAAAGACGCAATTTATGCAATAATTGAAGAACACATTGCATAAATTGTGTCTTTGAAAGTGACAAGTAATCGTTTTATTTCATAAGGAATGAATAAAACCCAAATGCATGAATTGCGTCTTTGAAAGTGACAAGTAATCGTTTTATTTCATAAGGAATGAAAAAAAACCAAAGAAAAAACTATTTAACTTTTGATACTATGCATGTTGGTATTTGGTTTTGTTGTCAGTATTCTGCTTTATCGTTGTTATCCTCTTATAGTTGATGTGTTTCTCTCGGTAATGGGTTGTGGGCCGGTTTTCTTTTGGCTGAAGACATTTTTGATTATTGAACATATAAAAGATCTTGTCACTGAATAAAGGCAGTATTGATTTTGATAATATGTTTGTTTTATAATAAAATCCAAACAATATAATTATGAATGCTCAATTTTTACAACTGATGTTAAGGGTCAATTTCATACACCTGTGTTCTTCAATTTTAAACTAGTATATATATGTTATAATTAAATTTACCTGTATCCTTTTATTCTTTTTGTATGTAAGGTTCAAATGAAGAAAGAGCAGCAGTTATGCGAGCTAATCAAGAGTCTAGTAAAAAAGGTATCTACCATGAAGGCAAACCTATGGTAAGTGCGTGCAAATTTCATGAATTAACAATACTTGCTTTAGTTGCAAATGATAAACAAAAAAAAAACATTTCACATTCACTGATATAAAAAGTAACTCTATACATTAGCAATTTAAGTTTTACTGACAGAAATCGTAGTCACTGCTATATATAACTTAGTATTTTCTTACAATTTTACTGTTTTCACAACAACAACATATAAACAAGTTTTGATAAAAATACCGAACTACAAGGTAAATTAAGAAAAGGGATCAACTACACCCGACAAATCAAACACTCGACTATATCAACCAACGGAGTGAATGGAAACCACTCGTCATATATCTGACTTTGAACTGGTGTCTGATGCAAATTGTGAATTAAACCTAGTTTTATTGCTAGGTTAAGTTCTAACATGTATGACATTTATTGATTGATTAATTTTATTGACTAACGAAGAGAGTTACACAAATAGAGATGATACTTTAACCTGAAGCGGGACAGACTGACGGACAATCGGACGCACAAACCAGAAATATAACGCCCATAAATGGGCATTACAATATAGACACCTGACTAATTTTTTTTAAAGTTAAACATCTACGATATCATTATGATCATCGGGCATTTATAAGTTATTACAAAATAATGTTTTGATATAGGATGTACAGTTTGAATTGCTTGAGAAAGAAACAGCTCCATACGGGAAAGATTTTGAGATTATTCTTAAGATAAGCAATAACAGCAAAGAGATCCGGACACTGTCTGGTTCAATATGTACAAGTAGTATGTACTATACTGGAGTTCCAGCCAAAAGAGTAAAGAGTTTAGCTATTGACAATGAGAAAATATCAGCAAATAAAAGTAAGTATAATACCTGCATAATAATTTAATTGAATGTTGACAACATGTGGACGTGACAACAAAACTTTGTTTAATGATTTTGCTTCTAAATCTATATATCGCCTTTTGAATGGAGTGCACCTATGTTGAAATATGGTAATATACTAAAATGATCTAAAACAAAGTCAAAACAGTATAAATTAGCAGTAAGATCAAAACATCGGCGAAACAAATGCAGGGTTGGAAATTTACACAGATAGACTGCTTGAACCTTTTGCAGTTTTAGAGGTTCAGTAAATTTGGGGATTAAGACAAACTAGTCTTGTGTCAATCTTTCGACCGGTGTGTTATAAGGTTACTTAATAATGTGCACAGCATATTTCATGATTATAAAACTTAGTGTACTATAATTAAAGCAAAGAAATCAACAACAGAATCAATTATATTAAATTCGTATCAATTTATCCATATTGTTAAAAAAAGATGTAACACATATAAGCAACACACAAATATCCTGTTATTTCTTAACAATTTATTTATTTAATTGCAGGTAAGGAATTGAGCCTGAAGGTGACATTTGATGAATACTATAGTAAACTGGTTGACCAGTGCCATATGAAGATGTCATGTATGTGTACAATTCTAGAGACTAAACATACATACGTTGATCAAGATACTTTCCGCCTGATTAAACCAGAACTTAAAATCAAGGTATTTATTAAGGTTATTTAATGATAAAATATGTACTATGTTACCCGGGGTTACGTAGTTTTTATCCGTCTATTAGTTTATCCTTCCGTCTGTTTTGTCTGTTCGCCCGCCAATTCATCGGTAACTTTGGTTTCAAACTGATAAATATAATCTGATATGTTTAATAATGGTGACCATATAGAAAAAGAGGTACGAAAGATACAAAAGGGACAGTCAAACTCATAAATCTAAAACAAACTGACAACGCCATGGCTAAAAATGAAAAAGACAAACAGAAAAACAATAGTAAACATGACACAACATAGAAAACTAAAGAATAAACAACACGAACTCAACCAAAAACTAGGGGTGATCTCAGGTGCTATGGAAGGGTAAGCATATCCTGCTCCACATGTGGCACCCGTCGTGTTGCTTATGTGATTACAAATCCGGTAAATAGTCTAATTCGGTAGGTTACATTCATGAAAGGGAAGGGGATTGTAGTTACGACGTAAGGAACATATCCGATATCATTTGTGAAACGGTTATTCCATAACGGTCAACAAACTCGTGATTGTGTCCGTAAAATTTAAGAAGGGATGATTTCAACTTCCCCATTTGGAACACTTGGTTTAATAGCATCCTTGTGAGCAGCAACCCTCTATCAAAAAAATCATGATAGGAAATGCAAGCACGAGAGTATCGTATCAATTGGGAGATATATACCCCGTATGCAGGTGCTGCTGGAATGTTGCTACTTAGAAATGGAAAGTTCACAATTGGAAAGCTGGAATCATCTCTTTTGTCGTAAAGTTTTGTTTTCAACCGACCCTCATTGTCAATTTCTAGATGTAGGTCAAGATATGAAGCCGACTTAACTGTATCTGTAGTATCCTTTATTTCTAGTTCGATGGGATAGATGCGTTCCACATAATCACCAAATTTTGAATTGTTTAGTGACAGCTAAGAACATCATCTATTTAACGGAAAGTAGAGTTAAAGAATATTGCTAGCTTCTTATCTTTCTTCCTAAGAAGTTCCTGCATGAAGTCAGCCTCATAATAATAAAGAAAGAATATACCATTTTTATTTCATGTGTGGTTAATGTCTATTAAAAGGGCATTTAATTCTCGAGGAGCTCCATTCAGATCAAATTTCAATGAATAAAAAAAAAATTGTTCAACTTAAATTTAAGTATCATTGTTTTACTTATTTTTGTTGGTACCGATTTTCGCTGGTAACGATTTTTGTAGATTGCGAAGTTGAATTTTCGTGGATATCGATGGCGGGTTTTGGCAAAGTCTGGATATTCAATTTGTTATTCGTTAAACATTTAATTTCAGGGTTCACATGTAACAACGAAATCCACGAAAATTTGAATCATACGAATGACAATGAATTTGATTTCGTATTGAGCAACTCACTGTTACAATGTGTTATGGTCTGCCTCTTTTGTTGATTTTAAGTACAAAAACACTAAACAGTGACGTCAGGAACTTATCATGTAGTTGTTTTCGTTGAAGGTTGTTTACTGTCTACACTTTTAAAACAGGAGACCTTATGGTGTGTGTTGATTCTCTTCCTTCTTGTTAATTATCATGCCTCTGTGTCCTTTAGGTACCATGCATAGTCGCATTTGTCATCCATTTTTATGATTACTTAGTTTGGGTTATTGGGGAGAAAAACAAAAAGAAAAAGGCGTCCGGGTATTGTTTTAGTCATCAGACCGACTTTAAACACATGTACAAGACTTCCTGTTTTAAACATTTAAATATAATTTTCATTGTTCCTCGTGGACAGAACAATTATTTTTGGGGGTTTTCTGCATGTATACTATGATTATACTCCTATAATATAAAGATATTCCTATATAGTATAACTGTGATCGCCGTGGAGAAGAAACTTGGAGTTGATAGTTAATAGCAAATACACTTTATTTATAATATACGTATGTTGATAGTATACAGAAACTCGAAATTTATGGAATTGATAAGAAAAATTCCAATAACTGAATTTGAAAAAAGGGAAAGGTCTTAGAATTATTTTCCTGTCTCCAAGTATCTTTGACTTTTATATATTTTCTGAAATTCTGCAGACATAAAATCTGTTACAAAAATTCATCATTCATCAGTTTGCATACTTTCAAGCAAGCTGTCAATGCCCGATAATTCGCGGTAGTGCTCTATATAATTTTTTTTTACATTTTATCATGCTCGTGCCTTTTAAAAAAAATAATCATAGAAGTTTATCTCATTGTTAAAGAATTAACGGTTATCTATACATACATGTAATTGTTCCCGTCTCTAGTGGATGTTCGTTTGTGTCACATCGTCACACCGTCACATAGCCTATTATACCGTATACCCTTATTTCCTTATTTTTATGGAATAACTGAATCATACACGTTATTTTGAAGTTGCTACATTAATACCTTTCTTGTGTTTATTTTCGTGTAATGTTTTTGAAAACTGTCTCTTTTGTTTTCTTTTTTTCTTATATCATGTGCCTAAATTAGATGGTGCATGTACCTTGTTGTTTTGCATTTACAATATACTGATACATGTATATCGATACTGTTACTTTAGGCACCAGCTACTGGGAAGGTTGGAGAGAAAATAAAAGTGGAAGTTTCGTTCACAAATCCACTGCCATGTACATTGACTAGTAGCGAGTTGACAGTTGAGGGTACCGGCTTAACAAAAAACCAAGTTATACCTCAAACGTAAGAGTTTTATTCTTCTTGCTTCGAAATGAGAAATTTTAAACAGAGAGTATATAATTATTAGGTAGATACTCTAGTGTTTACTTGGAATGTTTGGTAAGATATACTTTTATATACACTAAATAAATCAACGTTTAATATATTTTTTGACAATTTTGTTTCTTTGTATCTTTCATTCAATTTGATGCTACATCTTTGAATGTATTCAACATTTCTTCCTTAATTCAATGATTTATTATAACTTTGCCTAACATAAGTGTTTGAGTGATTTCATTTAATGAGAGTCATCTTAAATTTTAAAAAAGGTTGGGTTTTCATAGTTGTGACGTTTTATTTAACATTTGCATTATATTTTTCAGCATTGTACCTAGCAATCAAACCTTTATGACAACAGTCGAAATCTTGCCAACGAAAGCTGGACTTAGAGAGTTGATCGTCTCCTTCAACTCAAAAGAGTTGGAAATGGTTGATGGATCCTGTGAAATAAAGATAAGCGAATAAACCACACATTGAATTATCAAATATTAGTACGAAGCGATATGTTCCTTCTGTAATATATTCATAACACTATAATTACTTTTATTTCATACTACTTGCTTTGAGATTGTATCAGGACCTATAAATATATATATGACCTGTATAAAGGATTTAACCGAATGACAGTTACAGATATTTTAGTAACATGTATGTCCAAGGATTATTTTGCTTTGAAAATCACATCTTGATAAACGGGTTAACATTGTTTGATCAGCAGCAATATAACACTCATGCAGTCATAAATATAGATATTTTTGTCATATTGTCTCATTATTATAATCATTGCTTTAACACTTAAATATGTATTATTTATTTTGTTGTTTTTATTTTTTACCTCGGCGATAATGTATGAAATCATCACTAAAAATCAATTAATAAAACCATATGCACGATCCGCAGTTTAACATTAAAATCCAAAATCCAAAAATTAGCGTAAACTTATTATGGAACATGATCCACCAGTTTTGAGAACAATTATTATTGGGAGGTCAAACTACCAACATTTGGTGACAGGATAAGAATTAATATATGGTTTACATCTTGATAGCAATTTCGACAACTGTCTTGTAGCCACTTCCTGCTTGCCGATAGTTTGAAATTTCAAACACTCATTGACAAATTTTCTGAGATGTAGCGAGTAAGAAATCTGCGGCGTAACCACTTTATTCCTGATTGCTGATAGTTTGAAAAATATTGTACAAGGGAATACTTGGTCAAGCTTTTATATGCTCCTAATGCAGTAATTTTTTTAAAATTTGGTCAGATAATGGTCAGTTAAATGGTGCGGCATACAAGTTACCTCAATCAATGGCATGCAGTGACTCAGATCCAGACCCGGTATTGATCTTGTTTGAAAAAAATACCCTTGCGTTCATCAAACATGCTGTAATTTGAAAAAAATAAACATAATTTGAGGTGGCGAAGTCAAGAAAGATTGACTGCACATTTTATTATTAATCTTATTCAGTCTTTGCACAGTGAGTTTAACAACAAATCTGGATTCGGCTCATAACTACATACAGTTATAAATACATAAATACAAGCATGCATTTAATTAAGTGGAAACAAATATGGAATAATTTACCCCTTTCTTCCTCTTAACTTGCGAACCTTTTAAAATATCAACTTATTAATACCGAATGATATTGAAATGTATTCTAAACAAAGTCAATTGTTTGGTTTATATTTCAAGGTCTAATAAATGTTGCCTTGTTAAAACTAACGAATTCTGAAAGTGAATTGGTTTTTAAAATATTTTCATTTTTCACGAGCCAAAAAAACCCTGAAAAATAAATACAAGAAATAATAAAAACAAAAATCAAACAAGTACAGTATCTCAATTGTTTGTAAAACAATTAAAAGGTCTTTCCTGTAATACAATTTACGGTTCCAATTTTCTTGCACCAGATGCGCATTTCGACAATACATGTCTCTTCAGTGATGCTCGTGGCCAAAATATTTTAAAATGTTTTCGTAATGTACTTTGTACGACCTTTCGTTTGATATACGACAAACATACCTTTTGAAACTTTTCACTTTTTACACTTAATAACCTCATCCGCCTACATTTTTGAGATTGGAAGTATGATATATGTTACACAGGGTAGATGAAATTTCATTTGATATGCGACAACCCTATCTTAAAAGAAAATATTTGTTTTGCACTCAATGACCCCATCCAACCAATTTTTGGGGTACGTCAATTTGAAATTTGAAATGTACGCTTTATGTTCTTTCATTTGATATGCGACAACCTCACCATCTTAGAAAATTTGAATTTTTGCACTAAATGACCCCATCTTTCCCCCTGGGATGAAAAGAGGTTTAAAATTTTTATTTTTAAGTAGAGTTTATTAAGACCTTCAATTTGATATATCAGATGATCCCATTTGACAAATATCAACGATATAAATAGAAGTTATGAAACTTACAAAGTCAATGCAAAACCTGAAAATTTCAAAATGATTTTCTGGTGTTTGTTTTCCATGGAATGTTTTTGGTATTTGGTCAAACATATATCTATGTTAACCTCTTCAATTTCTTAAACATTTTAAGAGGTAAGCTGTTGTTTTTTTCAGAAATACATGCCGCCGCTCGCAAAATTTCAAACTGCATTATCTCTAAAACCACAATAGATATCTCTAATCTGTTAAATGATAAATGATCTACAGTTAAAGGACAACCAACATCTTAGAAAAAGAATTGGGACAATTTCAAAGTTCACCAAGGTCACAATTAATCATCAAATACATAATGCGATCCAAACTTGAGAACCGGAAGTCGTAGAGACATTGGATTACCACCATTCAACTCAGCACCACTTGACCTTTCAAATATTTGAAGGTCAAGGTCATAGTTAAACTACTGATCATTTTTGCAGTTTATAGTAGGTTGATATCTGTTACATTTAAAAAGATATACACAAAATACTATACTTTTAAGAATCATCCCATTGTAACTTTTGAACAGACGGTCGGACATTTTTGGGCTTATTGTATAAAATGTAGAGCTCGTCGAGAGGAACAATTTATGCGCTGTATGTATGCAGCAAAGTCTTATCAGTTTCCTGATATGTAAGCTTGAAATTGCAGCGTAATTTCTTTTTAAACTCGATGAAATTTGACCTTGGGTGCATATTAAAGGTCACACGAATTAAAGATTATTGGTGAAGGTTCAAAGCCTCTATGGCTTCTGGTTCTCGAAATAGAATTTTTCAAAAATTATTTAGAATTTTTAAAGGAAAATAACTCCTTATAACGCTTGGTAACAAATTAATTGTTTATGTTTATAAACATTGCCATCTGTTCTTGTACATGTTGCCATTTTCAAATCGATTCTATCTCTAATACTTTTAAATAAAAATGCAAAAAAAAGAAATTGCTTCAATGGGACATTACGCCCAAAGGAGATGATGAAATCTTACGCAGCCTCATATGGTAATACATCATGATGAGATCTACCTATTGTCCACATAAGGTCATGATATCTTTAAAAACAACGAGGGGGGCCATGTCGCAAAAAGAACAATAAATGGGAGATTACTTCTACAGGGGATGATGAAATCCTTCACAGCCTCATCTGGTAATACTCTATGATGAGATCTACCGACGGTCCATATTTAGTTTTGATAACTCCAATAGAAACGGGGGGAGGCCATGTCAAAAATATTGCTGGAAGTAAAAATGAAAAGAAAAAAAACATGAAAAAACAATAAGGTCTTTCCTTAGTGTGTACTCCGTATATGAGAACAAGTCAGACATTTCTGTGAAAACTTAACCCTGCCTATTTAAAATCGCAATTTAGATTAACAAAATCATAAATATAGTACTAATACACCTTTTCTTAGATGTTAAGGTAGAATCCTTAAGAAACTGACCTTTGTATCGAAAGGAAAAGACTACCATCGCCGAGCTGTTCTCCTGTTTCGTAGCGAGTACAACTAAATTTCATATTCACTTACACTGTACGGATATTGTTTTTATCCTGCATTGATAAATGAAACTTGAATGAAGTTTATTTCCATCTAAATTGTTAAACTTGACAAAAATGTATTTGACTTAATTGCGGATCGCGATGAGGACCAAATTAAACTGTTGTGCTAACAGTAAGTTAAACATAACCGTTCGCTCTCATCAGAAGCATGATACTAGGAAACTAACAAACGTACAATAAAATGTGTTAATCGCTGCTTTATGTTGTCTGTCAACCTGTATTTGAAAAAAGAAAGGTTGATTGCGATTATAATAATTCAATTCTACAATAGAATTTCTTTTTGAAATTTTAAAAATATTAATTTTAGTGACATTTTGCGAAAAAAAACTTTATGTTTGTGTTCAGTACATGATACATTGTGTTACTTGTAAATAATGAATTTCAATCGTTGTGTTTTATTAATGCATTTTTTGCTGTATAATGTTATTAAAAAGCCCTTTCCTGTGCATATCCATTTGTTCAGTACACAACTGGTCGTTTTTGATAATTATACTGCTTGTGGTTAATCTAGAGATTTAAAATCTTCATAATGATTATTCAGCTTCAAAGCCGATATAAAAATTAGATAAGGAACGCTTCATAAGAAATGAATTCGCTATTTTGACTTGATGTAATCAGGGTGCGTACGGAATTTAACACCGTGTTGAAATACATACACGGCTGTTCGTCTGTGCCTCAGGGTGTTTAGAGTACATATAAATGACGTTTCTCCAATATAAACTATTTTACTTGACACAAGTGTATACAGTATGATATTACAGAACAATTTTACACTTTCAAAGGAAATGTCAAAGCTAATGACTAATCTAAACTTAATTTGTAATTTAAACTTTTCGACCCAAGATATGATTGTTCTCTCATTGCGTCAATGTGGCTCATGTTCCATTATAAATTTAAGCTTCTTTGTTTTAAATCATTATTGTCTTCAAAACAAAATAAAAGTAAGAAATTAACAGTTGGGTTATTTATGGTATGCTCTCAATTTCCATCCCGAATACTGTGACCTAATAATGAAATATTAACACTAATAGTAATACTTTTATCTTTATAGTGTCAACAAAATTGTTTTCCTTTGTTTCTTTCAGCTTTACGGTAGTAATTAACTTTTGTTGTTATAAATGTTGTATTAAATTCAAAGCATATGGTTTTTGTTTGTTTGTCTAAATAGACATAATTTCAAAATGAATTTTCAAATTTTGAAAATTATCCAAGAAATGTTTTTTTAAAGGAAAATTTGAAAACATCTTTTTTTAACGTGCAACGGATGCCATCATGATTTGTTTCAGTTATGAAATATCATTGACACAGATAACCAAGAATATGCTAAATGTATCGTACACACACAATTTCAGCCTTCTTTGTGTGTTTATGTGACCAAGGATTTGGTGTTACATGTATCAAGGGATTTTTACTTGCCATGAGCGACACGATAGATACTATCAATTTAGCAGAAACTTCATAAATTGTAGCATCTGTGTTTTTGTCAACGTCTATGTTCTTTCAATTGTTTTTTTTTATATGCATATATAGCATGTACTGTAGTACGACGCTAGATTAAAACTGATGTGGAAAGGTAACACCCGGCCACCGAAATCTTCATTTTTATTAAATTTTAATTTGTGACAGCACAGATCTAATATTATTTGGTTGATGTTTAAAAATGTAAGATACAGTCACAGGATTGTAATGGCCTGACCATTAAGTATAACCGACGACTGGGCTCAAGCAATAAGAATATCAGGTGCTGACAATTGAATCTCAAATCTAACAAATGGTAAAAGCTGAAAAACAAATAAAATGCAATTTTACAATGTGTTGAATTAATGTTTCTAGTGTATGAAATGTCCAAAATAATTGATTGCACAGGCCGTTGAATCCGAGATAATGTTGTACTTTCAAGAACGGTTACGTTTCCAGTATTTCACGGAGAAAAGGTTAAATTATTCGAAAGGCAATTTTAAGGCTTTAAGGATTATGTACCCTTCTGTTGATTCAATGCTAAACATATGGAAATTTTATAGAAAATCCACAGCCTTTATTCTTGTACTATCATATTTGGCAATTTGATGACTGATAGATATAAGATTATTGAAACAAGTTTATTTATGTACAATAGTTATTGGTAAGAACAAATAAAAATATGGACCAAATCAAGTACACCTTTTAGGGTGCGCTCGACTTTAGTGGCTCTACACAAGGTATTTTGGAATTTACAAGTTGTTTAGAACTTGTTGTAAAAAATAAACACTAGCACATCATAGCAAAGCAGGTGAGTAATCTATGTTTGAAATTTTATAACAAAAATCTCTTTTTTAAAGGCTGGGGATTTTCTATAAACATCTTGGTTTATTTGCCACAAAGTACTCTTTTTCTATTAAATGCAATATATATAGATTGAATGTTGATTGTTGCTATTTTTAGACATTATATATATATAACAATCTGTTACAATAACATCTCCATGCCTTATATATATCATGTACTGTAGTACGCCGCTAGATTAAAGCTGACGAGGAAAGGTAACATACGGCCACTGAAAGCTTTATTTTTGTAGAGCCCATGTGGTCGTGTGGTCTAGCGGGACGGCTGCAGTGCAGGCGATTTGGTGTCACGATATCACAGTAGCATGGGTTCGAATCCCGGCGAGGGAAGAACAATAAATTTGCGAAAGCAAATTTACAGATCTAACATTGTTTTGTTGATGTTTTGTCGTCTAAACATCAACCCAACAATGTTAGATCTGTATTTGTCCTTCCCTCGAACCCATGCTACTGAGATATCGTGAGACCATATATATATATTTATCTCACCTCTTATACATTTCTAGGAATATGATTGGTTAAAAGCGACCTCGTGGAGACCGTTTATCTTCAATATAATGTAAGTAGGGAGGTGGGGCTTATTTCAATACACTGTTATAGTGTGTGATAACATTGTGTGAGGGAATTCGACGTTTGCTGTACCACTGTTCACTCCAGTGCAATTTATGACAATACCACTGCATCAATTAGAATTATTTTTTTTGCAGTGTTTTAAGAAATGATTTTGCTTTGTTGTCGAGTATTTGTTGTGAAACATTCAATGTTTTAAAAAGGCGTATTTTCTGTATAAAGTCAACGATTATGTTGACTTTTAAAGGCCAAACTTTCTACAGCCTTAAATACGCTAATGAAAGATCCAAAAACTATACCAATACATAATGACATGTTTATGAAATTATAACAAATCTATTGTATGACAAATTTTTATTCGGTATTGCAAAATAATGAATTTAAAATATCTGACATTTTCTCCCTACCCAGTTTACCCCTATACATTGACCGGTCCGGTCATTGTTATTAAATCGTAGGCAATTTGATTGGATTAAATTGTTATTACTTTACCTTCAAACTTGTTTATGCTTTTTATACATGACTATTGATTAATTAAAACGTGCATGAATGTGTACGGTAACTAAAATGACCTTCAGACTGGACACTGGACGAGTCAATATTATGTTTTATCAATGAAAGTTAAGGTATGAAAGGTAAGAATTGCCAATTATTCTATTTTCACAAAATTTTCGGAATATACAGTTGAAAGGTTATTTTTTAAAAGCCTATTGTGAAGATTAAAGAGAAAGTTTACAAATAATACATTTTGTTCCATTGAACAAGTCATTTTCGTAAGAGAAATACCGAAATATATTTTACGCACGACTACGGCAGGTAAAATTATTATTTATCATAATAAAAAAAACATTTTCCAGTCTCATTGGAATATGTTCATTACAATTAATCCCAAACTTAAGAAGTAAGTTAATAAAGTCAAAATATATCCGATCTGCCTATTTCTGCACATCAAAAGTCAATACGATCGTTTTAAAGTCAATTTCGTCTACCTCCCACAATCTTGTTAGGCACTTTTTTTTTTTTTTTTTTTTTTTTTTTATAGAAGTGGATACACGAAATAGAGGCACTGTTTGATTATTTAACAGTATTGAAAGTTCTGTTTAATATTGTTATATCAAGGTTATTGATAATATATGTTTATCGTTTACATTAGTTTTTTTTAGTGCAGACCAATTGAAGAAGGTTCTTAAAATTGAACACTTGAACACTTTAATACAGAAACAAGAAGATGTGCTATGATTGCAAATAAGACAACTTGAGTCCAAATTCCACAAATAAAGATAGTCGATAAGATAAATTCGTTACATAGTGTACTAGTGACCTAATGTGATATATACAGGGTAAGTGAATTCCATATGGGGTTCGAGCTTCGCTCTCACCCCATATGGAATTTGCTGACCCTATATATATATCATATTAGGTCACTAACACTATATAACTAATAATATACAACTCGTCTAAACATCAACCCAACAATGTTAGATCTGTAAATTTGCTTTCGCAAATTTTTGGTTCTTCCCTCGCCGGGATTCGAACCCATGCTACTGTGATATCGTGACACCAAATCGCCTGCACTGCAGCCGTCCCGCTAGACCACACGACCACCTGGGCTCTTAAAAAAAAGAGCTTTCGGTGGCCATATGTTACCTTTCCACGTCAGTTTTAATCTAGCGGCGTACTACAGTACATGATATATAAGGCATGAAGATGTAACTAATAATATATATATATACATGTATATACAACTCGTGCGAAAGCTTTACAGATCTTACATTGTTGGATTGATGTTTAGACGAGTTGTACATACATTATTAACACAGCCATGTATCCCCATCATTAATGGCGATCCGATGGATACATCTGTTGTAGAGTTGTCACTGACTCAGACGTACTTATACATGTATATATATGAACGTAGTTTTCAATTTAGACTCGTTTATATATATATATATATTTTTTATTTGGCAATCGCCAATGGCAGTCAGCAGGGTTAAAGAACATCAGTTGTTCGACCTGTTAGTCAAATGCGTTTTGTTTAAATATACTTTTTCACTCTTTTGGTCTTTTGGAAAATGTTGTTTGTGCTGTTTTTAGACCCTTCTACAACGAAATTTGTTTGACATGCACACGTATAAAAATTGCGGTTTTTATCCAACGCAGTCATAGGTTTGAACGTAGTTTTCAATTTAGACTCGTTTATATATATATATATATATATATATATATATATATATATATATATAATGTCTGAAAATAGCAACAATCAACATTCAATCTATATATATGGATTTGTATATTAAACTTTAGGAGGAGTTATTCGATGGATGTTGCACGCGGAGCAGGATCTGCTTACCTTTCCGGAACAGATGAGATGAGCCCTCGATTTTGTTGGTGTTCGTGTTGCTCAGTCATTAGTTTTCTGTGTTGTGTTTTGTATACTGTTGTTTGTCTGTTTGTCTTTCCCACTTTTAAGCAATGGTTTAATCAGTTTGTTTTCAACTAATGAGTCTGTATGTCCTTTTGGTATCTTTCTTCTCACTTATAAAAATATGTTGTTGGATTGGGAATTAACATGTTACTAAGGTTTATGCTTTTTGGTAAGTCAGTGAGGTATAGACAAAACACATCTTTATATATGTATATATATCCGTAATTGTCTGATAAACTATCACTGATAGTGACTGAACTCGGATATAAACACGATGGGTATAGGTAGAAACCGATTATCCTTTCGGACCACTAAAATACATATGTTGTTTGTTTAGTATACATTTAGTATACATATGTGTATTTGTAACATCATACAGCCCGTAACAGAGTAGTGATCGAATTCGCGTTTCTTTACCGTCAGAATAAGTTACGTTATCGACAAACTTATTTCAGAAGTGACATAATTTAATTTTCTTCATCGACAAAATATGTCATGCCCAACGTGTAAGTTTTCATTGTTTAAGTCGAAGTTTTTTTTAACACAGTAAAACATTTTTTTTATAATCAACCTCTGTCTTTGGTATTTTCATTTTAACGGCATAGGATCAAATACGGAATCTCCGAAATTTCTATCATTTGTTACAAGGAAATTATTATTCAATCGAAAGTATGTCTTTGTTCATGATACAGTATAATGAAATACAAAGGAGTTGAAATGATCAAATACTTTCGAACTGACGGAAACAAAAATACATAATCTAAAATGTGTTCTGTCATATATACATGTATAAACAATGGCTTCGTCGTGCGAATCGACGAGATCATGTTACATGTAACTGATCTTAGCTGTAGAAACAGTTGGTGCGACCTCGATAAAATCTTTATCAATTTAATATAAGCGATAAATATTCATGACTACAATGATAATAAAATTGAGAATGGAAATTGGGAATGTATCAAAGAGACAACAACCCGACCATAGAAAAATTACATCCACTGTTTCTACTGTAAACATGAACTCGTTGGTTAGTGCAATGAAGACACTTTTAAAGATTGAGATTGTTGGTTTATTCTTTACACCTTCTGTACACTTTTCCCGTTTAAACTGTACTCGAAAAAAGTTTGGCATGTGAAACGGACGAAGACATATTCTAACAGAAGTACAAATACCAGTCCTCCCTTTTGTGTATACATATGAGAAAACATTTCAAAGTTATTGATTGAATTCAAATCCATCACACATACGGTACACATTGCAGTCCGAAAAAATGAAGAACTTAATTTCTATCAAACACCTTTTTAATTGTTTACCAGTATATTTCGTTTAGTTTTTGGTAAAATTGTAAAGGAAATAATACTATTAAGACATCCTTCCATAAATCTTTTTTTTCTGTTCTGACTTTGACGAAATTACTACTTTTCGCTCAATCGAAATGGTGCATGGACATATTTTGTTTCATATTATTAGAATTATTTTCAATATTATCGGTATTAAACTTGATTATCGACACATGAAAGTTTGTCAGCATTGTCAATCTTTTTAACGTTAAAGTACCCATAGTTCGGTCACTACTGAATTAAGTTTGTCGATAACGTACATGTAGCTAATTTTGACGGTAAAGAAACATCAATTCGATCACTCCTCTGTTACGGGATGTATCAATTGCATCACTGAAATATCAGTATTAACATTTTGCAAAAATACAGTTTAATTATTATATTTCGATATGAACAAAGGAAGATGTAGGTAATAGGTCACTGAAAGTCAATAGTTACTTGTAAATTCCCTATTGATAAGAATGATACCATCGCACTAAGTTCAACGTGCGGTTAAACAAAATTAATGATGCATTGCACGTTTTTGTTTTATTGTTTTGAAATTCCAGTAAACAATTATAATACACAAAATTATCTTTAGAGAAAAGTCATGAAAATTACTGTACAGCTAAAGAGCGATTTTTGTCATTAACATATTGGTGAAAAAAGAGTCTCAGAATTATTGCAATATAATAAAAAAAAACTTATCTCAAGAAATATGTGACATATCAAAAATACCAAGGGAGAGTCGAATAAGGAAAGAAAACACAATCAGTTTACGAACCGGGGGTCGACTTAACAATTTTAATTCACGATTCATTCAAATTTTCCTGTGTTTTGAATTTATTTGAAAAAAAGAAAAAGAAATAGACAACCGTAAAATTTTATCAGATTGTCGTTTTTGGGTTCACCAACTTCTGTTTTGGAACTCCCTTACTCGGTAATAAAAAGTATCTGTTGAACTGAAGTTCTAACAGACAGCAGTTGTGCCGCAGTGAATATAGTTAAAAATTGGTAAGTACACTAGTCCAGAATATTTTATAATAGTTATTCATATTTTCGGTAGATCCATGTTTTTGATTGTCAATTTTGTTTACAGAGTAAAAATATGAGTATAATTACATAATATCAACAATAGTTTCCATAACCTCTTTCATTTACGAACTAAATATATATGTTATCAATCTCATTACGTTCAATTTACAATGTATTTGTCCTCCAATGCGTTACAACACATATAAAAAAAGATGAAATAAGTAAATAATAATGATATAATAATTAATATATGTAGAAGTAAAAAAAAAACGTACGCCCCACCAATGATATAAGAGGGGAATTATGTTTTTCGGTCTGTGCGTCCGTTTAGTTGTTCAACCGTTCGTCCATCCGATCGTCCGTCTGTCCTGCTTCAGGTTAAAGTTTTTGGTCAAGATAGTTTTTGATGAAGTTGAAGGCCGATCAACTTGTAACTTAGTACCCATGTTCCTTATGATATGCTCTTTCTGATTTAAATGCCAAATAATAGTTTTGACCCTAATTTCACGGCCAACTGAACATAAAAAATGATACTGCAAGTGGGGCATCCGTGTACTATGGACACAATTGTTTATGCCCCACCTACGATATAGTAGAGAGGCATTATTGTTTCTGGTCTGTGCATCCGTTCGTCCGTTCTTCCGTTCGTTCGTCGTCCGTTCGTCCTTCCGCCTGCCCCGCGTCTGGTTAAAAATTTTGGTCAAAGTAGTTTTTGATGAAGTTGAAGTTCAATTAACTTGAAACTTAACACATGTTCACTATGATATGCTCTTTTTAATTTAAACGAAAAATCAACTTTTGACCCCAATTTCTCGGTCCACTGAACAATGATATTGCGAGTATGGCGTCCATGTACAATGGACACATTCTTGTTTTTATAATTATATTTTTATTTTATTAATAGTTTTTATCATTATTCGGTTGAATTGAACATATTTGAAAAGACCCCGATACATTATTCACGATCTTTAGCGATCCCCGTATACTATTTTTAATGCAGTCTAACAAATTAGTCTGAGGGAAATGCTGCTTGGAAAAATTCCCCAAATTAATCATGATCATTGATTGTAATCAATATGTAATCACTTGTATGAAATTGAACTTAGTTGTACTGCTCAAATTATTGGGCGTCATAATTTACAATAAAAAAACTTTGTATTGTATATTGTATTGATCGTTACCGAGCTCGCTTTGATAGTTTTCAAGATGTTTGCTACTCTGTTTCAAAATAACAAGCTGTTTAAAGGACTGTATTAATTGATAGTACTGTATATAAATAAAGAAACTAAATCAACAGAAAAAACGAAGTGTCCGTGTTCATGTTTACGAGATATAAATCACTAAAAATGTGGCGGGAATATATAGTTATCAAAGGTACTAGGATTATAATTTAGTACGCCAGACGCGCGTTTCGTCTACATAAGACTCATCAGTGACGCTCATATCAAAATATTTATAAAGAAATGATTTTTTTTATAGACTTTTCATGCATTTAACAAGAATATTCTTTTTCTTTCAAAAATATGAAAAATAACAAGGATTTTTTTAAAGTTGTCAAATATGACTTTTTTAAAACTATGTGTTATAAAATTATGAAAAGATAAGTAGGGGTCAGCGTAAAACGTAAAACTAGAATTTCTGAATATATGGCATAAACAATAAACAAGAGGAGCAAACATACATGTACTTAAAAAAAGTCTTAGCCGTTATGAATGTTGCAGCATGAAAATTCTTGTGATTGAACAGAATGATGCTAAAAACAAGCTCAAGCAAAGGATAGGGAACTATTTGGTTTTTAGGAACTAGTCTATAACAGCTTAGACTGTATGTTGTCATTTAGATGTATTTTGGTCATTTTTATTTATATAAATGTTCCTTTAACAAAATTGACATTAACAGAAAGAAATTATATTTGTTTTGTTCATAAAAGTGCTTATCGATTTTAAGAATATCGCATTCTTCTTTATTAGTTGTTATATAATCATTAGAATGAAATATCAATCAATCATATATTAAGTACATTTTTACACTTTGCTAGTATTTAATTATTTGTATTTTCAATATTAATGGTTAATGGTTATATGTTGCATGTAATATAATATTTTTACAGTATTGAATACTCCAATCTTATTTTAAAAGTTTTTAGGCGTTCTTTAAATTACTTATACTGACATTTCATTTCAGTTTTACCGCCACATGAAATCTTTTATTTGAATTGTTTTACATATTCTAAAAGTAATAGCTAAAAAGTTAGGCGTCTTATAGCAGAAGAAAGTGGAAAAAGTTTTCTCTTTGTAATTTAATTCGTTCAGAACCGTATTAGAATTGTCACGAGTGGATAACAAAAAATATTAAAGGTTTGTACAATATTAAATTTACGAATTTCTTTTTTTGGAGAAAGTATTCACACTTGAACTGTAGGAGTAATGTCTTTTTACAGAATTTTATATTTTTTTCAAACAGATATCGGAATTGTTCGGTTACTTTTTCTTTGGTAGTATTGTTAGAAAAGTATGGCCGCGTGCACTTGAAAGTTTTTCGGTCATAATTGTCATCGGAATTCAAAGCGTAGAGAGTGAAATGTTGTAGTGAAATGTGGTGACATTTATACATATACGAATACAATTACTATATTTCCACAGTCTTTTCAAAAATGATTCTTACAATGGAAAGCTTCACATACTTTAAGTTTTGTTTGTCGATGAAGTTCTTGTCTATCATTGTAGTTGGAATGCAACGTAGAATAGTTTTCGTTGGCTATGAAGAAGGCGATAAGTTCTGTAAATCTTTAATTATAAATTCACCATGAGTCCATCAACATAACAGAATCAACTAATATGTATGAAACGCCATAGATGTTTTATGTGGCATAATCGTTTATATGCTGTGGATCTTTCTTTATATGACGGTGCTTTTTCATTATAAGAAGGTGCTTTTGATATAAGATGGTGCTTTTGTATTATAAGATGGTGCTTTTGTATTATAAGATGGTGATTTTTTGTCGAGCCTGCGACTTTATTTGAAGAAAGCTCGACATATAGATAGTGATCCGGCGGCGGCGTTAGCTAACTTCTTAATAGATTTATAGTTTAGAAGGTGGAAGACCTGGATGCTTCTTACCTTATATATGGACGCCTCATGTTACGAAGTTTCTGTCAGTCACATCTCCAATGTCCTTGACCTCATTTTCATAGTTCAGTGACTACTCGAAAAATAGGTTGAGATGTTTTGTGATGTTAAATTCTCACTTATTATAAGTAATGGGATAACTATATTTGGTATGTGCGTACCTTGCAAGGTCATCATGACGTCACTTGACCTCGACCTCATTTCAGGGATCAGTGAACAAGGTTAAGTTTTGGTGGTCAAGTCCATATCTCAGATACTATAGTCAATAGGTCAAGTATATTCGGTAGGAAGGTCTGTAAGGTGTATATGTCCAACTGGCAGGTGTCATCTGACCTTGACCTCATTTTCCTTGTTTAGTGATTATTCTTAATTATTTGTGTTTGAGTCTGTTTTTCTAACACTATATGCAGTAGGTCTAATTTATTTGGTGTATGCAACGATTGTAAGGTGTAAATGTCTAGCTGGCAAGTGTCATCTGACCTTGACCTCATTTTCCTTGTTTAGTGATTATTCTTTATTATTTGTGTTTTAGTCTGTTTTTCTTACACTATATGCAGTAGGCCAGGTCTACTTTATTTGGTGTATGGAGCGATTGTAAGGTGTATATGTCTAGCTGGCAGGTGTCATCTGACCGTGGCATGATTTTCATGGTTCAGTGGTGAAAATTAAGTTTTTGAGTTTTTATATTTTTTTCTAATACTATATGCAATAGGTCAACTATATTTGGAATATGCAAATTTTTTATGATCTATATGTCAGTCGCACAAGTTTTATTTGACCTTGATCCCATTTTCATGGTTCATTACTGAGTGTTGAATTTTTGTGTTTGGGTCTGTTTTTCTTAAACTATAAGCAACATGGCAACTATATTTGTTGTATGGAAGAATTGTTACCTGAACATGCCTGCTTGGCATGGTTCATCTGACCTTGACATCATTTTCATGGTTCATTGGTCAATGTTTAGTTTTCTTGGTTTATGTTAAGTTTATGTGTCAGTTGTAATAAAGGGATTGTCAGTTTGGTTTCAGAGAAAATCACAGAACAGTTGATAGCATCTTTTTATTAAAGTCCATCATTAATAAATATTTACATACAGAGAATACAAAAGAATTATGCCTGCTTCATAGATAGGAAAAAGGCTTTTGATTCAGTATGGAGAACTGCTTTACTTTATAAATTATGTAAAATATGAGTTGACAGGTCTTTTTATAGAGTACAACAATACTTAAATACTAAAATATAAAGAATGTTTTAATATTGCTAGAGGGGTTAAACAAGGAGGCCCACTAAGTCCTACTTTATTTAATGTTTTTATAAATGATATTGTAAAACATTTTGAGGGAAATGATTAAAGTCCCCTTCAGCTTATAAGTAGTAAGGTGGATGCCTCCTTTTTGCGGATGATCTTTTAATCCTGCCAGAATCCTTTTTTTCTCTCTAGCACAGTCTCTAGATTTGACAGGAACTTACTCATGGTATACATATGCAAAAAATATTGTTAAAGAGACTAATGTTGACCTTAATATTCTTTCTACTTGTAAGGACATAAAAGATGTGAATAAAATAAAAAACGATATAAAGTTAAAAATGAAAAATAGATATGAAGATTTAATTCAAACTAAATTTCAAAACATTGATGATAAAAGTAATTGTTTTCTTTATAAAAAACTTTAAAAAGACTACAAACTAGAATCGTATCTAAATACATCTAATTTTCAGATAAGGAGATTAATCTCTTAATTTAAAATAAGAGATCACTCCCTCTTAATTGAAAAGGGGAGATATCTTAAAATCCCAAGAGAGGAACGACTTTGCCATAAATGTAAAACACTAGAGGATGAGAAACATTTTTTACTCTATTGTGAGTATAATAAAACTCTAAAAAATTACTTTTTCATCACATATGTACTGAAAATAATAACTTTAAAAATTTAAATGAAAAAGAAAAAAAATCATTATTTACTAAATCTATCATCGCCTTTACAAACACATAAGTGAGGATCCCTCTTGAAAAAGTCATTAGAACTGAGGGCAGGGGACTACTAACAGCTTATTTGTTGTTATAAATTTTGATGCTGTTGTTATAATGTATGTTTAATATGTATGTATATTTTACAGGCATTTTCTAAATTTAGGCATTTTGTAAAATGACTGAAATTTTTAGGCATTTTCTAAATTGCCTGGATGATTTATGCATTTAACAAATTGACTTTTTTTCAGGCATTTTATAAAATGCCTGAAAAAATGGTAAGGCATTTTGTATAAGGCATTTTACAAAATGCCTAAAAGACTAAAACTAAATGGAATGTACTCAAAATTTAACGACTAGAAATATCAAATAAATAATTTTATTCTATCATTAAAATATTGCATGAAATTAAAACAGTAAAAGTTTTATAATTTTTATTAAATCATTTACATAAACACTGACAATCATTTGTTGCTACATATAATGTTTGGATGACAGCGACTGTTACACATTTGTCCTGACTTTTTGCAAAGGCAACGTTTAGTGTTACATCTAGTCTTACCACTAGCACTACAGCCACATTTTTGTGTAACTCTGACCATCACACAAAGAAACATTACTGACAGCTTTTCTAAAGGATATTTCATTACCATATTTTACACAATGAATAGCAATAAAATTACTGTCATATATAGTAGTTTAAACTGATTCCTGGTGTAAAGTCAAAGTAGTATTCCGTTTATTTACAATGACTCTAGGCTTATAAAAGCATGAAGAAGCCACAAAACACTATTAAAATGTATTTGAAGGCCCCTTTGAAGGGTTTTTTGGGACTATGGCAGCCATCTTGCAAGCAAAACCACCATGGGCATTTTCAAAATTTGGCAGCTATGCAACAGCCATAAGGTTACGCGGGTCTCCTTTCCCTCGATCCACATGGGGAATTGCTACTAATACATTTTCTCCCACATCCACCTCTGTTAAAACTCTTTCCGATAAATTTTTCATCCTGACAGCTTGTTTTGTCATTGAGGCTGACGCATGCTTTCTCTCATTTCTGATGACCTCTTCGTTTGAACACAGGTGACAAGATATAGTATCATATATGTTTCCTTTTAACACAGCTCATGTATGTACTGTGCACAAGTAGAACACTGGATATTCGAAAAACATAGATTTTCACACACGGCACACACATGAACATCTAATTCTGTTTCCGAGTTTCAGATAGTTTCTAGTTGTAGACACTAAAACTAGTAAAACATAAAAACTTAACCTGCAGGCTAGATTTATTAAGAATAATCCTAAATTTATTTTAATCAATACTTTTTTGTTTGTATAATATATTTCTATAATCTAATTCATGTATTGCATATTTACACAATTTGCCTGAAACAAACCAGGCATTTTGTGTAATTTTCATTAAAAATTTCAGGCATTTTACAAAATGACTAGGTTTGTTCAAGCACTTTACAAAATGCCTGTCAACTTTAGGCATTTTAGAAAATGCCTAAAAATTCAGTCATTTTACAAAATGCCTAAATTTAGAAAATGCCTGTAACATATTATATGTTTATTGTGTTTATGGTACTAATATATATGTTGGTCACAAACTGTGAAGTTTAAATGACAATGAAATACTTGATTTGATTTGATTTGAATAAAGTTTTATATTTAGGACTATCAACATTATATCAAAGATTAGTAAAGGAGGCGAGACAATTCACCGTGTGCAATCTTGTAATCATGTGAAGGTTTTTTATTATTATTATAAGATGGTACTTTTATATTATAAGATGGGGCTTTTTTATTAGGTGAAGGTTCTTTTTTATTATCAGATGTTTTTTTTATCATGTGATAGTGCATTTTAATCATAAGAAGGTGCTTTTCTGTTATAAGAAGGTGCTTTTTAATCATTAGAAGGTGCTTTTATATTCTAAGAAAGTGCTTTTCTATTACAAGAAGGTGCTCAGGACGTGTTTTTCAGCAGACTGTCGGCATCCCAATGGGAACAAACTGTGCCCCTCTACTTGCCGACTTGTTTCTTTATTATTATGAGCTCGAGGCTGACTTCATGCAGGAACTTTTTATGAAGAAAGATAAGAAGTTAGCAATATCCTTTAACTCTACTTTTCGCTATATAGATGACGTTCTTTCATTAAATTCAAAATTTGGTGACTATGTGGAACGCATCTATCCTATCGAATTAGAGATAAAGGATACTACAGATACAGTTAAGTCGGCCTCATATCTTGACTCACATCTAGAAATTGACAATGAGGTTCGGTTGAAAACAAAACTAACTTTAAGACAAAAGAGATGATTTCAGCTTTCCAATTGTGAACTTTCCATTTCTAAGTAGCAACATTCCAGTAGCACCTGCATACGGGGTATATATCTCCCAATTGATACGATATTCCCGTGCTTGCATTTACTATCATGATTTTCTTGATAGAGGGTTACTGCTCACAAGGAAGCTATTAAACCAAGAGTTCCAAATGTTGAAGTTGAAATCATCCCTTCGTAAATTTTACGGACGCAATCACGAGTTGGTTGACCGTAATGGAATAACCGTTTCACAAATGATATCGGATATGTTCCTTACGTCGTAACTACAATCATCTTCCCTTTCATGAATGTGGAGCAGGATCTGCTCACCCTTCCGGAGCACCTGAGATTACCCCTAGTTTTTGGTGGGGTTCGTGTTGTTTATTCTTTAGTTTTCTATGTTGTGTCATGTGTACTATTGTTTTTCTGTTTGTCTTTTTCATTTTTAGCCATGGCGTTGTCAGTTTGTTTTAGATTTATGAGTTTGACTGTCCCTTTTGTATCTTTCGTCCCTATTTCAATCATAAGAAGATGCTTTTCTATTATAAGAAGGTGCTTTTTTATTATGTGGTTGTGGTTCCCGTGATTAACCGGAATCATGGCGTGTCACTTGATTTGAAAACAGGGACGAGTCAATTCCTAATAAAATATAAACATATCAACAAAAGCTATAGTATAATTTACGAAACACCACAAAACTATCCCAAAATATGAAATATCTGTTTTAAACTATAATTGCAAACTTCAGTAAAACATTCCTTTGGTTGGGCCATTCAAACCCCGACCACCTTCTTAACAGCACGAACTTCTTAAATGGCGCTAATATCAGTTAGACAAGATTCTTCGATAGTCAAAGAGCGTCAATTATCGTTTCCAACGAAATATGATAAATAGAAAGAACAATATGATCGCTATATGTGTGCGACGTAGAATAAAACTGATTATCCTGACACAAATATGCGAAGATTTAAATATACAGGAAAAGACCCAATTCTTGACTGTCTTTCACGGATTGAAGCAAACGGGAAAATAATTTCTTATGAATGACGGTTTAAAGAATGTTATTTGTCGGACTATGCTGCGTTGGAGATTAAAAGATAAAAACTGCATGACAATTCACTGTTAAAAATTAAACTGTTTTGCTGCTACATGTAAGGGTGAGTATTTGTTTCATGAATCAACAGGTTTAAGTTAAAGATGTTTATACTTATCTTTAAGATTTTGAATAATTATATTTATAAGTACCTTAGTTATATATTGCTTGTCCGAAATTGTTTGCTTTTACACTATCTTTGGTCTGATGTTCAAAATTAAAATATTGCTGTCCTGAGCATTTTTTCTGAGAAATAAAAACTCTTGACATTCAGATGGAAGACTCTAAAAAAAAAAAAAAAATGCTACGTAAATTGACCTTAAACCTAAGCTTCGTTTACGTTAACTCGACCTATAGCTACCTAATTATAACGGTCTTCCGTGCCATTTTAAGTAAGAAAACTCACATCGAGTTGTCAGCTGCAGTTTAATTTTCTTTTGTTTTCCCTTTAGAGTAAAACATTAAAAACAATATTTGTTTTCCAGGCATGAAGTCTCATATTTAGATAGAAGGACAGACACAAAAGGTGTCAAAAGTTGACAATTGACAAGAAACATGTGATTGTCATATCCAATGAAAACATTATAATGCTACACCATATGTAATACTTCACCTTTTTTTTTTTATCTGATTGATGAGTTGTATAAGCTACTGTTTACAATAGGAGTATTTCTCTTTAACTAAAGCCAAAGCAAAGCTACCCCCGTTCCCCTCCAAAAAAAAAATACAAAGAAAAAAAGCAACCAACCAAACCAACCAAACCAACCCCAACAACCAACAACCCAAAAAATAATCACAGAAATATTCTTACGTGCATGCCTTCTGCTAGAAACATAGTCTGTTAGATACACCTTATTTAATTGCAAATATTTAGCATTTTTTTTTAATATTATCCATGATCTAGGGTAATTAAGCTTGACGTATGTTGACTAAATGTCTTGTGTGGTAATAGGTTGATGGATACACACATGTTGTTAAGACATACGCGTTGTATAAAAAACTACTATTATATGTAGGTGCATATTATTTCATAATTATAAGTTATGAAGAAGGGGAAGGGGGGGGGGGGGGTTAATCGTGACATAGACTGTCTTGAAGGCAATCACACAATTATTTATATTTATAACAATAATGCCCACTTCATAAGTAGCTTCCATTTTCATATCGTTATAATCAAAACCATAATTTGAAACAAATGCGTGTGCTCAAATAAGATGTCTTCCATGACTTCCAACATTTTATATGTTATATCTATATATATTCCTTGAACGTCAACAAAAATATTTCAATAAGATGTTTATAATATAATAATAGTTGTTTTTAGAACTATTTTTTTTTATATAAATATTTAACTGTTAAAGATAATTAGCTAATTTGATAAAATTGCAATTAATATTTTTCTATCCAATTCACATTTTAATTTAACTGTTAAAAAACTTTAAAATACTTTCAAATGATGTACACTACATTAACTTAATGCTTTATATTCTATGCTAAATAATACAACAGAAAATTAAACCCGGGTATAATTTTCAGTCTTATTTTTCACCTGTCATTCAAACCAAACTCTAATTGAAAAACCCTTTGTTCTTGATAACCTTTGATCTCATCTATCCAATTTTTTTTTTACCTGTACCACCTATAACTTTAAAAAGTTGAATAAGTGAGAATGAACCACATTTTATCACTGTTTGTTAGAAAACTAGTAGATTTTGGGGTTAAAGTTATTATGAATTTTAAAGAAATAAAGAAAATTCAAACATTTTAATTCTTTCTATTTAAAAAAAGATATTTTAGGAATGGAAATTTTCATAAACTTATTAATAAAACATATAGAAATATCAACGAAAATGCAGTTGCATATAATTGCAAACTGCAAAAAAAATATTACGGATTAATGTTATTCCATAACTTTTGAAATGTTTTATCAGTTAATATGAACTAAAAAAAAATTTCAATTAAGCAATTAATTCAACTGAAAGTATAAGATATCAAAGTCCAAAGACCTCATTTTCCTTGTTTAGTGATTATTCTTAATTATTTGTGTTTTAGTCTGTTTTTCTAACACTATATGCATAAGGTCTAATTTATTTGGTGTATGCAACGATTGTAATGTGTAAATGTCTAGCTGGCAAGTGTCATTTGACCTTGACTTCATTTTCCTTGTTTAGTGATTATTCTTTATTACTTGTGTTTTAGTCTGTTTTTCTTACACTATATGCAGTAGGCCAGGTCTACGTTATTTTGTGTATGGAGCGATTGTAAGGTTTATATGTCTAGCTGGCAGGTGTCATCCGACCGTGGCATGATTTTCATGGTTCAGTGGTGAAAATTAAGTATTTGCGTTTTTATATTTTTTTCTAATACTATATGCAATAAGTCAACTATACTTAACATATCGCCAGGTAGTTTCATATTCCGGAAAGGGGTTTCCGATGTGTGTTGGACATTTAACATTAACTCTCTCTCTTCCTGTTTAACGAATATATAACCTGTCCTGTTTTACTATGTTAGTCAATAAATACTAAGACAGTATCTCAAGTCGTACATTTGTGTAGTGATTTTCCTTATTGGCGTGGTGGCAGCGAGATTACGTTCCACGTTCTTCGTACAAATGTGTGTAAGTCATTCCGTAATTAAAACATTACTGTGAATGCAAGTGAACGACAACAAATGTTATCCCAACTTGAACCCGGGCACCAAAGCAGTGGTGCTTAATAAAGATTGAAACTGTGAACACTTTTGAAAACTGGCGCCAGAACCTTATATACACATTATCTTTAGACAAAAACTTTGCACCTTTTCTTGTATCTGGTACCAGATGGGAAAAAAAAAAAAAAACAACAACTCACAGGGGGTTTGCAAATGATGGGGAAGAAGTCCCAGAAGCCAACAGAAAAACACGAGAGCAAAAAGTTAGCATGCTAGAGCTTATGTTAGGACAGATTGTCAACTACTGCCCAATAATTTCTAGGAACACTATTGTTAAAAACTCCACATCGATCGACAACATTTGGCAAACCATCCGCCTCCACTATGGTTTTCAGATTACTGGTGCGCATTTTGTTGACGTTGATGCTATCCACTATGACCCAGGCGAGAGACCTGAAGATTTGTATCAACGGTTAATGGCCTTTATTAAAGACAGTCTATTAAGAAAAGATATGGGTATAACTCATCATGATGAAGACATAGAGGACAACGAGGAGCTATCACCTACCTACGAAAACCTCGTGATATTGACATGGCTTCGTCTCATCCATCTCGAGCTACCTAAGCTTATAAAACAGAGATATGTTACAGAGCTTCGTGCGAGAACACTAGCATCTATAAAACCAGAAATATCACAAGCTCCAAAATCGCTTCTAGAAGAGTTACGTACGACAGAGGATGCCAAATCCATGAGAGCAGCCGTCAAGCGCTTTCCCAAGACAAAACAATCTTCGTTTGTGCCTCGTTCAAACTTCAAATCATGCCCACTGTGCAAATCAGAAGGACGACAAGACCGTAATTTTCTAAGTCAATGCACATACTTACCACAACAAGATCGACAATTTATGGCTAAAGCTCGTGCTGTATCTGGAATTCATGATGTTGACGAATACGATTCTGATAACCATGACAACAAAGAGTCAACCGTTCAAGACCAGTACCCTGTAGCATCTAACAGAGTTCAGATACAACAATCACCTTATATTGACGTTTATTATGGCCACAATCCTACAAGACTTACCATTGACAGTGGTGCTACTGGAAATATGATATGTGCCTCCGCCGCTACCAAACTTAACGCAAAAATTACTAGCAGCTCACAGTCAGCCCATCAAGCAGATGGATCATCACCTCTAACTGTCGTGGAAGAAACTAGACTCACATTTACGAGTTAAACACCAAATGTATTTTGAGGAACTAGTAGTTGAAAACTTAGATTCTGACATATTGGCCGGTATCCCATTTATGGAGAAAAACGATATATCTATTCATCCCGCACGCAGACAGGTACTCATAGGGAATGATTGGGTTTACAAGTATGGTTCATCCGCTAACGGAACTTCCAATTGCGCTGTGCGCAGAGCACATGTGGCACGAGCACCATCTGACGCCGCAACTTTATGGCCAGGAGACTACATTGATGTAAAAATACCTACAGATATGGTTTCAAATGATGACATATTTTTCCTCGAACTTCACAAAAATAATTCTCAATTCTTGGCCTGAACCCAGTCTAGTTTCTAGCGTTGCAGGAAACCTAAGAATACCTAACCTCACTGATCAACCTCTCGTATTGAAACGTAATGAGCATTTCTGCAATGTACGCTCTACATATTCACCAGAGAATACTGAAATTAAAAATCAAGATCATGCAGTTGCTACTAAATCACAACTCAATAAGGCTCAAGTACTACATTTCGATCTTGTTTGAGTTGACCCTGATGGTCTATTACAACCTTGTCTTAAGGAAAAATTAAATATTTACTTCGACAGTATGACAATGTTTTCAGTCCAACGTTTAAAGGCTACAATGAAGCAGTTGGAGCCTTAGAAGCAAAAGTTAACATGGGAACAGTTCAACCACCACAAAGAAAGGGACGCATACCTCAATATTCAAAAAACGCAGTTAGTTACTTTACAGGAAAAGTTCAATGAACTTGAAGACATAGGTGTATTTAAAAAAACAGAAGATATAGGTGTTACTGTAGAATATCTGAATCCATCTTTTCTTATCAAAAAGCCAAATGGAGGTTTTCGACTTGTCACAGCATTCGCCGATGTTGGCCGCTACAGTAAACATCAACCCTCATTATGATTCAAACAAAAAATTCTCTGAAACCGATATTATCAAGATGCTTGATTTCTTGATTGACAACATATTTGTTACGTTCGGAGGACGTGTTTTTCAACAGACTGTCGGCATCCGAATGGGAACAAACTGTGCCCCTCTACTTGCTGACTTGTTTCTTTATTATTATGAGGCTGACTTCATGCAGGAACTTCTTAAGAAGAAAGATAAGAAGTTAGCAATATCCTTTAACTCTACTTTCCGCTATATAGATGACGTTCTTTCACTAAATTCAAAATTTGGTGACTATGTGGATCGCATCTATCCCATCGAATTGGAGATAAAGGATACTACAGATACAGTTAAGTCGGCTTCATATCTTGACTTACATCTAGAAATATACAATGAAGGTCGGTTGAAGACAAAACTTTACGACAAAAGAGATGATTTCAGCTTTCCAATTGTGAACTTTCCATTTCTAAGTAGCAACATTCCAGCAGCACCTGCATACGAGGTATATATCTCCCAATTGATACGATATTCCCGTGCTTGCATTTCCTATCATGAGTTTCTTGATAGAGGGTTACTGCTCACAAGGAAGCTATTAAACCAAGAGTTCCAAATGGTGAAGTTGAAATCATCCCTTCGTAAATTTTACGGACGCCATCACGAGTTGGTTGACCGTTATGGAATAACCGTTTCACAAATGATATCGGATATGTTCCTTACATCGTAACTACAATCTCCTTCCCTTTCATGAATTTGACCTACCGAATTAGACTATTTACCGGATTTGTAATCACATAAGCAACACGACGGGTGCCGTATGTGGAGCAGGATCTGCTTACCCTTCCGGAGCACCTGAGATCACCCCTAGTTTTTGGTGGGGTCCGTGTTGTTTATTCTTTAGTTTTCTATGTTGTGTCATGTTACTATTGTTTTTCTGTTTGTCTTTTTCATTTTTAGCCATGGCGTTGTCAGTTTGTTTTAGATTTACGAGTTTGACTGTCCCTTTGGTATCTTTCGTCCCTCTTTTAATGCCAGACGTAGATTCTACACTTCGACAAATTGCTCAGTGGAAACATATTGTGATTTCTGATTTGACTAAATCTTTTTATCAAATCCCGTTACATAGGGACTCGATGAAGCACTGTGGTGTCTCAACCCCATTTTGTAAGAGTATATGTGAGGTCTGCAATGGGGATGCCTGGATCTGAGACAGCATTAGAGGAACTTACTTGTCGTGTACTAGGCCACCTAGTACAAGAAGGAGTCGTAGTAAAAATTGCCGACGATCTATATTGCGGCGGCAATTCACCAGAAGAATTTCTTACTAAATGGGAAAGAGTGTTACAAGCCTTACAGAAGTGTAGCCTCAATTTATCAGCTACAAACATTGCACCTAAACAAGCTACAATTCTAGGATGGATTTGGGAACTCGGATCAATCCGTGCAAGCCCTCACCGCATTGCTACACTGTCTAACTGTCAGCCTCCACAGACCGTACGTGCTCTTAGATCTTTTGTTGGTGCCTACAAAGTGTTGTCTCGTGTAATTAAGAACTCTTCTGGACTACTGTCACTACTTGAAAACGCAGTAGCTAGATCTGAGTCAAAAGACACAATATTATGAACCGAAGAACTAAACTCAGCCTTTACTAGTGCACAAAACGCACTTTCTACCAATCGTTAGATTGCTCTCCCTCGTCCAAACGACCAACTCTGGATGTTACAGACGGAGCTTCAAAAACATGCGGACTTGGAGCTACGTTGTACATTAACAGAAAAGACAAACTTCTTCTTGCGGGATTCTTTAGTGATAAACTTAGACAAGCTGAACGCCAGTGGTTACCATGTGAAATTGAGGCATTATCAATTGCGGCTTCTATCAAACATTTTAGTCCGTACATTATTCAATCGTTATCTTCAACATGTGTTCTAACTGATAGTAAACCGTGTGTTCAAGCCTTTGAAAAGTTATGTAGAGGTGAATTTTCATCAAGCCCTCGAGTTTCTACTTATCTGTCGACTGCAAGTCGCTTCCAAGTATCTATAAGACATGTTTCTGGATAAGCAATACTACCATCTGACTATTCAAGCCGTAACGCATCCAATTGTGACAATCCTGCCTGTCAAATTTGCAATTTTATACATCTTCAGGAGGAATGTGTTGTGCGTCCCGTAACAACTGCAGATATTCTTAACTGAACAGTAAAGCTTCCCTTTACAAGCAGGACAGCACGCAACCAGACCGAATGTTCTGACCTCCGGCGAACGGTGGCTCACTAACGATAGGGGACCAGACCCTCCAAGAAACTCACAAACATAAAGGACATAAAGCGCTACCTGAATGTAGCTTCGTTAGCTAACGATGGACTTTAAGAAGTAAAAAGAAACCTTCCGTTTACACCTTGTCGTGAATTAATAATTGTACCGCGGCAAGTATTAGACGGATTAATTACTTCAATTCACATTAAACTAGACCATCCGTCGTGTCACCAGATGAAGTCTATATTACAACAATACTTTTACTCATTAGACATGGACAAGGCTATCGAATCTGTAACTAGTAGCTGTCATCAGTGTGTTTCATAGTTGAAGACCCCAAAGGTCTGTTAGATAACTGTTAGATACCGAGCGCCATCACAATTTACGAGATGCAATTATTCAACTTCTTGCTGAAGTCCATCCACTAGCCGGCCCATATGCTGTTATCAGGACCGACCCTGCATCTGGTTTTAAACTTTAGTAAAAGACGAACGGTTAGCTAGACAACGCATCACTATCAAATTAGGCCGTCCCAAAAATGTTAATAAAAACCCTGTTGCTAAGAAAGCTATTCAGGACCTAGAAGATGAAATACTTCGTTCGAACCCGTCAACCCCAGTATTAACACCATTAACACGTTCACTTGTCACAGCTCGACTGAATACACGTATTCGAAACCGAGGATTATCTGCACGAGAAATGTGGACACAAAGAGATCAGTTTTCAAATAACCAAATACCGTTCACCGATCAAAACTTAATTATTGCTCAACACGAACAACGATTAAAGACTCATCCACACAGCGAGAAGACAAAGTGTCCATGCATCAGGCAAATTACCCGTGTGTCCGTATCTAGAAATTGGTGACATAGTATATCTACGATGTGACCTCAACAAAACCAAGTCACGTGATAGATACCTAGTGGTAGCCGTTGATACCGCATGGTGCAATATTCGTAAATTCATTGGATCACAATTAAGACAAAATTCCTATCGTGTGAAATGATTGCTACAAAGTTTCCTTTGAAGTTGCGCAACTTGAAAATCGTCAACACCGACTGCCGCATTCCGATGACGACGACGACAGTTCCTTACCTCCATCTGTGCTGGAAATTCCTAAAGCTATATCCGACCTTCCAACATTGCCGTCAGTAATACCGCATCACATTACTCAATTAAAAAATGTTGAACATCCTCTTAGTATAAACAGTCCGGACATGAATTTAAGTAACGATAACTTTGAAATGGACTCACCAGATGAAACATATATTGACTCTCAAGAAAATGAACAAAATTTCTCACTATCCGATTCAATTAGTCGACCGGATCGCCAGCGCTCACTTCCAAAGAAATTCAATGACTATGTTATGTACTGAATGAGTGTAATGGAGAGATTCACAAATGTATATAGAACAGTGGATTTTTATTTTTGTTTAATTATTGTATTAAAAGGGCAGAATAATCCCCAACACCAGAGGACAGTCTACCCTGTGAAGGTGTTTATAATTGTGTAAAAACAAAAAGAAAAAAAGCGATAACGCCAGGTAGTTTCATATTCCGAAAACGGTTTTCGGATGTGTGTTGGACATTTAATATTAACTCTCTCTATTACTGTTTAACGAATATATAACCTGTGAGTGTCATGTTTTACTATGTTAGTCAATTAATAGACAATATCTCAAGTCATACATTTGTGTAGTGATTTTCCTTATTGGCGTATGCAAATTTTTCATGATCTATATGTCAGTCGCACAAGTTTTATTTGACCTTGACCTCATTTTCATGGTTCATTACTCAGTGTTAAATTTTTGTGTTTGGGTCTGTTTTTCTAAAACTATAAGCAACAGGGCAACTATATTTGTTATATGGAAGATTTGTTAGCTGAACATGCCTGCTTGGCATGGTTCAACTGACCTTGACATCATTTTCATGGTTCATTGGTCAATGTTTAGTTTTCTTGGTTTATGTTAAGTTTATGTGACAGTTGTAATAAAGTGATTGTCAGTTTGGTTTCAGAGAAAATCACAGAACAGCTGATAGCATCTTTTTATTAAAGTTCTTGATTTATGAGCCGTGTTTCTATTGATAAAGATTTGAACGAGCGATGAACTTTCTCCAGCTGTTTAAGATTTAAATGTGTGTAACGGTACAGATTAGATCTGTCATAGATACAGAATTAGAACGACTGATGAAGTATAGCAAATTGCCACCTAAGTTAAAGTAATCAAATCAATTAAGAATGACTAATATTTATTATATATAATTACACAGGCTTGTATTCAAGACATAATATATATACAAAAGTAATAAAAAACATAATATAATAAAAATACAAAGTATAAAATTGGCGTTATGGCAACATGCTAGCAATTGATATGTATTTAAAAAATAAACCAGATGCTTCGCAGGGCGTAGCTTTATACGACCGCAGAGGTTGAACCCTGAACGATTGGGGCAAGTTTGGACACAACATTCAAGCTGGATTCAGCTCTAAATTTGGATTGTGATTAAATAGTTGACACAGCATAGGTTTCTGACACAGAATGAATGTGTTCTAATGAACTTAAAATTTGTGTTTTCTCTTAGAGCAATTCACTATGCTGTTCAATATTAATCCTCTCAAAAAAATGTTTGAAGAAATTTTCTTTTTATTTATGAAATTTCAAATGAGAAAAATTGAACCCAATTTTTTAATCACATCCCCCTTTCCCTTATTCCAAAACTAATCTCAATTAAAATATTCTAATGGAGTTTGCAACAATAACTACTCATTTAAATACATCATAAAATATTGAGATGTAAAAAACTGCTTGTTATCACTGAATGGTAAAGATTATTTAAATTTATCAGTTGGTAGTAAAAAGTGAATATACATTGTATATTGTATATAACAAAGATTTAAGTTGATTCTGGACAAAGAAAGATAACTCCAATTAAAAAAAATTCTTGCAATAAGATATTTCTTGCTTACTATTTTGGACAAAGAAAGATAACTCTAATTAAAAAAAATTTGCTATTTCACAATATTGTGAAATTGGATATTTCTTGCCATTGCACAATACTGTGCAATTGAAAAGACTTGCTATTGCACAATACTTAATATAATAATTTTAGATCCTGATTTGGACCAACTTGAAAACTGGGCCCATAATCAAAAATCTAAGTACATGTTTAGATTCAGCATATCAAAGAGGCCCAAGAATTTAATTTGTGTTAAAATCAAACTTAGTTTAATTTTGGACCCTTTGGACCTTAATGTAGGCCAATTTGAAAACGGGACCAAAAATGAAGAATCTACATACACAGTTAGATTTGGCATATCAAAGAACCCCATTTATTCAATTTTTGATGAAATCAAAAAAGTTTAATTTTGGACCCAGATTTGGACCAACTTGAAAACTGGGCCAATAATCAAGAATCTAAGTACATTTTTAGATTCAACATATCAAAGAACCCAACCGATTCATTTTTTGTCAAAATCAAACTAAGTTTAATTTTGGACCCTTTGGATCTTAATCATTAATGTAGACCAATTTGAAAACATGACCAAAAGTTAAGAATCTACATACACAGTTAGATTCGGCATATCAAAGAACCCCAATTATTCAATTTTGATGAAATCAAACAAAGTTTAATTTTGGACCCTTTGGGCCCCTTTTTCCTAAACTGTTGGGACCAAAACTCCCAAAATCAATACCAACCTTCCTTTTATGGTCATTAACCTTGTGTTTAAATTTCATAGATTTCTATTTACTTATACTAACGTTATGGTGCGAAAACCAAGAAAAATGCTTATTTGGGTCCCTTTTTGGCCCCTTATTCCTAAACTGTTTGGACCTAAACTCCCAAAATCAATACCAATCTTTCTTTAGTGGTCATAAACATTATGTTTAAATTTCATTGATTTCTATTTACTTAAACTAAAGTTATTGTGCGAAAACCAAGAATAATGCTTATTTGGGCCCTTTTTTGGCCCCTAATTCCTTAACTGTTGAAACCAAAACTCCCAAAATCAATCCCAACCTTTCTTTTGTGGTCATCAACCTTGTGTCAAAATTTCATAGATTTCTATTAACTTAAACTAAAGTTATAGTGCGAAAACCAAGAAAATGCTTATTTGGGCCCTTTTTGGCCCCTAATTCCTAAAATGTTGGGACCAAAACTCCCAAAATCAATACCAACCTTCCTTTTATGGTCATAAACCTTGTGTTAAAATTTCATAGATTTCTATTCACTTTTACTTAAGTTAGAGTGCGAAAACTAAAAGTATTCGGACGACGACGACGACGACGACGACAACGACGACGACGACGACGCCAACGTGATAGCAATATACGACGAAATTCTTTTCAAAATTTGCGGTCGTATAAAAATAAAATACATATCTCAATTAAATTCACATTATTCGAGCATCTATCGCGGCACTTGCACTTGACGACAGAGTGTAGATGTGGTACCGTGACTTCAAATAACTTTCACCATATACTTTAAGGAGAAAGTCACGAGCCACTTTAGTATACATCAAACAGAAACATAACTCGTAGAGTATTGAATGAAACCTCAAACAATGTGAACCTAATAGCAAAGCGAGCCTTTTAAAAGAGAGTATTTACAAGAGCTCGAAGCATAATTCAAAGAACAATATGTTACTTCAAAATACCTCTCTACGAGTGACATGTTGAGCGCTGGCCCATCCCATGTCAAACATATGTAACTCAAGTATACCCACTCTTTTAGTTTATTTAATTAATTTTAATACCTGCATGTTGAGCGCTGGCCCAGCCCATGCTTAGAGGGTATATGGACTCACTTTGCAACCTGAGACGGATAACCTCGAGTAAAAAAAACATTTGCACACTAAAACATGTATCCAAAAGAACTGTCAAATGGACAAACAAATGATTCGTTCACCCGACGAGAGGGCTGCCTAGTTATCCATTTTATTCAGGGCTGCCTGAGAACTCAGATAATAATTTTGTGACAAGTAAAGAATGGATGAAATTCATTATTACATTGCCCAAACGAAATGCTACACATGCTGCCCTTGTAACGCATTGAGTATCCCCAAAATTATTCCGAGACCGTGGTTGTGCCAAATTGAATATTGTTACTTATTTACATGTTTTGACTAATTAGAGCAAACTATAAAAATAAGCAGAAATCCATATTCTACTTAAATACATAAAAAATTATAATAACGAATCCCTAATTTTCCATCTTACAAAGTTTGAATCGTAATTATTTACACATTTTCGAAAGAGCTTGACGAATATCAAATTCAGATGTTCTTATATAACGACTGTAGCAGTCAGATTTCCAACGTCCTAAAGTTTGAATCATATGATCTTGGATACCATTGGAACTACAAGTTGTAGCTGCTCCTATTCGGAAAGAATGTCCACTATATTTATCGACATTTAAACCCAAGTGTGATATAATTGTTTTCAATTTGTCTATAAATAACGATCGGCGTAAAGCTTAATTACTACTGTCAACTAATAGCGGATCATTATCTGTTGCACCGTTCATTTTTCTGGATGTTACATATATATGGACAAATATCATTATTAGTTTTAAATAGTTTAATGATTACTCCATGACGGAAAATGTCGGTTTTGGATGACTTTAAGCGTAAATAACTTGACAATCAGATACAAATACTACATCATCCATAGTTAAATTCAAAGCTGAATCAAATGACTGTTTGCATGTAAATTCAGAACAATGCAGGAAACCGAAAAAACCTATAACAGAGGCAGTTAACATAGTAAAATCTAAATGCAGATCGAAAATACTTTTCTGTAAATGTTGGTAAATCTGTTGAAGCACACTATAAGTAATCGGTAGTTTTTGTCGCACACTTTTGTTTTCAGTTTTCTTTATACCATTTAGAATATTTTGTAAACGTAGCAAAGGTTTACCTACATTATCTGCTAAAGGATTGACACTACAATTTGCAATAGAAAAATAACGTATTCCAGCAAGATATAACTTGATAGTAGAATATTTCAAATCTAACACTGACTGACAATATGATACAAAACAAAATAATATATCCTCGGAAATATTAGACATTACATTTCCAATATTTTCTCCCTCGAATTGAGAGGTACGAAATTTGAGAAAACACTTATACCCAGATGTGTATACATCTCTTGTAGCACTATTTATACTTTTACTCCACAAATTATTAATCACACAACTTAATTCCACAGAATTTCTGAGTGGGGCGGGCAGTGACAAGGTTCCACTGATGCTGTCGGACACAGTTGACGAAAACGATCCATCTGAAATCGAGAGAGAGCATCAGCTATAGTATTACATTTTCCGGCTACATGAGTAGCGTGAATAATAAAATTGTATTTTGCAGAACACCAAGTTAGACGTCTCATTAATTTCATAATTTCTAATGATTTTGATCTTCCTTTCTTTATAATTAAAACTGTAGCCATATTATCACAGTAAAATAGAATACGCTTCCCTGACCACTCATCACCCCATATAATAGCAGCAATTACTATAGGATATAATTCCATGTAAGCCATAGACATTGATAATTCCTTATCTAATTTCATTTCTATGGGCCATAACGCTTGAAACCATCGATTTTTGAAATAACCTCCAAATCCCACGGTTGACGCAGCATCAGTATATAAATCAAAATCAGACGCATTTACTATATTATCATCAATAAAGAAAGAAATTCCATTCCACTGATCTAAGAACTTATGCCACAATGATAAATCATTTCTACAACTAGAATTTAAAGTGACATGGTGATGAAGTTCTTTAACAGAGTGAGCTATGTTAAGTAGATATTAAAGATATAAACGATCTCCCAGGAATAATGACTCTCATAGCAAAATTTAAATGACCCAATAAACTTAACATCTCACGTTTTGTACATGTTTTGCGATTGAGGAAAAACAATAGGTATTCCTTAATTCGACATAATTTATTTTCGGGTAATCTAGCTTCCATACGAATAGTGTCTAATATTATACCCAAGTATTCGATGCATGTTACCGGTCCTAAAGTTTTATGTTTTGCGATCGGAATTTCAAGTGAAGCAAACACGGAAACTAAAGTTTTCATAGTAGCGTCGGCATTTGCTGACGGTCTGTCGATTGTTAAGAAATCATCTAGTAGATGTAGAACTGTATTAATTCCATAATTATTGTGTAAAATCCAACACATAGCGATAGATAAATTGTCAAAAAGTTTGGGACTGGAACGACACCCAAATGCTAATCTAGTGTAAAAGTAATACATATTTTTCCATTTAAATCCATATAAATGCCATAAACTCGGATGAATAGGGATTAATTTATATGCATTAGATACGTCCAATTTACAACATCTTGAGGCAAAACCGTATTCTTTGATGATTTTAATGGCATCATCGATCTTAATATACGAAACCGAAAAATCTTCTTTGTTGATGAGATCGTTGACACTACTATGCTCATCACTATTGTGAGTTGCAGATAAATCAAGTATAAGTCTTTTCTTTTTAGAATATTTACCTTCAACAATGCCAACAGGACTAACCCTGTATATATCAAAAGGGGCTTTCGTAAATGGGCCTATAACAAAATTATTGTCTAATTCTGATTTGACTAATCCGGAAACGTCATTTGGACATTTTGTAGTAGAAAGCAGGTTTTTACATTCTAAAACCTTTTCCGGTAGAGATGATACGCCTGTAAAAAATCCTTTACGTAACCCGTTAATCAATGAATTTTCGAAATATCTATCGGGATGTCTCTGAAGCTCCCACGCTAACTTATCTACATTGATTGGTGTTGTGGCATGCATTAACACATTATCATTATCTAGTCATATATTTGATTGTTTGGTTGTTTTTGGTACACTTGTAGAGGGTTTGATTTGATTTGACGATTTCATATTCATGTCAACATGAGCATAGCGGCACGCGGATCCCCTGTAGCAATTACCAGCGAAATAATAGTTGCAGATTTCTTTCCCTTTGTGGAATAGCTTTGGTCTTCCGTATTGGTCAATATCGGCTGATTGTGGTTTAGAATACGGTGTTGTAGTATTGCGCTTTTGTTGGGAATGGTTGTTTTTGCCCTGTGATGTATCAGATAAATAACACATTTCAGTGCTATGCAATGAACTTCCACATACGCCACATGTATTGATAGCTCTCTCTAAGCAAACTGAAGAATACAGTTTCTCATCTCTGATTGACCAGTCGACAGTCAAACCTTTTGTCAATTTATTTGCCGCAACTTTCTTAGCGAAGGCCTTATGGTATTCATAGAAAATTTTACCTTTAAACTTCGTTGCTATTTCTATGATATCTTGCAAAAACATGTCAAGTTCTACCCTCGATCTTCGAATTCGCACACAATGTTTTTGTAAATGTTAAATACCTCTATGTATTCTTGGATAGATAGGTCACGCTGCAGGCGATATTCTTTTGGCTTAAGAAGGAGAATAGATCCATCTGCCTCTATTTGCTGTGTATCACTTTGATTTCCATTAACAGGAATAAGCAAAGAAACTAAATTAATGTACTTGCCTTCTTTAATATTTTGTCGCTGGATTTGTGACACTGTTTGTATGTGCGGAAACATACCAGCAGACACTTTCCCGGAAGCACTATATCCCTGTGTTTCGATTAATTGTGATGACGATTGAATTTGAGTACCAGTATGCGATATATCATTCCCGGTAGCATTCTTTTGAAGATCCACTACCGTTTTAAGAATTTCTCCTTGACTTTTAACTGTTTCGGTCAACGATTTAACATTGGCCGATAGTTCACGAATAGTGTTCTTTGACATATCATTGACTACTTCTGTGTCATCAGTTGTTTGCACATTAACAGCAGGCATAGGTTGACGATTAGAGTGTAACAAAGCTTGTAATTGTTTTTGGCTAAATGAAGCAGGAGCATTAACTCCAATCACAATTAGTTCTGCTATTAATTCCTCTTTTAACTTTTTGCTAGAATCATTTGAATTGACAACATTAGCGGATTTTCCTTTCTTTGAAGCCATTTTAAATAATTCAAATAATTACAAATAAAAATATTACATAAAATAAACATGTGTATCTAATCCATATAAAAATTACAACTGCAACTTAACTAAATTTCTAATGTACCCTAGACAAGTAAGGGAGGAGTTACTAAAGCATTGTTAAGATTGACATGCCTTATATCAAACAAGATAGACTATTAACATTGTGGTCAGACAATTCCCAGACTTCCATAAATAAGTCAAGATAAGAGATAAAGTAAACAAATGGCATCTGCAAGGAAATAAACACTTACATAAACTTTAATTAATGAACATTAATACGCATTAATACATATTTACATACAGAGGATAAAAAAGAATTATGCCTGCTTCATAGATAGGAAAAAGGCTTTTGATTCAGTATGGATAACTGCTTTACTTTCTAAATTATGTCAAATTTATTTAATGTTTTTATAAATGATATTGTAAAACATTTTGAGGGAAATGATTAAAGTCCCCTTAAGCTTATAAGTAGTAAAGGTGGGTGCCTCCTTTTTGCGGATGATCTTTTAATCTTGTCAGAATCAAAGGAGGGCCTTCAAAACAGTTTAAATAATGTTAAATTATATTGTAACAAATGGCAACTCTCTTTGAATACAAACAAAATTAAATCCATGATTTTTAGTCAGTCAAAACATAATAGTGAAACATCACAGTCATATTTACTATGAGAATAAAGCCATAGAGAGTGTAACAGAATATTCATTTTTAGGAATGTTGATAAAATGTAATGGAAACTTATCTCAAAGTACTTTAGAGCTGACAAAAAAGGCAAAAAAAATAATTTTTTGCAATAAAATCCTATACTAAATCATTGAATAATCTATCTATAAAAGTAGCAAACAATCTTTTTGATTCTTTAGTAAAGCCAAATATGAACTATAATTCAGAAGTAACAGTCATATTTGGATACATGTTCAACATTGATGTAGTAAAAACAAATATCCGATAAAAAATGTTGAATGTAAATGATATGAACCTGCAACGTCTGATATTGTAGGACTTAGTTGTCGGTAGATATACCTTAATAGGTTGAAAATAGAAAACTAGGGAAAAAATGCATATAGAGACAGAGTTGACGTTTGAAAAATACGAATGACACATACGCATGTATATGTTGTCGACAGACACAAAATTAAGATAATATGTTAATTAAGGCCATACGATACAGTTACATTGGAGGTAATGGCGTTGCTCATTTGTTGCTAACGTAAAATCTTATTTTCGCGACGTCAAACTGTGACATATCGGGAAAAGATGCATTTTCGACTGATTTTTATCATTCAAACTGATTTAATTTGAAAACGATTTCATGGACCCATATTTTTCAAAATAGCAATCTGTGTCAATTTGCAGGGAGATTATGTGACCCAAATTTTATAAAACTGTAAATAGAGGATTTTTTTTAATTTTGATAAAACATGCAGCATAAAATAACGCATTTTCCTCAATTCATGAACATTTGATCATGTCTGTTGTTATTTATGTATTATTGTCATTTTGTTTATTTTCTTTGGTTACATCTTCTGACATCAGACTCGGACTTCTCTTGAACTGAATTTTAATGTGCGTATTGTTATGCGTTTACTTTTCTACATTGGCTAGAGGTATAGGGGAGGGTTGAGATCTAACAAACATGTTTAACCCCGCCGCATTTTGCGCCTGTCCCAAGTCAGGAGCCTCTGGCCTTTGTTAGTTTTGTATTATTTTAATTTTAGTTTCTGGTGTACAATTTGGAAATTAGTATGGCGTTCATTATCACTGAACTAGTATATATTTGTTAAGGGGCCAGCTGAAGGACGCCTTCGGGTGCGGGAATTTCTCGCTACATTGAAGACCTATTGATGACTTTCTGCTGTTGTTTTTTTCCATGGTCGGGTTGTTGTCTCTTTGACACATTTTCCATTTCCATTCTCAATTTTTTATGTCATTTACTAATATATAAATATCATTCATGTTCCACTGTTTAATTTGTTTATAGTGGTATAAGTAGTTGAACTACTCACTCTGTATCAATAGCCTATCAACACTGGGGTTGTGAGTACGAATCCCACACTCGACATGTACGCTCTACTCCAAACCTATTTGACTAAGATATTCAATTTTTCAATCGAAGGTCTCTATTCCTCACCGGACACTCTGGTATCCTCTCTCATTGAAAACTGACCGGCACGAAATAGCACAATAGTGCTGAAAGTGGCGTTAAATACCAATCAATCAATCAATTAATCGATAATGTTGTTTGTACTTCATTTCTACAGATTTCACAATGAGAAGAAGCAGTAGTCGATTCATGTCGAGTAGCAGACGTACAGGAAATATGTCAACTGGAAATATCCGCACGAGACTTTACAGTGATATTATTAGAAGTCGTGGAAACCGATTCACACTCTCAAATTTTCCTACACGTTCAATAAACACTCCGACATCAGAAGGCCGAAGACCAATTCTGGATAGAGAAGGTCAGTTTTTGCATACATATATCTGTCCGTGGAGGTCTGGGTAAAAATAGTTGGATAAAAATGTTAATAAAAATATTGACACCATATGGGATCCTTGAGAATATGAAATTAACTATTTGTATTTGTTCATGATACAGAAGTTGAATATATTTTTTTTAAATAAGAGGTGTTTAATCTCATTCATTTGAGAACAAACATTTTTATTCTAATTCATAGGAATAAATTCGGGATGGATACATTGCGACTGTTTAACGTACATTGGCAGATTATATGCACATTCAGGACGGGAACATGATAACGGTATACGAATATAAACATTGCTTAGTACAAGACCAACAAGCTGAGTCGGATCGAGAAACAATGCACAGTTAAGGTGTGCATTAACTTCCTCAAATATACTGCACAATGAGACACAAGTTGACAAACAACTTAGCAAAATTTACTTTTTTTTAAATGGGTAAATTCTAATTTCTTAATGTGCTAGTTGATTTTTTTCTAATAAGGGAGACATTGTATTTACTAGTATAACAAAATCGTTATAAACTACATTAAAAACCGTTAACGTAGAAGAATAACTATGGCCCTTTGAGACTAAATAAGAATTTGATTCAAGGATAAATTATAAATGATATTATATGTATTAGCTAGATAATTAAACAAAAATGTTATTATATTCACATATTTATAAATAGTATTACATAAATACAAAAAAGCTTTTTTTTTCTATTTTAGAACCTCCACCTCCAGTTAAACCAGATTTGACCGTAGAAAATGTGGATTTGAATATATCTACAAACTCAAAGGAACACCACACTAATGAGTATAGTATCAGCGAGGAAGGCAGAGATCTGATAGTGAGACGTGGGCAGACATTCAATATCATTATTGAAGTGAATAGAGATTATGATATAAAGAAGGACGATCTTAAAATTGTTTTCCTTGCAGGTATAACTCCGTTTAGATTTAAAAGTTTGTGAATGTGTTATGTTGTGTGTTTTAAAATTGTATCAAAATTTAATGAGCATCAGCTACGAGAGAGATATAAAAAAAGAATTAACATGATTTATTTTTCAATATGAATGAAAGTGAAAAAGTGAAAAAATAATTCGTTTTTATCTGTCTATTTTCTTAAATTTTGTCAAAACAAGCTATGAAACATCGCCGATGAATTATTTGATAATTTTTGTGACATTTTGGTCTCTTGTTGAGAGTTGTGGCATTGGCAATCATACCAACTCTTCTTTTTTTATATTAACTTGCAAGTGCATTTGTACGAAGTACTTTGATCATATTAAAGTTGTTGATTATATCATGTAGATGGAGTTGAAATTATTATAATGATTTATATTTGCTTGTTACACAAAAAAATGTAACATTATATAAATAACACACAGCTGAGAGGTTGGTAATAATATGTTTTGTTTTCATTTAGAGTTGGAACATTAAAAGCTGTCTATAAGGGAGAAAGTTTATTATCGATGACCCCGTTTTCACACATTGGTTTCCAGCATGTATGCAAACTTAGGAAAATGATGTTTATTTTTATTTTTTTTTCTTGTACTAAAATTTAAGGAACAAGCAAGCTCCATATTTATAATAGTAACGCCTTATACATCTGCATTAGATGCGCCATTCCTGTTTTACTCCATCTGTAGCTCTCAAAACAAAAAAACTTGAAATGTTAAGGATGTAACAAAGTAATTTAACAAATTGTAAATAACAAGTAGTTCAGTACTAAGAAAAAAGCTAGTTCACAAAGAAAGTAAAACAGTATAAAAAAGGAGATGTGGTCTTTTAGTTGCAACATTAATTTGCCGATGTTTAAATCTCATAATGCATTAAGCATATATATCAAGATAAGAAACAATAACTACATGTATGAGAATCGCATGTAAACTCTAACAGAAATGAGACCGTGTGATTCCAGCTATGTATGCATAGTTATCAAAAGTACCAGGATTATAATTTAGTACGGTAGACGCGCGTTTCGTCTACATAAGACTCATCAGTGACGCTCATTTCAAAATATTTATTAAGCCAAAAAAGTACAAATTTAAGAGCATTGAGGATCCGAAATTTCAAAAAGTTGTGCCAAATATGGCTAAGGTAATCTATGCCTGGGATAAAAAAAAGTCCTTAGTTTTTAGTAAAATTCAAAGTTTTGTTATTGTCCATTTGACTTCTATATATTTGCAGAAAAAAATTCTTAAAAATTCATTTTTATGAATTAATAATTTTTTCCTTGATGTATATTATTATATGGTATATACGAACTCTGACTATTAATTTCATAATTTTTGGTCAATAATTAAAAAAAGTTTCCCGTTAGGTCTCTATGTTAATTTTATTTTTTGAAGTGTTGATTACCTGATGGAGTAAGTATAAGTAGTGTAACGGCCTTCTAAACAAAACAAAAACAACATACATGTGCTTTTAATGTTTGTTTATTTGTATCATGTGACTATACCAATTTGAATATTAAAGGACACCAATGAAAATGATCATCACTTTGTGGTTTTGATTATTGATTTTATATCATTATATAAGTTAACTTTCTATACACAAGCTTTTTATGCTTTTAGCATGGTGAGTTGTATAACAATAAAAAAAAAAGGCTCTGAATAGTTTAAAAACAGATTTCAGTGAATAAACATTCAGTTATTTATTAATGTGCAAAATGCACATCTTGGAAGCAAACAATTTAGGAAATAAAAAAAAAAATGTTTTTATAGTTGGTAAATTCTGTCATTACTTAATGGCCACTAACATAAAATATGAAGGTAAACATAACAAACAATATTCATTTTCATATCCTTTCCCTATAAAATACTATTTCACTAGTTTATACTATATCTAATGTTTTTATTAAAAAGAAAATGGAAATTGCAGTTTCTTATCATAGATAGAACAACTATTACAATCACATGACATGAAATCTAAGTTAAGTTGATGGTCAGTAGAGGTCATCTTAATATTTAAATATGCAAAGTCACATGGTACAAATAATCAAACATTAAAAGCACATGTATGTTGTTTTTGTTTTGTTTAGAAGGCCGTTACACTACTTATACTTACTCCATCAGGTAATCAACACTTCAAAAATTAAAATTAACATAGAGACCTAAAGGGAAACTTTTTAAATATTGACCAAAAATTATGAAATTTATAGTCAGAGTTCGTATATACCATATATTAACATACCTCAAGGAAAAAATTATTAAATTTTTAAGAATTTTTTTCTGCAAATATATAAAAGTCAAATGGACAATAACAGGAAATTTATACAAATGACTATTCATGTAAACACCGAAGTGTTAACTACTGGGCTGGTGATATCCTCGGGGATGAAACGTCCACCAGCAGTGGCATCGATCCAGTGGTTTAAATAGTTATCAAAAGTACCAGGATTATAATTTAGTACGCCAGACGCGCGTTTCGTCTACATAAGACTCATCAGTGACGCTCATATCAAAATATTTATAAAGCCAAACAAGTACAAAGTTGAAGAGCATTGAGGATCCAAAATTCCAAAAAGTTGTGCCAAATATGGCTAAGGTAATCTATGCCTGGGACAAAAAAGTCCTTAGTTTTTCATTCGCCATACGAATCCAAACTGAGTCAACATATCACAATCGGATACAACAAAATCAGTAAATTTACAGATAAACGACTTTTCTGGGTTCTAAAGATTTTAGTCCGTGTAATTTCTAGTGATTCGAGAGACACACACATCGTATCATTCAACAACTCGTTATGTTGATCGTAAAAATTATAGTGTCAATCCACATATTGGAAATATACGTAACTCTTTTTTTGTATTGTGTGAGGACCACACCCCTGCTAATGAAGTTCTTTAATGTGAACGAGCACAAGACTGATGACGTTTTGTAATTCTTGAAATTTAGTTAATTTGGAAGTAGTCGATGCAAGTAAATTATTACACATTAAATCATTTAAAGGGGCACTAGCTACGAGATATATGATGAACCTAATATATTATTTTTTTTTGTCTCATTCAGTAATGAAATACAAGTAGTGAAATTATAATTCCTTTTTAGTAGCCTATAAGGTTCTATTTTGTCAAAATAAAAAAATAAAAAAATCATTGATTATGAATTATTCACTTGAAAGTGAATAATTAGACGTCATTGAATCCGTATGCATGTGAACTTTAATTTAACTCCTTAGCTTGAGATGAATAAGGCCGTGTTCACACCAAACGCCGTGTAGAGTAAACATGTTTACAATTAGTTTAGTGTAGTGTACACTGGTTTCACATTACATTTGTTCACATCTATACACCTTGTTTAGCTACCTGTACATAAGATTTGTTCCCACTTGTAAACTATATGTCATTTAAATGTTCATTATGTAGAACTGAATTTAAAATTTTTGGAAAATTTTTCTAGCGGTAAGGGAACAACCATTTGACTTCAAAGGGGGGTGGGGATGGGAATGGAAATATTCCGATCCCCAATTTGATAAAAAAAAAAATGGTCATATAGATGATAAAAAAATTTATTCTGAATCAAGAGTTTCCCCATACATTATATGCGCATCTGGTGCAAGAAAATTGGTACCGTTAATTTTATTATAGTGTTAAATATTGAAAAATAAAGTATTTGATCACCAGCATCGAAAAAAAAGGAATAAAAACGTACGCGCGAAAAAAAATCTGACTAGGATAAAAAAAAAACAAAAAAACTCCCCCTTTTTTAAGTTAAGTGGTTGTTACTTTATGAAAGCCATTTTTATAATTTGCAGTTGTTTGAATATACTAGAGATGTCTCGATAACGCATTAGAAAACGTTAGCTGCAACAGCGTGCTTACAGCCGAAAAAAAAGGATTGAGATATTAGGGATCACTACATTTTATTTTTTCTGTTCGTTTCAAATGGTATTTCTTCTCCAAGGAGTATTTGGTAAAGGAATAGGGTAACGTTTTTTTAAATTTATTTTACGTGTTATTTAACGGAACTGAGATACTAGACAAACATATCATTTACCTCACACTTTTTTTAGTCATGCATTTATGTGTGAATCGTTTTTTTAGTAAAGACCAGTGGCGAATATTTCTGTGTACGTCAAGTCGATTCGGAAAGACCTTTTCAAATGAATTAGGCAGCAACTATTTACTTCATTTTTTGTGGAGGGGGAGGGGGCGTGAGCTATTGATTTTTTTCAGGACAAATTTTGGGGACAAGTCGAAATCAATTTTAGCATTATATATAGTGGCATCTGAGGGTGAAACAAACAATTTTTTTTAGGGCCAAAAACTGGAAACATTTTTTGTTTCCAAAACAAAATCCACAGCTCACCACCCCACCCCTAGTCTTTATGTTTTATACTCGACTATAATAGCCCTCCCCCACCCCGAAAATCAATTGGTTGCTGCCTTATGGGTTTGGCAATTATGCTGCTGTGAGTCTTGATTAGGGGTAAATAAAGTACGTTAATTTTTTTTTTAACAAAAAAAATCTGTTAAATTTAGACAACTAATAATTATCAAAAATATCAATTTTACTCAAAAATACTTTCCTCCTTAAAATATACACGATAAAACTAATGTCCTAAATGCCTAGTTTTGTGTACACTTAACCTACACAAGGCCTACATTGACTATCGACTGTGTGTAGGTAAAACATGATTTAAACTACATTTAGAACATACTCACCCCTTCTCGTCCAATGAAAAGTCAGTTTTTTGCCCTCTACTTTTCATAGTACATGGTTTTCCATGCACTATGAAATGCTATACATGAATGACTTTTCATTGTTAGTAAATTATGAGAGTGAACTCTTAATAGCTGCACTAACGAAGTGTACAATCCCCTAAGGCATTTTTTGGGGGAAAATAGCCTATTCTGATTAAAGATGAAAGAGCAAAGATTAAAATGAAAACATTTTGAATTTTGCAAAATTTCATGCATTTTCTAATGATACACATATATAGAATAAACAAAATAAACAATTTGGTTGAGGATGTAGGTAAAATAATACTTATTTAATTTATATACCTGACATTTGAAGGATTTCTTTTCTCAAGAAAACAATGCCAGACTGCTAATATATTATTTAGCAAAGATTTTTTTGGGAGAAACACAAATAAATGTTAATTTATAAATAAAAAGTAAGCATTTAATGTTGAATGGTCTGAATTTAAATATTTATACAGAGAGTTTTATATTTAAAAAAAAAAATCAAATTTCAGAAAGGGGATTTATATAACATTGTGTTGCTTTTTAAAATATAAAATCTCAAGATATATAAGTATTAAATTTTACCTTAAGCAGAAGAAAAACAATTTATCCATACATGCAGTCATCACAAACTATGTCCGAGCTTTTTCATTCCATCCATTGAAATGATGATTACCTATGTTTAACATTTAGTTCATTATAAAAAGTTAACTCTTATTCAGGTTTGAATATTACAATGGGAAAGGATAATTTTGTAAGGTCACTCGAAAGTGTGAATATGTTCTAAATTGGTCAGACAATACTTGGTCATGTTTTATGAAGATTTAAGCCCTCGGCTTCGCCTTGGGCTTAAATCTTCATAAAACATGACCAAGTATTGTCTAACCTATAAGTAAACATTGAGTTTTATCAATGGGAACGCAATTGTGTTTAGTTTACGTGTGAGTTGCACTAACACAACACCGGATTTAGGTCAATGTGAACACGGCCTAACACGTGAATTGTATGTGTACAATTATTTAAATGAAGAGAATGTCAAGATTGAAATTGAAACAAAGATGAATCATTTAATTGACTGATTCGATCCACAAATAAACATTCTAATACAGGTAAAAATGATGATAAACATTTATTTTTTATCTGTAATATGAAATTAAATAGACTTAGAATAATTCAACAGCACGTGTTTGTTTGCGTAGTCTATTTATTTTATATTTATGTTCACATCGCTTATATGATGATCGGATGACTTAAGAGGTCAACTCGATAAATAATTAGACGGCATCTAGACTCAAATACACTACGTATTTTTATGCCTGCTACTTGTTTATTTTTATTTAAACTTTTAATATAGTTTGGATAAATGTTGTACATTGTTATAAATCAAATATGAGAATTTAATTAGAATCGGTAAACATGAATTTGACAGATAGTGGCTCTTTAACAAAACATACAACTTACCTTTTTTAGAATAACATTCTTGAATCAGTACAGACAGTTATTGACACATCAAAATCTTTAAAAAAAATTATCCTACTGCATACAGAGGTATATTCAATATTTAAGTGCCAGTCTTTGTAAGAATCAGGCAATTTAGGTAAAAATCAAAACATGATCAGAAAAAACACACCGAGCTAATCATGCTATTTGATACTAACCATCATCCTGAGTTAAAAATAATTGGTCTCTCATTTGTGTGTGTCTGGTAATATCAAATAACTTGGTTAGAAAATTGGTTAAAATGATAGCAAATTACAGAGTTATCTCCCCTTATTCGTTAATTTCTAGTGCATTTCAACCAAATTGTATCTTCTATTACCAGAACAGAAAACGGAAATGAAAGTTATTTTTGTGCATAACTACATTTTATGAACTGAAATCAATGTCAAATTGGGTGGGTTTTTTTTACATGTTGTCACCACTGCCTGATTCTTAGGCAGATTGGCACTTAAGCGAAGTAGGCAATTTACAGTTATGGAAACAAAAAGTCAATTGATTAATGACCATTGTGAGTGCAGATATAAAGAAAAACAAAAAGCATTTGTTATTTTCAGGTGATAATCCGACACCTACGACGGGGACACGTGTTAGTCTTGTTCTTATAGACAAGGAACCTGATAAAGAATGGGGAGCCCGTATTTTAAAGTACGCAAAGAAAAAAATGTCTATCAGGATAAATACTCCGCCTACTTGTTATGTTGGGATATGGAAGCTGCAGATAGAGACTTTCGTGAAATCCGATAACAAGACAGTAATATTTGATATGTGGCACGACCAAAATGTCTACATTCTATTTAATCCTTGGTGTAAAGGTAAGTTTAATTTCCAAAAATATAAAAGGTCGCGATCAAAATATAGTCTGTTTTATTGGGATGTACTCTTCTGCAGCCGTTTCAAGCTGAATTTTGACAACTTTTAGTTTTCCAAACATTATTTTATAATATCAGTAAAAGAAGTATGTTAACATTTACTCAGATTCTAAACTAACAAGAATGAAGTTTTTTTGTCATAGTTTAATTTGACATACGAATGTATGTTGAACATCTTTGCAATGGAAATGTAACTGGTATACTCCATTTCGCCTTTGTTTACAATAAAAAACTGATTTAAAATAGGGCATTATAACTGTTTAAGAGATGAACTTTTATTTTGATGAAAACTACTGAACTGAATACCATTTTGTTGTTTATACAACATGAAGCATATATTTCCGCAATGGTGAATTTGCAATTGAAATGCAGAAGGACTTTGGTAGCTATTTTATTTTTTTATTTTTTTATCCGGAGTAGTATTGGGCTTTCTGTTAAATTTGACCGCAATCCTTGACTACATTCGTGTAATACTTTCGTCGTAATCCCGATATGCCTAAGCGCTATATGCTGCTGTACATGATTATTGAAGTGAATGATATATTCAGTTTTCTTCAGCAAACAAATATTTACCTTACAATATACAAATTGTTGTAAGTCTATCTTCGATTTATGAGTATAATTGGTCATTTAGTGTCTTCCCTTGTTTTAATCTATTTTAAAAGATCAAGGTTATTAGCTTTTGCGCTCCGCTGGCAGGTTTATTCGTTTCTATTGACCATCTTGAATTGCTTGTAAATGTTTTTTGTTTGTTTTTGTTTTATAGACGACCAAGTATATCTTCCTGAACAAGACTTGTTAAATGAGTATATCTTAAATGACAAGGGTAGAATCTACACTGGAAGCAAACACTCAATTTACGGACAAAAATGGAACTTTGGACAGGTAAACTCAATTTAATGCTATGATACGATATAAAAACCTGCGAAATGTAAACATTCCGATAAACCTGTATATTAAGTAACCGTAGTTAATTAATTTGAGAAATGGAAACCTTTGATTTCGTCAACAAGTTTAGGCGTATATTATTATAAACTCGATTATGTATAAAACAAATTTCTGTTTAATTTGAACTAGGCTTTTGTCTTTGGGCAATAGCTATCCGTATACTGAACATTAACTTTTTTCACTATTTTTCATTTATAAACAAACTAAATAGATTTACTTTTTTCTTTCACTAATATTCCAAGTTCAAATAAGGCAAGTGAATTTGAAATTCTACAGATATTGTTTTGATTTAAACCGGCAGCGCAATTTTTTATTATTTTTTTGTCCATTAACCATGATAACTTCGTTTTTACTTTCTGTATTTACAAGTTTGAAGAAAATATTCTTGATTGTGCCATGTATCTGCTAGACAGTAATGTAAACCTCTGGTCTGCCAGGGGAGATCCAGTCAAAATGTCAAGAAAAATATCAGCAGTGGTAGGTAAAGATAATCATTAAATTCTAATAACTTCACAAATGTTGACTTTATAATGTCTAAAGGAATTCTTACTGATTAATATATTCTGTCGTTAAAAGGATCACCGCTGAAGAGTAAATACATCTTGATCAGGGATATCGCTGAATAAGTTCTACATAGTTTCAATAATTACAAGTTCCTTAAATTGCATTTAATTTAACACACATTATGAGTTCGATTATACACGTTCGGAAAGCAAATAGACGCCTTTCTATGATATTAACATACTAGTTCTTGCATTGTAAGGTTTTCAAGGAAGTGCAGCCAACGTAAAAAAAAATACGAATAAAAAAAAATAGTTGAAGCATTTTCCTCTGAATTATTTTTTGCGGCATATTGGTTAGCACCTTATTATTTTTGCGATTTTGAAAGTTCATATTACAATGTGGCTTTTGCATGCATTACTGTCCATGCATATCTTGCTTTATAATGTGAAGACAATGTCTGAAGCATCATTGAAAATACATATTTGATAGGAACCATGCATTGATACGACAATAAATTAACACCGATATAATTAGAAGCTATTCCATTTGATTGAGGCCATTTGCTACTGATTTGGTTTATATTCATGGGCAATATAGTTTAAATATTCAATCCTTTTTTATTATTATCATGAAATGAGTGAAACATAAATTAATGCATTTCTTACTTGTGTTTAGTATATAAGACTTAGATAGACGACAGAACTTGACATTACATTACAATGTAAAATAATTCACTGGGGTAAAGCTGATGTAGAAACACCTTAACAGTCAATAAAACTACTGACCTAATTTTTCATCCGACATCTTGGGATGACCGTGAATGCAGTTACGGTCATCAGCTTTACCCCAGATAATTGTAATCTCTTTAAATAACAGATATTCAGCTCATATATATTATCGTTATATGCTCCTATTAAAAACTGGCGTAACATTCCTTAAATTTAATTAAGTGCCATATTTTATCTGCATTTTGTCGGCGCAATTCTTAAGTTGCATTGCATATCGTGTCGGAATAATTTACCTTCTGAATCAATTAAAATATTAACAACATTTTCAGAATTTTAACAAATAAGTAAGATCAGACAAATATGCTAAATTTCAAATTAAAGCTTTTGTTGGCAGGCTAGCGTTGCAGACGAATCTGGTGTGTTAGTCGGAAACTGGACAGGCGTCTATGATGGCGGGAAGTCGCCATTGCATTGGGTTGGGAGTATTGCTATCTTGCAAGAATATTATAAAACAAAAGAGCCTGTATGTTATGGACAATGCTGGGTTTTCTCTGGAATAACTACAACTCGTAAGTTGAAACCTCTCTATATTTCTGTATTCGTGTAAGCATAGTAGGGGTGATTTACAATAAATAATAAATGTACAATGCCATATAAATATATTATTATTATAATTTTAGACAATCTTGGATTCTCCTGTTTGTAGCGAGTTGAAATACATATACTTTGATTTAACATTTTTGTTTTCATTTCACGTATATTGTTATAACTATGAAATGTAAAACTAAATTTTGTTTTCTTCATATAATTTTTATTGCTTATTTATGGTTTATTAATGGGACAACTTCACTGCTAAAAGGGAAATGGCAAAACGTACACCAAAAATGAACAGTGACGTAAACAGCTATTTTATAATTACCAATCGTTACTGAAAACATAAGTTATATAGGTGAATAAATTATCAAATCTTATATATAAATCAATTAAAGAATCATATGAAACACACAAAAGCTAAGCGAATAGCATGCACACCAAAAGAGAAGCGAGATATGAGAGGTCAATCAAAACGGTATGGTAATGTTGTCACTCTTAACACTAGACGCAGAATACTAAAAGACCATACGATATGTGTATACTATATTAAAATTACACGAGATTAATTGTACACTTTTATATTTAAAGCCAAATGGTTGTTTGCTAGTGCTTGGTTACTACAACAATTAAACCTTGAACATTTTACTTGCTTTCACATAAACCGTTATTAAACATGTACGAAGATAACTTAGAAGCACATTATTTATGTAAAGTTTGTGACTAGTCATCCTGAAAATGTCGCAAATTACTGTCAGTGGGTATAATAAAATTGTACGTATTTTCAGGTATGAAGTTCTTTATCGAAAGGTCTTAATATCGCTCACATAATTCAACTACGGTATGAAAATGATGTACCCTTTTAAATCTCACTGTTTAACAAAAGCTACGTAATGTAAAATGAAAGTAGTGGATACACAAGTTAGAGTTTCATAGTGCAATTAATGAGATCATCTCATTAGCTCTTCGGTTCTGACATGAAATATGACGTACTATGTACTTTTATTGTCCGTTTTTGTCAAGCCTGCAGCAGAAAGCTCGACATAGGGATAGTGATCCGGCGGCTACGGCGGCGGCGGCGGCGGTGTTAGCTCACTTCTTAAAAGCTTTATATTTTAGAAGGTAGAAGACCTGGATGCTTCATACTTTGTATATCTAGATGCCTCATGTTACGAACTTTCCGTCAGTCACATGTCCAATGTCCTTGACCTCATTTTCATGGTTCAGTGACTACTTGAAAAAAAGTTAAATTCTCTCTTATTATAAGTAACTGGATAACTATATTTGGTATGTGCGTACCTTGCAGGGTCCTCATGCCTGTCAGACAGATTTCACTTGACCTCGACCTCATTTCATGGATCAGTGAACAAGGTTAAGTTTTCGTGGTCAAGTCCATATCTCAGATACTATAAGCAATAGGTCTAGTATATTTGGTGTATGGAAGGACTGTAAGGTGTAAATGTCAAGCTGGCAGGTGTCATCTGACCTTGACCTCATTTTCATGGTTCAGTGGTTATAGTTAAGTTTTTGTGTTTTGGTCTGTTTTTCTTATACTATATGCAATAGGTCTACTATAATTGGTGTATGGAATGATTGTAAGGTGTACATGTCTAGCTGACAGGTGTCATCTGACCTTGACCTCATAATCATGGTTCAGTGGTCAAAGTTAAGTTTTTTAGTATTGGTCTATTTTTCTAATACTTTATGCATTAGGTCAACTATATTTGGTGTATGGAAATATTTTATGATCTATATGTCAGTTACGCAGGTTTTATTTGACCTTGACCTCATTTTCACGGTCCATTGCTAAGTTTTAAGTGTTTGTGTTTTGGTCTGTTTTTCTTTATTTATAAGCCATTAGTCAACTATATTTGTTGTATTGAAGAATTGCTAGCTGTACATGTCTGCCTGGCATGGTTCATCTGACCTTGACCTCATTTTCATGGTTCATTGATCAATGTTTCATTTTCTTGGTTAATGTTGAGTTTATGTGACAGCTGTAATAAAGCTTTATATTTAGGTCTATCAAGATAGTATCAAGGATTAGTAAAGAAGGCGAGACATTTCAGTGTGTGCACTCTTGTTAGATTTATTAAGACTTTAAAAAAAAAACTAAGGTTCCAAATCCATGAGTCAAATTGAAATAGATTGATGTTATGATTCCTGTGTGTATCATTTGGAAATATGTACATCTTCACACGTTTTGGTACTTATACATATTTCGCTTTTAGCGTTCCTGATGAAGGTTAATACACAAACAGCGCGTCGTACGAATACAATAAAAATTGTTTTCATTCGTTCTATCTATAGATATATTCTTAACTAACATAATTCCAAACAGAATGAAACAAAAACATGTACTGTTTCATGTACGAAATATGTAAAAAAAACTACATTTTCTTCACACTTTTTTTCCGATTTTATCAATAGTTTGTAGAACCCTGGGTATACCAGTTAGAAGTGTGACAAATTTCGCATCTGCACATGATTATGATGGTTCTATTTCTATTGACCATTTCGTTGATGTATCTGGAGAACCAAATGAAGAATTAAACATAGATAGTGTTTGGTAAGTTACAATGTAAACATGGTATTGCATGGGTTTCAAATTAATTTGCGCATCTGTCCATTCCTTTGCATCAATTATTGGATAGTTTTTGGTTACTAGTTTTATGTCTTCGGAGCACTCAATTTATAAAAAAAATATAATTTACAGGCACTGGTTTGACTACGCTGCTGATATATTTGTAGCACTTAATGTTACTTAAAGCTCAGTAAACAGAAAAAGACAAACAGACAAATAATAATACACATGAAACAACACAGAAAAAAAAGACTAAGCAAAGCGAGCCCTACCAAAACTGTGTTTAGCAGATCCTGCATCACATGTTGCTCCCGTTGTGTTGTTCATGTAATTACAAATCCGGTAAATAGTATTATTCTGTAGGTCATATTCGTGAAAATTGAAGGGAATTGAAAATATGACATGATATCACTTGTGCAACGGTTATTCAATAACGCTCAACCAACTCGTGATGGTGTCTGTTTGATTAACGAAGGGATGATTTCAACTGCACCATTTGTAACTCTTGGTGTACTAGCTTTCTTGTGAGCAGCAACCTTCTATCAAGAAAATCATAAAAGGAAATACAAGCTGGGAATATCGTAACAATTAGGAGATATATACTCCGTATGCATAGAAACAGAAACAGAAACGTCACAATTAAGACGCTAAAATAATAATTGTTGTCATAAAGTTTTGTTTTCAACCGACCCTCATTGTTTAGATGTAAGTCAAGATATGAGGTAAACTTAACCGTATCTGTTGTATCCTTTATCTTTAGTTTGATGGGATAGATGCGTTCCACATATTCAACACATTTTGAATTATTAAGTGAGAGAACATCATCTACATGACTATATAGCGGAAAGTAAAGTTATAAAATTTTAATTCAACATCAGTGTAATTAATGATGTTAAAGGATGAGAAGTTTTCAATAATGATCTGCAAATAGTAGCAAAACACGAAGATTGGTTTTCATATTTATCTTTCAATACATTAAAAAGTTTTGAAATATTCAGTACTATTTTGTTACTTTAAAAATTATTGTAATATTTAGGTACCTGTATTTTACAGTACTTGATTTGTACTTGAAATTTAGGTACTACAGATTTTTGGTTACAACCGTTACATTTTCAGCATTTAAAAGATTTTCTATTTCAAAACTTTAAAAAATTATGATTTTCAAACATGGAAAATTGTATCATTTCTGTACCAAAATATTTAGTACAAATCAAGTACTGTAAATGCGCTCCATGATATACTAATTTAAGATTTCCAGAAAACCAGGGGTTATTTGTAGTGGTACCTCCTTTCGGGAGCTCTCTTCTTTCTTATATGATTTTGAATGTATGTTGAAAATTGTCATGCAGAAAGGTGACACCTGTACAATTCAGGATAGATTTAGTTTCTATAAAGTTAAACTTAAGGTAACATATTTAGAAAGCTGTGAAAATTGCAAAATTTGGTTAAACAGATTGGGACTTTTGATTGGTGGTATGACACCTATCTTTCTTCGGAAATCGTAGTACATCACATCCGGTTGCATACGAAAAAGTGTTGAACAAATTATTCCCTTGAATTTGACAGGAAATAATCCTACAGTTCATTGCAGTAAAACATTTCTGGGTCATAAGCATATATTTTGGATGTTCCAAAGCACCATTATTTTTTTTATTTGGTGTTTCTATAAAATGATAAAAACAATAAACAAAATACAAATATGGTATACTGCAACAAACGACAACCTGTGAATTTCAAGCTTCTGCCATGGATATACGGACATACCAAACATCATTATGGGGGCTAAATATGTTTTTGGGCGTTGAACTCTCTCCGAACCTAGGACAACAGCACAACACAAGAAAAAACTACAGAGCATTACAAATAAAAAAAAATATGATAGATACATGAGATAGTAAGAAAAGAAAAAACATCGAGTTTCAAGTTCCTGACTTGGGACAAGCATGAACAAAAGGTGGCAGGGTAAGTTTGTTTGCTGGTGCAACACCTTCCCTCTGACCTGGGACGACAGAATGACAGTAGAACATAAAAACAGATCGTTACTTGTCAATAATCAGTTTAAAAGAGCTTAACTCGTCTGATCAATACATGGTACAAACTAACTCAAATACTAAAAGCAAGACATACATATATCGCAGTTACTGAACGCTAGCTATATATATATAGTCAACCAGGCCAATAACGATTAATAAGAAAATAATGTATTTAAGACTAATATATATCAGACGTTCAATAGTTTTGGTGTAAATCCGTTATAAATAGTGAGAGAGATAAATTATGTTGTGTAATTCTCAAACAGGGTTATTGACAAAATATGTTGGATCGCGCATGTTCAGAGATGTGTATTAATGTTTGAAAAAGAATTATTACAAAATCAATATTTATATCGATAAAAAACAATTACCTCCAAAGATCGAATTAAAGTGTTGAATTGGATACCTCTTGGAATAAGTCTATTCAAAATATCAATAATTTTCTGAGGATTGTATATACATGTGCATAATTTTACTAGGTCGATGAACAACATCCCCCTGAAAATTAGGATATGCGATTTTGTACAGACAAACTTCCAAAACAAATAGTTGGATCTATGGAATCAGTTTACGGTTTTCAGTAATTTCTGGTTTCGAAATCGTTGACTTAATAAATTATTATTAATACATAAACTACATTCAATAACGTAAAACCATTCTTAAAATTTGACTTGAATGCAGATACTAAGCGCTAAACGATTAGATTTGTTACATTTGACAAAACAACATATATATCATAGTTTTCCTGAATGTGAAGTAATGTATGTGTGCATCCGTTTTGATATTCATTTGTAGCAAATAAAATTAACGTTACAAATGTTACTAAATAAGAAGTGCCGAAGACATTTTCATTTCGTATTTTGTAAATAAACCCGTTATGTGTTCTTTTGTTCTAATTGAAGGAATTTCCATGTTTGGAACGATGTATGGATGGCAAGACCAGATCTGCCTAAAGGCTATGGTGGATGGCAAGCTATAGATGCTACAGAACAAGAAGTTAGTGATGGTGAGGATAAATAGATCTTTCATTTTTGTTGATATAATTTGTTTCAAGTAGTTGCGAACATCGTTTGATACTGTATGTTTTATTTTTATTTTTCCTCATTTAGCAGTACATGTATGTTTTTTGTTTTTTATACCGTACATATCGGTATAGTTTAACTTTTTCACGATTGACACTGCTTAAAGTAATCGCATACGATTAATAACTTAGAATAACACATGAGTAACGTAAATTTGGAATTCAGACAGAATATGTACTATGCTTTGCAGATATTCGGTGTCCTTTATGATTGAAATAATAACATTTGAACTACTTGGTGCCAACCAATAGGATAGTTACAAGTATTATGTGTATACTTGTCCATCTCTCATTGGATACCGCTAGTTGCTTTGTGCTATATATCTTGATGCAAACTCATTGACATTGATTCCAGATTTTATTTTTGCATTTATTATTTAAAAATATCTTATCTAGTTTGTATAAAGTTATTCAAGTTTGTATCAAATTGATTAAAGGAATCAACGTTAATTTTCTTCTCGACAACACTCAAATAAATTACAGTATAAGATATTCTCGTGGTGTTTTGTCTGATGATTGGTCAGTTTCTGTGTGTGTTGCGTTTCGGTGTTGTGTCGTTGTTCTCCTCTTATATTTAATGCGTTTCGCTCGGTGTTGGTTTGTTACCCCGATTTTGGTTTTTGTCCATGGATTTATGAGTTTTGAACAGCGGTATACTACTGTTGCCTTTATCTAGTACTTTCGAATTTTATAAGAAAAAAATAATATTAATATTGATTTTATGTCTGTCAATTAGATGTCTTTCTAAATTAAACTCGGTACACGAAGCTTATAAATGAAAACAATGCTCCGTGAATTGTGTCTTAATGGAAAAACAGTCAATTTGATAAAAACAGAGGTTAGTTATTAATAGGATATCCAACTGTAATGTTGCCATTCATATAATGTATTGCTCACATATATTGCCTTATATTTATTTCGAATTCAGTAGAATGTGTCCACGTGCCTGTACTGTATGCCCTTATGTTTTTACAGTTAGGGGTTCTTTGCTTGTGAGAGAGCTGTCTGCTTATTCTATTATCATGATTAATGATCTATTTCTTATACTGTATTTTTTTTATAATGTTTGTGTCATTTTGGTCTTTTGTTGATAGTTGTCTCATTTGCAATCATCTTCTTTTTTATATAAGGTATTTATCGATGTGGACCTGCACCCTTAGCGGCTATAAAAAGCGGCGAGGTATACCTTCCCTATGACACATCATTTGTCTTCGCTGAGTTGAATGCTGACAAAATAGATTGGAAATTGAATGAATTTGATGAACCCACCATAATTGAGCTACACAAAAATAGGTAAGTGGCATCGAAACCAATAACTTTTCAAAAAGCAATTATCACATACTTATTTATTGATGATAATTTTGTTATTTTAAAGAGACAATTTCATTAAAACAGTGAAGCTTTATATATCATGTATACTATAATACATATAACAAATTAATCAATTTTGTGTCTGAATTGGTATTTATTTTTTTCCTTTTTTTCAAAAGAGTATATGGTTGCTAGGTTACAACAAAACAAAGTATGTTTTAAATATCAAATTTATTATTAAACTATAATATAAGGCTGTCAGATAAAATTTATCACAAATAAAGTAGACTTTAAAGATTTGCATACGTTTTTTAAAAGAGACGTCTGTTTTTGCGTTGTTTTGAGTAATGGCTATTGAAATGAAAACAATACTTTATAAATATGATAAGCCTACATCGCTTTTGTAGATTTACATTGTACCTTTTCCCAAGAACACTCATACCTAAAACAGAAAATAATCGTTTCCATGATATTTCATGTCAAAATAAAAGGGCTATAAGGCTGGTGAAATTCCTGGTCATGAAACGTCTGGCATCGACCAGTGAGTGTATATATTTACCATAGAACCCAGGCCTATATTTTGGTACGCCAGAATATATTTTCGTCCACACCAGTCTCATCGGACGCACAAAAAAACCTGTTGTAAGTAAAATACAATAAACGAGGAGCCAACATGATGTATCTTGCACTCAATAATCTTCCAGATATTAAAAATCAAATGCGTCCTCCGTAGTTCGAAACAATTGGAAATGTATACAACATTATTCATAAACACATTTTTCCGTAACCACCACTGATATGTTGTATTGGCGACAAAACTATCGACAAGAATATACCTTGCCCTAAATAATTTGGAAAAGGAATTGGTTACTAGTATTAGGCCACACCAATTTGATTCCTTGTTCGACGGACCCGCACGCACCCATTTTTTTCAAAACGTAATCAGGTTTATTTCCCGCACCGTTTTTTATTTGTAAATATTATAAAAAGATATCAACATTTGTTTTTAAAATCACAGTCTAAATGTAACCTGTATATAACGATTTTAAACATAAAAGCACCCTACCACATTTTGTAAATATCTATGAGAATATTTGTTTCAGCTTGAAACCATTTATCCAAAGTGGGAGTGCTCCGATATGAATTATAACAGCGGAAATACCTGTAAAGAACAAAAAAATGGTTTCTTTCCCCCTCACTTATTTTCTCTATCAAAAATGTTTGTTGTTAGAATAGAGTACAAAAAACTTCTTAAGGATTTGATGTTGTTCATTGGTATTTTCCCGTTTGGATTACAAATTAAATCGTTAGTTTTCCTGTTAGAATTGTGTACGCTAATAATTTTGGGGTCCTTTATAGCTTGCTGTTTGCTCTGTATCAAAGCACTGTGTAAAAGGCCATATTTTGACCTGTGTTTGTTATTATCAGGTTGAGAACAACCCTCCCTCAGACAAGGGGTCATTTACTGATGTAGAAAAGAAAATTGAAATACCAAGGATTTGTATAGTTTTTTGTCAAACAAGGAGAGTTACATCATATTCTAATCACTTTTTTTCTAGAAAAGGGGTCCACTTATTTTGAATAATATTAAACTGTTAAAGTAAATATGTTAATTTAACACGGTTAAAGTCCAGGAATATTCCAAATTTTTGGACTTGTTTTGACCATTTAATACCAGATAGATATAGAGTTTTTTGAGAAAATATAAGCCCTTTTGTACAAAAAAAATAAATTATAACTTATATTGATCCCTCATAAAACATGTAAAAGGGATATTTATAACATTAAGGGGTTGCCCCAAACTAAATATGACTTGATGGAAAATTGTCTCATTGTCAGTCACATATACATAGACCAGATTTAATTATTTCTTGGTGAACAGGGAAAAATTCTTCAGAAATTAAAGAAATGTCAAAGTACAAGTGATAAATCAAGTTTTAATATTATTAAAATCTAGTATTTTATGTTTACAAAAAAAAAATATAATCGCTCGCCCTTACTTTTCAAGCTTCGCCTCAAAAATTGGCAAATTAAATATTTTTTTATTAAAATTTTCAAATCGCTCGCTCGCCTCAAATTTTGAAGTCCACAAATCCGTAGAACATTAAATTAAATTGGTGTGGCCATTTGGAAATCTGTCAATATCAGGAGCACTTTCGTAAAGTAAGCTAGCAGTGGTTTCCTATGGTAACACTATATAATTCTCAAAACTGTCAACTCATGTGTTCACATTAAAAAATTTACATATTTATATAATTGTATAAATCTCTAAACATCCCCGATCACAAAAATCATTTGGAACGTCACTTTATAAATCTTCAAACAGTATATTTAGAGCGTTCCGTGCGAGAAGGAGAAACAGCTTTTGTATCCACAGTCTTTGTTGTTTAAATGAAAAAGACGTGAGCATACAGTGACGATATCTAGCTAGTAATTATCAATTGTTTAGATTAAATGATATGAAAGGAGAAAATGGATTCAAAACTTCAAATAATTAATAAATTGCCAAAACACATTACAATGACTCACATTTAATACACAAGTGAGAGTATAAGTTATGTACATTTAATAGTTATCATATATAATTACAGAATAGGCAAACGAATTAGTACAAAACTCCCTATAGGGAAACCAATGGGAAAGAAGGAATATTTCTGTAACGATAGATATCGCGAGGATGTAACCAATCAGTACAAACACACAGAAGGTAAAATGTATATCATAATTTTGGAAGATATTCGCAAGCAATAGAGAGTGTCTAACGGCTGATCAATAGCAAAAGTCAGCAGTAATAATATACTGAGCCAAAAAAGTTTTGCAACAAAAATGTGAAATTTTGTTTTATTGCAAAATCATAACATCATATAATTTTAATTATAACAAAAAGGAATTATAACATGTCAGAAGCAACATGAATGTTTATAACTCACATTCATAAGGATTTCCTTCGTATGGAGCACGGGAGGGTCAAAATGCGGGAATGAGCATAGTGTTATTTAAAACTTTTTTTCAGATCTGCCCTAAATGCACCAATTAAGGACTGGCAGGCACACCAGCAGCTGCCCTTAGTCAATGCATACTCTTGTGGTAAAAAAAAAACTTGTCACGTGTTGACGTAAAGTGAAGGTAGCGCTCCTCCCTTGACGACAGTTTTTTTTAAGTCTCCGAGATATCGACCTATCCTATGCAGTTGAAATTTGTCGATATCTGTGTGTTAGTTTCTAAACGGTTGCCTTATGCACATGAAATCGAGCCATGATGTCAGCAATACTCATTCCGGCATCAACCATTCCAAGAGCTTCCTGAAAGTCAATTTTGGGGAGGCCTGGTTGACGCCCCATGTAATTATTTCAAAGGTGTATGTGTTTTTCTTTTCAATGGTGTGTTTCTGAACGTAAGTAAAAAGAATATTTTTAATATCGTTTTAAAAGTACAGGTACAGAAGGTAAAACATCAATTACACGTGCAAAGCTGAAATGGCGCGAAATTAATCACCAGGAAAAAAGTACGACTGTTTTAAATTACAGGTAAAACTAAGGATTATATCAATGATATTTAGATATATTTATTCCAGAAAAAAAAATAAAAAAATAAAGTGTTGCTAAACCTTTTTGGCTCAGTATATGTAATCAGACTATAAGGACCAATTTTTGTAAAATATTAACCTCCTTGTAATCATTTTATATAAAAAGGAGCAACAAACAAGTATGAGGCATACATATGTATAATATCTAATATTAACTTCAATCAACTATTTTATTAAACATACTTTATGTAATGCATTTTAAACAAAAGTAATATGAAATAATCGACAAACACTTGTTTCTTTATCGAAAATGAAATACTCACTAGATTCATTTAAACAAAATTAACAGGCCGTGGTAAGTAATTTTGCAGAAAGCTATGCAGCCATCGAATATGTGTTATTAATTGAAATCTTACCAAATGGTTCATAGGGTGATCGCATCAATTAATTAGGTTCCCGGTCATATCAAACCCATGATAGAAAATGGCGATCTGATAATAATCAGGGTAAATCCAGCATTACACTATTCCTTTACCTTCATTTAAACCCATGTAATATTTGCAGCTTAATGATAGTTGCTTGCTTATCAGGTAATCATCATATACATGATAAAGCTTTGATTCTAATTCAAATAGATATTTTTGTGAAATGGTCAGTTAACTTTTGCTTAAAGTTGTACTCTTATATAATCACCAGTGTCGTTATTCCAAACAACAAGAATAACAAGTTTAAAGTGATGATGAATAAAGTAAAGTTTATGAACACTAAATAAGTTCTTTATAGCAAAGAAAAATTACCCACAAATGTAACTGAAGCCTTTAATTATAAAAAGAATTTAAACGCACTTTTCCGCATGAATGAGTCAATGCGATGAGTTGACATCGACAATACATATTGGAACAACATGTTCCATGTCATCAGTACAAATTGTCTTTCATACATACGATATATTTCGAATAGACAAAGAGAAAAAAAAACCAATACTAGTACTTACGTCTTATATATGGTTTTCATAAAATCATGCTGTTTAAATTTTGTTTGATTTTCCAAAAAGATAAAATTGTTTGTTTATTATACTAACCATGTACATTGTAGTCTACACATTTTGTATTAAAGGAGTTTGATATTATTATCTCGTCCTTTAAGACTTTATTGAATTACTAAAATCACGCCTTTTTATAACAAACAAGATACATTTATGTTACTCAAGGAAACCTTTAATTAAACTAAATAAATTGATCTTTTTTATTGAAAAAATTCTTGAATCCACCAATGCTACGTTACCATGCCCTATATAGATGTATACTGGTTTAAAAGCAGTGTAAGGGAGGTTATTCAAGCATTAGGTCTACAGTTCTTAATACGACAATAAAACAGTATAACAAATCCAAACATAACATGATTTGATATAACTATTTAATTTATCGGCTATCAAGTTTTTTTAAATTTAAGACAGTGCTGCTTCAGTTTTGCAAAAACATGTTCAATAAAGTGTAAAAAAAAACCTGAACTCAACAATCAAAGCAGAAAGCTTGAAGCTCATTCAAACTGCAAAAGAAAATCAAGAAATATACAAATGAATATGACAGAGCCAGCAAAAAAAATTATTGAAATTGAAAGTTAATCTGAACAAGAAGCTAAACAATTGATTTTCAAAGTTCTTTGAAGTTGAAGTCGATATTAAACAATTCACAACGCCGTACTATTATACGCTTTCGATAAAGAACAAATTCAGTAAAATATAAAAACAGGATATGCAAACAAAAAGTAATACTGTAAAAACCTCTTTCGTCGATATTGATCATCAAGGCCCACATGTCCAAGGAATGCAAAAAGCGCAAAACCCCGATTGCTTGATGCACAAATACCAAACAACGTCAAAATATAAGAAGCAGTTTGCTATATATTTTCATAATTGGTGATGAGTGTTTATTTTATACAATTTCTTTCTTTTTGTATCAATTCAGTACTTATCTTGTTGTATAAAAGGTTCGATTGAAGAAAGAATAGCTGTCATTCAGGCCAATCAAGAATCTACTAGGAAAGGTATCTACCATGAAGAAAGCAAACCAATGGTATGCGCTTGATTAAGGATATTATTATTTATCATTAGTATCTAAGGTCTTCAATATTTAAACTCTTTTTTTATCACAAATCATTGCTGTATTGACTACTCCGCTATAGGAAAGGCACGACAAAGGGATTATCGTGGCAAATAGGACTATGAATGATTATAAATGAGTGGAGGTCTGAAATATGAGGAAGGTTTCATATATATTATCGGGACAATCCATAGTGCACTTATTTCGTTTTAGGATAAAGGTCTGAACAGTTCAGAAGACATTTAGATCAATAATAAATATTTATTAATTAACTATTCACAAAAGTTTTGAATTTTTGAAATACTAATGCTTTTCTTCCTCAGACATAGACTACCTTAGCTGGATTTGGCATTGGAATTTTGGTTCTCAATGCTCTTCAAGTTCGTACTTTATTTGGCCTTTTTAATTTTTTTAGAATCGAGCGTTACTGATGAACCTTTTGTAGACAAAGCGCGCGTCTGGCGTATATAAAAAATTAGTCCTGGTATCTATGATGAGTTTATATGGTACTAGTATTAGAAAAAGGTAAAATCCGAAAAATCTTGAATTTAAAACGCAAAGTTCCTTACCTAAATCAAAGGATAAAACACATCAAAAGAATGGACAATAACTGTCATACTTCGGACTTGATAGAGATATTTTTAAATGTAGAAAATGGTGGATTGAACCCGTTTTTATAGCGCTTAACCTCTTATTTGTATGACAGTTACATCAAATTCCATCATATTCACAACGATACATGAACAGTCAGACATGATAGCAAAATTGTCAAAATACAGCAGTCATAACCGTATCAAAGTCTCAATTAGAAGAAAAACAAAATGTTTATGACATCTTTGCACTGAATCCATTAGATTTTGGATGTTGAATGTGTACGGATTGATAATTTAGTCGTAGGTGCATGATTTGTTTTTATTAGTTGTCAGTGGCTTTAAACTAGCTGTCCGCTAACTGCGAATACTCTCAGATCTGTACTTAGTGTCTTGTTGTTTTTGGGATGTGAAAGTTCACGGCCATGTCCACTTGTATTTGATCTGATGAGTTAAGCCTTTTCAACTAACTTTTCAAGTTCGTTCTTATGTTGTACTGGTGTATCACTGTCCAACGAGGGTTGTGATCCCGCTAATATGTTAAACCCGGCCACATTCTGCCAGTCCTAAGTCAAGAGCCGTTAATTCAGTTGTTGTCGTTTGTTGAAGTGTTATATATTTGTTTATTGCTCATTTTTTGTACATAAATAAGGCCATTAGTTTTCCTGTTATAGATGACTATGCGATATGGGCTTTGTACGGCGACCTAATCATTTGAAAGGCGTACAAAATGGGGGAAAATAATCTGCAAAATCTTCATCAATAACACTCAATCAAATAGTACTTTATGCAAATGGGACCCTCTGAAACAAAACCAAAGCTGTAGAATGAAGCAAAAACATATACGGTCAAATCTGTCTAAAAACTTTAAAATCCACTGAAGATTCATAATAATATTTTTGAAAAATCATGACTTAGCCGTACACAATAATAGTTGTTATTTTCTGTGTCATTTCGGTCTCTTGTGGAAAATTGTCTCATCGGCAATCTTACCACATCTTCTTTTTATATAGACACATATATTACACAGAGGCACGAAACCATATAGGGGCAAATAAGTATATGTAAAGGGCTAAGTAGAAGAGATCTGAATCAGTTTATGAACATTTTTTGAAAGTTGTGTTGGGAAGAGGGGGTTTGGAACGACACCTTGACCAAACCTTAAATTGCGATTCAAAGGTCCTATATCGGTTGAACATAAAACTTAATAGTAAATGACATTTCACCATTGTGTTAAGTTAATGCACCTACAAATGTAATTGCTTACTATGAAAAAATGTCATTAATTAGTAATCAAGACCATATGAAGGTACGATGAAACTCAGCATATTACTTTATAGTTATAAACCAAATAAAATAGTAAAAATCTACAAGCAAAACAGTTTTAAAACCGGACAAAATGACATAAGAACCAGAAATAGAAATTCAACCAGTTCCATGGAGTCACACAATTAACAAAAAAAAACCAGTCCAATTATTTTTTTCCTTCATTGTTCACATTCTTATTCAACTTTATAACAAACTTATCAGCATTTGATCTATCATCGTTTTGAAATACAACGGTTTCTTTCTGTATAGTATGTACTTATCATTGGAAAAGCGTACATCATGGGGAATAATTAATCTGCAAAATCTTCATCAATAACACTCAATCATATAGGACATTTTGCAAATTGGACCCTCTGAAACCAAACCAAAGCCGTATAATGAAGCAAAAGCATATACAGTCAAGTCTGTCTAAAAACTTAATCCACTGAACAGTCATTATAATAATTTTGAAAAATCATGACTTAGCCGTACACAATAATTACATAAAATATGTGTATCTTTACTGAGTGGCATGTTTTGGGGTTTATTAAGTTCCGAGTAAATGGTTCATGTTTGTGCAGAGTAATAGTGCTTAACATGAAATAATAAAACGACGAAAATTGAGCCACTTCTATATTGTATAGTTATAAGTAAATGTAGGAAGATGTGGTATGAGCGCCAATGAGACAAGTTGAACTCTCCATCTACGTTATAATTTATAAAAGAAGACCATTATAGGTTAAAGTACGGTGTCTTAAACACAGAGCCTTGGCTTACACCAAACTGCAAGCTATAGAGAGCTCCACAAAATTACTAGTGTGAAACCCTGGAATGGCTTTACTCAATCGAAATACGTAGTAAAACAAATGCACGTTCACTGAAGGAATAAATTTGATATATGATATAAGGTAAATACAAAGTCAATAAAGATAGGGATGACTAAATAAAATAAAAGTATCATACCGCTGTGAAATGCTAAACAATTTTAGAAATAACATCAACTTTGAAAAAAAATACACAGATCAATGAAAATAATTTTGTGGTTTTAAAAGTATACTTCTTCTTCTGTCTGTAAAATCTTCAGTATTGGAATACCAAGAATATAAAGCTGTATAGAACGTCAGTACATATTTTAATGTAGGATGTACAATTTGAATTGCTGAAGAAAGAAACAGATCAATATGGCAAAGAATTTTATATTAGCTTGAAGATTATCAATAATAGCAGCGAGACACGGACCTTTTCTGGTTGTATGAATACAAGTAGTATGTACTATACCGGCATTGTAGCTAAACTGGTGAAAAAGTTAGTTATTGAAAAAGAGAAAATAGGACCAAATAAAAGTGAGTTCAGTAATTATTTTATTTTAAGAATGAGGGTTGATGTAACAGTGTACCTTTGATTAATGAATGTATTTGTTGATCTGTATACATGTTATGGAAAAAAATGGAAAGGTGCAATTGATTAACGAGTATAAAATATAATTTCCCAAAAAAACATATTACTTATTAAACAGTCAAACAAAACGCTTAATAAATTTAGATATTTGGAAAAGTTATTTGAAATCTTAGTTAAATAACTTACAAACAAGATAAAACATTACATATGTTTAGTATTACCTTTCAAATTCGTTATATATGGTAGAAAACTAAGCTGACGCATATAATTGGATATTTCAATAAATTAGATATCCATTTTTAGGTAAAGAATTGATTCTGAAGGTGAAGTTTGATGAATATTATAACAAGCTAGTTGACCAGTGTCATATGAAAATGTCATGCATGTGTCAAGCTCTCGAAACTAACCAAACGTATGTCGATCAAGACACATTCCGCCTGATCAAACCAGACCTTACGATCAAGGTAAATATATAAGTACGTCTGAACCAACGGCAACTCTTAGACATATTTAATTCATCGGATCACTAATTTGATGGTGACATAAGGCTGGAAACACATTATGTATAAATCATTCGTCTGAATAACAGCCCAACAATGTAAGATCTGTTAATTTGCGGAAGCAAGTTTTTGTTCTTCCTGGCCAGGATTTAAGCTCATGCTACTGGGATATCTAGGCACCAAATCGCTTTGCACTATGCCCAGACGTACTTTTTTGACGAATCAAATAAGATGAACGTATTATATGTAAGGTTCTACATTGACTACTAGTATACAAAAAAAATAGTTGTGTATACAGGTTTTTATTAGGAATCATGGGAATGGAGGGGAAAAGCTGTCCATTTTATGTAAATTACTTATATTATACTCCACTTTATCTTTAAATTATTCAATTATATTTAATGTATAAAATACTCTAACAAATAAAAACTACAAGTAATACAGTCTTCCATTGTAATTAAAAAAGAACTTCCGATGAATATTTTTCATAATTGTTTTCAAATTATTTTCAACTAATATTAATTAAAAACAAAAATGACCTATCTTCAAATGAAGTGCTTTTATGGAACGCTCCAATGCAAACATTTAAATGCTAAGAATTATAAAGACCTTAAATCTTAACCGACCGACTGTTTATGATGAGAGTAAATGAATTTAATATATATGAAGGTCTAAGAAGACCTCGTTTGTGAGACTTGCATTTAGTTACACTAATTACGTCATAAAATACCGTCTGTAATCTAAAATTGAATGTTTTACAAAGGACCTTTTTCTATATATAAACCATCGAAAAAGTCGAATATACTAAAAAAGAATCAAAATTTTAAGAGAGATCAACAAAACATAGAAAAACATGAAAAACGACACAAACGACAAAAAAAAACGATCAACATTCTAAAAAAACACTACATAAAAATAAAGACGGAGCAATACCGGCCAGCGTTTAACCATGCGAGATCGCATTTGATGACTCATATAACACATCTTGATAAACCATTAGCCGTATATATGAGGTACAATTGCCACAAAGACTTCTATAACAAGAAGGAGATTGAGTATTATTGGTTATGCGACATCTCTCCACAAAAAACCAAATGACATAGATATTACAAGTTATACGTCACCGTGCGTCCTTCAGCAATGAGCAAAACCTGTACTCCAGATCCAGCTCATCAACATTAAAAACAGCCTTATATATATGCCCCAAAATAAACCACCATACCACATTGATAGTTTTTAAAGTTTGTAAATAGAAAGGGAAAACAATTGCAAACAACAATTAAGGCTTGATATTAGTACTTTTAAAAAAACAGAAACACAATTATTTTGGCTTACGGCAAGACTGGACAATCACTTGACAGCAGGTTCCATAGGCAAATGAAAAAAAAATGTTTGTTGGCGTTTAACTCTCCCCTTACCTTGGGTGGCCGGTTTATTAATTAACACATCATTAAAGTAGAACAAGTTTTGAAACTTAAAAATAAGTTTCTCATTAGATCTGCACGTTTTTAAAAAAAAAGAAAAAAAAAGGCTCAAAGTTCTGATTTAAGAGTACGCGCCATTTCTGGCTCCACAATTATTTCTACAATCAAGCTCTCCTAGATAAAAACAACAATCAGTGTATATACAACGGACAAAGTATGAAAGCGGTTATTTAACAATGCATTGAACCTAAGCTTCAGGATACAACTAAGCTTCAGGATACAACAACAGATTAAAAAAAATATATATACTTAATGTCTACCAAGAAATGAATTATAAATTGAAATTTATTTGCTTGTTTATATTTTTGTTTTTATAAAATAATGATTGTTTGTATGGAGCCCGGTTTCATTTCTTTTGATAATTGACTCCAAATTATCACATGCTTTGAATTTTGTGTTTTAGGTACCAGATAACGGAAAGATTGGGAAAATGATGAAAGCAGAAGTCTCATTTACAAACCCACTGCCATGTGCTTTAACTGATTGCGAATTAACGGTTGAAGGTATTGGTTTAACAAAAACCCAAGTATTTCCACAGAGGTAAGAACTATACTCTTTGATGATATAGTGGCGAAGTTTCTTTGTCTGTTGAAAAAACATATGTGTAGCATACTTGGTACAGGATACTGGGACAATTTCGTCCAGTAGTTCAGAAATATTAGTCGACAGTTAATATAGGACTATAGTTAATGGTGACAATACTATAAGAAGATACACAACAAGGTATCCAAACGATGGATTCCAAATGCCAGACTGGGTCCGTCGACAGGTTGATCGTCTCCTGTGATGCATGCACACCTCATCTTGATAATCAGCACTAAATCAAATTTTCACGATCAGTAATCATTCTTTTCCATATGCTTGTAACTCTTTTTTCGTCAGGATCTTTAGTATACATAGTTAGGCTTGTTTATTGCGAGATTATACGATCGTAACATATTTAATTGATTTAAGCAAAAGTCATATGAACTTGTATTTTTTGTCAATTTAAAATTTAAAATTCAAAATTTAAAATTCTCAATGATATGTGTGATGCAAGAACTCACTGAAAACTGGATTACTGAGTAACAGATACTTATTTGTACACAAAAGTCATTGTTGTTTAAAAATATTGCTTACATTGATAGCTTCCAAAACCCTAATTTGTGAATTCCTTATACTACGTATACTGATGATATTGTGATTATATATGAAAGAAAAAAGTGTAGTAGGTAGACTAACTTGTGGTTCTCAATGGTCAAACTCATCGTGACTTATATGTAGTTTAGGAAAGGTGTATCAAAGTATCAATAATTGAATTGTGTTGGTGTCTTAATATTTTGAATATAGCTTTGATAATCGAATGGAAAAACAGATACGGTCGAGTACAGGAAATTCCAAAATGTTTTTGAACTGTGGATAACAAACCATGCATTCACGGTGTGAGTGTATAATTTCGTTTACAGAAAATCCTATTGCGCTTTACAGATGTGTTTAATTATTCTAATTTGTTGATATAACTATATTTGTGGACTAGAAAAAGTAACTATACCATATTTTTATCATTCATCATGATTTGCCTCGAACATCAGAGTTGTCTCCAAATAGATATTTTAATTATCATCAATAAAATCGTTGTCAGTCATTGATTACTTAATTTAAATTAGTCTATATACAATGTCATCTTTACAACTTACATTTCAATCGCTTTTGTTTAAATACGTACTTGTTTTTTGCAGTAATGTACCTAGCAGTCAAGTGTTTATGGCAACAGTCGATTTTTTGCCAACAAAGGCTGGCCTTAGAGAGATAATTGCCTCCTTTAACTCGAAGGAGCTGGCAATGGTTGACGGCTCGTGCGAAATAATGATCAGTAAATAATGTACATTGTTATCCTTTCTTTTTTGAAGTTTTCGTAATGATATTGATTTGGTGTTTTAATGTAATAGTTTCTAGTTTTGTTGAATTTTTTGTAATTGTATCTATAGAAATAAAGGACAGACTACCAAAATGTGTAAGAAAATGCCTATATAGGTTTGGCAGTAGCAGGTTGGTTAACTGTTACTTAAATTTTGTGACAAGGACAGTAAATAAAAGCAAAAATTAAATTTTACCTTCATGTAGAATATTGTCGTTATGTATTATTTTTATTTTTTGAATTCACACATACATTATCTTAATATATTGTTACTATTAATTGTCAAAGATCAAATTTAAGACACTTTTCTTATACTTACAGTACATGTTTCTTTATGTATTGTAACGCCTCTGTTGTCGTGTAAATGGTTCTTCCGGTAGGTATTTCTTATCAGTTATTCATTTAAAATATGAAATGTGTTGTCTTGACTACTTTATTAACTATTATATTGAATTGTAGTTTTTATTATTTAGCCTGTTATAAGTTTCTGTTTGTCTATCGTAATTTTTATGGAAATAGTGTGTCCAATTTTTCGACCTATTATTTTTATTGCTTCCTGGTATCTTCTACCTAAATTTTATTCACAATTATTACATGAAAATTCTTCTTTGTGAGTTAACAAGAGTGTACATTAATATATTTGTATAAACAAAACACGGATAAAAAAAGAGGCGAAAGATACAAGAGGTACTTTTAAACTCATAAGTGAGTACGCCATGAATAAAAAAGAAGAGTCAAGGTCATAATTATTCTACAAATTACATGTAATTTCAGCATATATCAAACTCATTTCAGCATATGATTAATTTATTTCAGCATGAGTTGAATTCATTAAATATTTGCTCAATTGAAATTATTATATTTATATGTTAAAATGAACTTGGTATGTATAATCATTAATGCGGAGTTTAATATTTATGTCTTAATTCCGTGCCAATATTAAGTTGAACAATTCAGCATTATGGTAAATTGATTTAAGCTGATACTAATATGAATTTAGCTTATGCTTAAATGAATATGCTAAAACCATTTCAGTATAACCTTAAATGGATTAAGCATATGCTAAACGCATTAATTATGCGCCATACAATACTGGATATACATGTATTTACTGACTATTGCCATGATTTTATTACTGTGAAAAATGCGTCAAGATTATTATCGCAATAATTCAAACTAGCATTTTGAAATTTTGTAAATGAATTTAACAGGCTCTTTCTAAATTTCGTAACAATGGATGATTTCAACTTCACCACTTTTAAGCGTCACTGATGAGTCTTATGTAGACGAAACGCGCGTCTGGCGTACTAAATTATAATCCTGGCACCTTTGATAACTATTAACTCCTGGTTAAATAGCTTCTTTGTGTGCAGCAACACTTTATCAATGAAATAAGGATAAGAAATACAAGTCCTGAAATATGGTATCAACTGGGGATATATACTCCGTATGATGGCACTGCTTGAATGCTGCTATATAAAAAATGGAAAGTTCACAATTGGGAAGTTGAAATCACCTTTTTTGTCGTAAAGTTTTATTTTCATCCGACCTTCATTGTTAATTGCTAGATGTAAGTCAAAATAAAGTGAAGACTTATCTGTATCTGTTGTATCCTTAATCTCAAGTTCGATGGAATAGATTCTTTTATCAAAAATATTTTCTTCCTATGTTCCTGCCTTATATGAATAAAGAAACGTCAAAGTCGACAAGTATATCGTTCCCATCGGAATTCCAATTGTTTGTTGGTAAAGACGTCCTTCAAATGTTACAAATATGTTGTTAATCAAGAAATCAAGCATCCTAATGCATTGTAATATGAGTTACTTGCGAATGTTTGTTTGAACCAGAGTGATTTTTAATTTTTACATAAACTCATATTTCTGTCTCTTAGACAATCAGTTTGTCTTTTAGATTAAATTGGGAATACTTGTTAAAAGTGTTGAAAAGTAAATGTTTTTTTTTTTATATTATTGCAAGATGAAAGAGTCGTAGATTGTATGTACTCTTAACGATCTTTGAATGTTTTAGTATCAACATTTGATTCCCGCCACCTAGAGAATAAATAGTTTCACCATAACTTTAAAGCACAGCCTTGAGTGGTCATAGAATGGTTGTTAATAATATGGAAAAAAAATTAGTAAAAAGAATTACTGAACTCCAAGGAAAATTTCACAACGGAAAGTCCTTAATCAAATGGAAAAACCAAAAGCTCAAGCACATCAAACGATTGGATAATGACTGTCATATTCCTGACATGGTACATGCATTTTCTAATGTAGAAAATGGTAGATTGAATCTGGTATTAAAGCTAGTTAAACCTCTCACTTGTATGGCAGTCGCATCAAATGAGACAAAAAGGTTTCTTGGAGCACTTGGAAAACCCAGCAATATACCGTTGTTTGTTAAGACTTATGTAGCTTATGTATCCAATAGAATGATGTAAGATCCAGTTCTCCTATTCTGGTTGAAATTCCAAAGAAACATAGACCTATGATTATACAGGATTTCCTCTTTAGTGTGTGTCGTAGTGATATATGTTGAGGTTTAAGGTGGATTGTCAAAACCTTAATCAGTCTCAAGCAGATGATGGAATGTAATTTACACACAAAAACAATGTTGTTTGTGGCTTCATTTGTAAAGATAACAACATATGTGTCATTTAGGGATATGTATGGAACGCCATGACTGTCTTCTGATGTTGATTGTTAAATATGTTCGGTGCTTGATGCATTATGTTCAGTAGTATGTATATTATGTTCAGTAGATTATCTATTATGTTCAGTAGATTTCCTCTTATAACATACTTTCAGATAAAAAAAAAAGAAACAATGGGTCACATAACTTGTTTTCTTGCTACATTTCAAAATAGGTAAATTCATAATTTTTTATTATAAAAAATACTTTATCTGAGTTATCTCTCCTTATTTGGCATAGTTGAAATAAAAATCTAATCAAACACACAAAGAAGGAGTTTTTAAAGAAATTACAGCTGTAATTATGATGAAACACACAAATTTCTATATTGATATTAAACATCTTTTATATAAATAACATATAACTCTCAAAATTTGCACATTTCATTAAATATCTAGACCAAAGTTATCTGCTTCTTCAAAATCCAAGATGGAGGAAGACACCGGAGCTACCTTAGCCAAAGGGGCTTGTTTAGTGGGGGTCAACCCAGGTTTTCGAAAAGTGATAAAAAAAATCCGAGGTTTTACTGTCAATGACCATCTCTATTCTATATAAAAAAAAAACATGACTATGCGGTATGGGCTTTGCTCATTGTTGAAGGTCGTACGGTGACCTATAGTTGTTAATGCCTTTATCATTTTGGTCTCTTGTGGACAGTTGCCTCATTGGCAATCATACCACATCTTCTTTTTTTTTTATAATATCTACTATCCATACACGTACGAAAAATCACTGAAACAATTATGTTATTCATAACTTCCATTGAAGTGATTATTTTAGTACCTGTCTCAGTTGAAATATGCGGCTCCTCGTTTCTTGTCCCAACACCAAGAGAAACTCCTAACGGAGGAATAGCGTCTTCTGGCTCATCTATTTCAATCTGCGACTCCTCGTTTCTTGCCCCAACATCAAGTGAAACACCTACCGAAAGATTGGTGTCTTCTGGCTCATCTATATCAATCAGCGGTTGAGGTGAAGGAGGGTCAATGTCAGGCAACTCAAAATTTCTGTACATCCTGCATGACTTGATATGATCTCGTAACTCACGAAGGTTTACGTTTTGTTTGCAGAACGTACACGTCTCCTTTTGAATGGTTTCTACCTCTTCGTGCAATGGTGAAGTTTCTAGGTCTTTCTGAACTGGTCTCAAGTATATTTTAGCCTGCGACCCTATATTGTTTCTTAGTTCAACTGGACACCAATTGCAGTCTATATATGACTTGAAGATCTCTACAGTTTTGACCGCATCTAAGAAATTCAAAGCCTCCTGATCCTTTAAGTTTTGGGTATATATCTTCTATTGCATTAAACAACTGTTCAGCAGTGAAGTTAAGATTGGCAGTAATCCGTTTTAAACCTAAACCGCATCGGAAAAGAACCGTTTTTTCTGTTCCTTTTGGTATTTTTGACTGTTTTCTGTTTGCGAGACACACAAACGTTCCTGTCCATGTTTTCTGTTTTGTTTGCTTGCTTTTACTTCTGTTTCTACTTGAGGAAGTTCCATCTCTTCTAAAAAGCATTGATCTTTCATTTACTATGGTCGATAAACTCCTTGCTTGGTGTTCTACAACAAGTAATTATATTATTGTTACATTTACAGCTTTATTTCGATTCTGAAAATAGGTAACTATGACCAAAAATTTACTTGGGTACAAGAAAACGATCATTTATCCTGACCTTTCATGAACCTTAAGAAATCTGAAATACCAATAATTGGCATTTCTATAAACGCGAAATTTTCAATTGGCATTTATCCGTTTCAGATCCGTTCTATCCGTTAAACGTCCGGTAGACGTCCATTGATGAATTTATCTTTCAGACCTCCAACGGATGTATAAAGGACACGTAACGGATACAAAACGGAAACGAAACGGACGAGTACCATACAAAACGGACGTTTTATCCGTTGGACGTCCGTTCAAAGTTTGAACATGCTCAAAATTTTCAGTCCAGACACTGCCCTTTGGCGGCATTTGCCTGTGGTTTAACGGATACAATTGATGTTGAACGAATGTGAAACGGACATCTACCGGACGTATAACGGATAAAATGGATGATGAACGGATCTGAAACGGATAAATACCAATTGATATTTTCGTGTCAGGACCGTCAATTATGGTCAGATTTCTTGAGGTTCATGATTTCTTACTATTCATAATCGATCTTGGAGTAAGGGCACGTCTTCACTATCATGCAGCTCTTATTCAGGCAAGACACTGCCCTTTGGTGGTATTTTGAAGAACAAACCAAAACCATGCTAGTTACACAGACACATTTTGATTATTTACAAGATTTACATGTATTATTATCGTCGCCTTTAATTTTTTCAGGCTACTGTAGAAGGGGATAATTTGTCTTAATTCGCTTAAATTTAGAGGGGGGTACAAAAGATTTTAAGTTTTCATGGGTAAGAGATGAGGAGCCGCAAACCACCCATCACCTTTAACCGGTAAAAAATTGAAAAGTCTCTTGCGTAATTATTTTGTTATACATTGGAACGCTTTATATCAAAGGAGAAAAGGGGGAGGGGGAACACACAGTTGACTGTCTGAATAATCCGATTGATCGTACCCCCGGGTAAATTATCACGTTTTAAATGGTTAATAGCCGTCACGTCACCCTTATGGATACTTTGGGTTCAGTAAATTTCAAAGGGGGTTCATGACGTCACATCTGCTGTTTATGGTGACTTCATCTATAAATTGTGTTGTGTTTCAAGTTTTATTTGCTATTTATTCTTACTACTCAGGCTTTGGACAACTTCCGCTGTGAGAGTATCTTACAACCTTTTTGAAACGGTCAAACCTATTCTAACATATATGTAACACTCAGACACGTGTCCTTCCCCCCAAACGTGTCTGATTCCCCCAAACATGTCTAGTTGAAAACTGCGCCAAAGTGTGTCATTTGTATAAACGCCCGAACGTGTTCATTCCTCAACTAACCCACAAACGTGTCCAATCCCCAAAACGTGTCCATATCAATCGTTATTTGGTTATTGCTATTTCGTTAACGTATACTAATTTTACAATTACATTAAAATTTTAAAATATACATAAGACACGTTAGCACTTTTTCAAACTGGAAAATTTAAACTGGGTTAAAGTGGGGCGTTATTTCGGCGATATCGTTTGTAAATAGTACGCAAACATGTTGAGTTAAACTGTACAATTAACGGGTCAAAGTGTCCCTTCCTCTGCGCGTTAAAACTTTAATGTTCTCTCTAATTATGCATGAAATACTGACAACTGGACAATTCGCAATCAACAGTCTAAAGTTAATTTATTTAGTAGAACTGAAAAAACATTAAAACTTGTATATTTTCTCTAATTTGCATGAAATACTTGCAACTGTTCTGGACAATACGCAACCAGCAGTCTAAAGTTTATCTTAACAATAGAACAGTAAAAACATTAAAACATGTATATAAAAAAGAAGATGTTGTATGATTGCCAATGAGACAACTATCCAAAAAGGCCAAAATGACACAAACATTAACAACTATAGGTCACCGTACGGCCTTCAACAATGAACAAAGCCCATACCGCATAGTCAGCTATAAGAAGCCCCCATAAGACAATGTAAAACAATTCAAACGAGAAAACTAACGGCCTTATTTATGTAAAAAAATGAACGAAAAACAAATATGTAACACATAAACAAACGACAACCACTGAATTACAGGCTCCAGACTTGACTTGGGACAGGCACATACATGAATAATGTGGCGGGGTTAAACATGTTAGCGGGATCCCAACCCTCCCCCTAACCTGGGGGAGGGTTCAAATGAAAAAAAAATAAAAACAGGTAGCCTATGTTCTCTCTAAATATAATTGCAAAAACATTAAAACTTGTATGTTCACTATAAATATGCATGACATACTTGCAACTGGACAATACGCGATCATCAGTTTAAAGTTTAGTTTAAAGTTAATGTAAACATTTCAACTGTAAAAACATTAAAACTTGCAAAACTAGAGTGCGCTCTAAATATGAATAAAGTACTTGCAACTGGACAATACGTAATCAACAGTCTAAAGTTTATTTATACACTACGAAATAAATTTGCATAAAAAACCGGCGTTGATCACATAACAGTCATATTCATAAAAAAAAAGAATCCATAAAACTTATGCATGAAATATTTGGCACTGGACGCTATGTTTCTTATCGTGTGTCTTTAATGATGGTGGAAACCTAAAATTTATTAAAAACTCGGATAACAAGCTTATAATTTGATGGGCTTTTGAAATACACACAAACTATTGACAAAAGTGGAAAAAATACTGTTAAAAGTCCGCCATGCAATATTCGTTTAAATATAAAAGGCATCATCGGAGTTTATAAGTACAAAATAATGAACAAAGTTAACGATTAATTCAACTCCAGAACTATGTGTATGTTCGCTCTAAACGAATATGAAATACTTGCAACTGGACAATAACTTGTGACAACTGCAGTCAAAGTTACTTAGCAATCACAGGTTAATTTTGCAATTATTATAAAAAAACCTACATCGAACTAACTTAATCTGATAAATGACAACTTCATCACGTGTGTCTCCCATCATAGAATTGCCGTAAATGTTATCAGCGATTTTATTTAAGAGATACATGTAAAAGCGCTAAAAGATGTGTAACGTTTTTGCGTTAAATATTGGACACGTTTTTGCGAATAGCAATTATTGGACACGTTTGGGGGTTATGAAATCGGACACGTTTGGGAAATATTGTACATTTCGGACACGTTTAGGGAGAAAAGACACGTTTGGGAGAATCGGACACGTTTTGGGGGGGGGGGAAGGACACGTTTGGGAGTGTTACATATATAATAGTGAAATATGTTATATGGACACTTATATACAATTTTATAGAGCTAAACTCCGAGCTAACAAAAATAGCTGAACACCAGATGCTATTCATTTTATTGATAAAACTATTTTAGAAAAAAAACCAGCCACATTTTATTTAACAAGTACTGGGGACAAAAAGAAGCTCAATAAATCTAGCTGTTAGAAATGAACTAGGACTAGAAACTTTCATAAAAAAAACTATGATGTACCTATCTAGATTAAATAATGAAAATCTAAACCCGCTTCTAAATGAAGACTTTAATTAACTAAAAATTTAGATACTAAGGGAACATACTTTTGGTATACTTTTGCAAAAAAATGTGTCACAAGATATAATATTGACATCAAACTTATTGAGGAAACTAAAACTTTAAAACAGACTAAAACGTTAAAAGTTTAAACCCCAATTAAAAAAAAATTTACATTAACTATTTTCAAACTCTAATGGATGACAAAATAAATAACTTGAACGAAAATGATAAACACATCTATACAAATTTCTTAAATCTAATATAAATGACAAAATGAAACACTACCTATCGCAACCAAGTAAAGAAAAAAGCTCGTGCAATATAAAATTCTACTCTGGACAATATTCCCCAATATTCATGCAATAACCCTATATTATATCTATTATAATATTGTCTAGTTTTCATTATGTTTGTTTTGTCTATATATGTATTTGCCATAACCTAAATTGTTTGTTTTGAAAATAATGAATTAATTTTTCATCAAAACGCAGCAGAAGTACAGCGAACGATTTATTCTTTATACGGTTATCTACTGACCCTCTACGGACAATAGACGGGGAATAAAACCCATAAAGTATTCGGACTTCGGCCTCACCCCCTATGGATTTTACTAAACCTCTATGGATCCCACTTGATGGATCCGTACAGGGGGAGTGAGTAGCGAACCATACATAACTTTTAATGTTTGAGAACACTAATTCCCTTAAAATGATGTGCTATACGAGTCTTTTCAATTGATAAAGGTACCTTGGTCAGGCTGTAAGTTTGACTCTGGCACATCCAGATGCCGCATGCTTTCTCTCAGCCGTATACGGTCACCTATTGTCTCGACCCCAAGCCTCTTAAGATCTTCATCCGTTAGAAAGTTAAAGCTATCATCTTCAACTTTTTCATCTAGGAATTTTTGATATGAAGTACCTAAATCTACTTTATATAGTGACACTCTTAATCTAGCAGACGACATTTTGGTGTCCAGGAAGAAAACGTCCGTCCAAAATATCCGCGTTCGTTTTTTTCCGACAATTTCCGTTATTGACTTCCCGACTTTTACTACATCATCATAATGTATACAACCACTGAACATAAAGTTGAACGAACCGAATATAATATCGATGCTTTTACTGAACATAATGAATACTCTACTGAATATAAAGAAACCGGGACTACTGAAGATATTACTTAATGTACTGCAAATAATATTGAATCTACTGAACATAATGTCGAAAGTACTGAACATAATGAGAACTGTACTGAACATAACGTCAGAAGTACCGAACATAATTCAAATACCACTGCATATAATAATGAAACTACTGAACATAATAACCAAAGCACCGAATATAATGTAAAAACTACTAAACATAATGTAATAACTACTGAACATAATAGGATATCTACTGAACATAAAATACATACTACTGAACATAATGGATAAAGCACCGAACATATTAAGCAATCAACATCAGAAGACAGTCATGACGTTCCATATTGGGAGAGTAAGAGTTTTCCTACATTTTGGTTTTAAAGATTGATGTAGCATTGGTAAGAATAAACCCATTCAGTTTATGATATATTTGAATTATCTGAATGTATAAATTTATCAAATTGTGGTGGCTTACCGGACGCTACAACCATGTGTTATAACAGAATATGGAAAAGGATATGTTATCAACCTTTCTTGTTTAAAAAAGTAAAATAACGTCATCACTGCAAAAAGAAAGTTGACAAATGAAGTAATTTCATATTAAATTGAAACCTTACAGAAAACCGCTGTAGCATCATTGTCACGGTTGAAAATTTACATTGTATTTTTTTTTTATCAAATATTACTCCCGCAGCACTTATACATCCGCATACACATAGATATCAGGAAATACTCATACATTGAATATATATCACACCTTCATCACATTTTTATTAAAAACAATTATGTTCCTAAGCAAGGTACGAATCATGAAGTTAATGTTTTAGGTAATATTATGTTGTCATTTCAGTGTTATATTTAACATTGCCATTAAAGTGCGAGGTTTGGCATGCCACAAAACCAGGTTCAACCCACCATTTTTTCCTTTAAAAATGTCCTGTACCAAGTCAGGAAGATGGCCATTGTTATATTATTGTTCTTACTGTGTGTGTTATATTTTAACGTTGCGTCGTTTGTTTTCTCTTATTTTTGAGTGTAAATTCACATTGCGATAAGACGTGTCGCGGTACTTGTCTATCCCAAATTCCTGTATTTGGTTTTGATGTTATATTTGTTATTCTCGTGGGATTTTGTCTGATGCTTGGTCCGTTTCTGTGTGTGTTACATTTCAGTGTTGTGTCGTTGTTCTCCTCTTTAATTTAATGCGTTTCTCTCGGTTTTAGTTTGATACCCCGATTTTGTTTTTTGTCCATGGATTTATGAGTTTTGAACAGCGGTATACTACTGTTGCCTTTATTTAGGTTCTTACGTTGTTTATCATCTGAATCTTGTGTTATAGTTTTCTTTAATTTGTCTTTGTAGTATATTTTTGGTAATATTTATTTGACGTGGCTCGGTACTTATACATCACGTCATTGTTTTATTGAGTTTTGGTACATTTTTGTCTTTTGTTTTTGCGTATGTGCTGTGTCTATATACCTTAAGCTTTTTATTTTTCTTTGTTGATATATTTGCTTGTTTGTTTTAAGATTCAGATTATTACACAATAATTACTGCTGTACCCCTAATTTTGACATTTGTACCTATTACGTCTAACTGTTTTGTTCACACAATGTTGACAATATATTGAACTTTGTACGCTATTTTCATACAAATGAGGGGTTTAGCTAGCTGTAAAAGTGAGGTTAATCCACCATTTGCTGCATGGAAAATGCATGTGACAAATGTTATCCATTGCATTTATTCATCTAGTTGCTTATTCATTCCAATTGTTCATCTAGTTGCTTATCCATTCCATTTGTTTATCTAGTTGCCATTTAAAAAATCTTCTCATTTGAAACTCCTGAATCACAATCAATTTCAACCAAACTTTAACTGAATGAGTTTCAGAGTATCTAGTATCAATTTTGTATTTTATTTGCTTGTACAACAATGGCTTGAATAAAACATAGGAGTAAAATGAATTTTGTTCCTTTTGACGAAAATATGACAGATATAAAACACATTTAAATGGCATTTTAAGCCATCATTAATATATATAGAAACGCAAAAATTATCGTTGATGACAGATTTAAGCGAAACATTACAGGTGAGCGATTGAGGCTCTTAAGAGCCCTTGTTTGAAATAAAGTCATCATCGTGACAGTTTTGAGGTTATATATTGGACAGATTTTTAGCAGATTTCAAAACCAATTTTATAAACCTTAGCGATGATTATTTTAGCTGAGCTTATCGTATGGTTGGCGATATTCAAAGCTATTTTCCATATTCAAATAAACATTTTGGATATCACGAATATGAGCAATTTAAATATTATAAGTGCCAATGAAAACGCAACACTTGGTTTTCAAAAATAAAATTTATATAAGAAAGGATAATCTTTCAAAATAAATTGTCTTGAAAATTAACAATTCTAACAATAGATGGATATCAAACAAAAATGTTTCATTGTCATCTTTCAGACGCTATAGGTTAACGAAACATCCAATGTCGAATCATCAACTCACAGTCCTAACAAAACATGTTACAACCCCGTGGTGCAGCGCAATCTGGACAGCGCCGTGGAAATAATCATCTCGGACGTTTAATGTGATCTCGAGGAATGTTGTTCCACTTGTCCCGCATATCAAACTCTAGCTGACTTTATGATATTGGTGGTGGTTTTCATCGTCTAAACCATGTCCAATCTAATGCAAAATTTGCTCGATTGGACCAAAATCGGTCGAAACACAGGACTGTTGTTCAAGATGGATGAGAAATGTCTTTGTACCCACCACTGACGGTTTTTGGTACACAATGAATGATTTTTGGTCTACAGAATTCGATATTTACACTTTACGGCCGTTTAGATGTCACTAAGGAAAGACTTTGGTGCTCTTTAACAATTTCTGCTCAAATGGTGCTTTACTGAAATTGCTCCAAAGGATCTACCGTGACCACCATTGAACTCTCGTGACCTTTGTACACCCATCAGAGTCAATATCGAATATGTTTAAGACCAAATGTATCGGTCTGGCTGAGCGTTTCTTGCTTTTTGTACCCCGGGGTGTAGCTTATCATTAAATGATCCATTTTGGTTGAATTTGTGGATGATTTGGATTATTGTAGGGGCTACAACTTCAGTCTTCTCGTAATTGTATGCAGTGAAAGGCTTCATTGGATCATTGGATCAACTGCATGTAGGTGGTTGTCAGAAAGTCCTGGCATTTACTCAGATGTTTGTGACAGTTTCCTTACAATAAGGGCGGGAAAATGCATGACATTAGCCAAGCTTTAAATGACAAAATCGTGAAAATGGTGCGTATGTTAAATAACGGCGAACTCGGTTAATGTCCGTTCGAAATAGCCCTTACTTCGCATTTGTTCCAAAAATCACTCAACCGTAAAGTTGTCGTCAAATGTCTTTAAAGTCATTTTAAACCAACTATACAAAGTTCTACTATAAATATAATAAAAATTATTAGATTTTTTGGAAAAACAAAAGTGTTGCGTTTTCATTGGCACTCAGTATAGATAGTTTCTTTCATTGCGTTTACCGAATATTTTCCCAAATCAAGGCAAATGCACATTTAAGGCAGCAGCTCAGTGTTTAACCTTGAGCTCGTTAAACATTTAGGGCTATTACATAACTTCGTCATGCACAGTGACAGAAAACTGTAACTTACAATTTACCTACTGTGTGAATATGCTATACACGGACGAATTGATTATAAATAATGCTTTGTTCTTATGGTTTAGGATTTTTGTTTTGGTTAGTCATTTTGTAAAAAAAACATTTTTGTATCGTTTAATTTTGCTCAATTTGATGCTGTTATAATGACACAGATATTCTCGTGGAACCTTTTAGGCATCAATCTGGCAAAAAGAATAATCGCCCAGAGTATTTTGTGCATTTTAGTTTGTCTCCACATTAAAGCACTTTAAACCACATCTGATTATATAGTATTGAAAATAATGGCAAGAAGTATACAATTGCTAGTTTAAAATAAATGAAGTTTGATGAGTTATGGTTTAAAGTCTTGCTAAATCACAAAGCAGTTTTAAGGAATGATGTTTTCGTTTGGTATTTCTACTTTCATTCTTATATTTTAACAAAATTATCCAATTGGGTATCTTTGATGAAATGTTTTATGTTTTTTTTTTTGGCGCAAACTTGAAATAGAAAAAAAACCCAAAAAGTTTGAGAGCAAAAGTATTTTTTCAAAAAGAAATTGCAAATTTTATCTAAAAGAACTATACTAATAAAATGAAATGGCAATCAAAAGCGATAATATATCATTCAAATCATTCAAACGCGGAGAAAGATCTTTAACTTGACCAAAAACATTTGTTAATCAAAACAAGACATCTCGTACCTTATTCATTACATTTCTATTTAATTTTCTTCACAGTTGAAATTTTAATTTCAAAGTATTCTATTTTACTATCTACTGAATGAATTAAATGTATTTAATATTCAATAATGCAAAGGTGTAGATAAATAAGATTTCAGTTCAACAACACAAAACAATTTACGTGATAAATAAATACCACATTTATATAACCTGATTCGTAAACAATTTTTTCTTACATTTATTAAAACGTCTTTAAGTACACGATGATAATACTTATGCAAAGAAAAAATAGAAAATTTTGACAAATGTTTTGAAATATTGTTTGAGTTTTATGTTTGAATTATACCGGATGTTCATTTACGTATTATCTTTTGGAATTTATGTGGTTGTCAAATGTGGAAATGCATTAAAAGAAAGAAAAAAATCTAATTTATGTTGATTTTATGCACACTCAACAGTTTAAGTCAGTTCTTTCGTTGACGTAAGAAAAAATGATGAAAATATTTACTAATTTATTAGCACTTATAAATGTATGTATTATACCGAAGGTACTTTTAAGTATTATCTTTCGATCTTTTGTGGTTGTCAAATATGGAAATACATTTAAAGAAAAAAAAAAGCCAAAATATGTTGATTTATATGCACATTTCTTCTGTAAATTTATTGTTAAACATGCTAAGAAAATCTTTAAAACTTTGTAAGATGAAACACCACCTAATCGGGTACGGTAAATCAGAACAAACTGAATAGTAGTACATATGTTAAAACTTAAAGTTCCTATGCATAATCTGAAAAGAGTAGCAAATAGAAAACAATGACAGAGGCTAAATGTATACTCTGAATGAAGTAATTCATAAGTTAAGTGCATTTGCAACTTTTTTGTTCCATTAAAAAAAATGAAGTGGCACCTGTTGGTGGTGCTTTTGAGAATGACCTAGTTAATTTTTTTTAAGATGAATTTTCTTTGAATCATAACTTAATTATTTCATTATGTACAATATATCACCATTCATAATTATGTTGATAAAAGTACTGTATTATAAAGTAATTAAGATAACTATAATAATCTATAAAGAACTCATAGCTTAATGTCATGAACTAGTTTTGATATTAATAAAGGATATTCCTTAGAACGCCAAACAAGTATAAAGTGAAAAAGCATTGATGACCCTAAATTCTAAAAAGTTGTCCCAAATAAGGTTGTATACCTGGGATAAGAAAATCCTTAGTATTTAGAATAATTTATACTTTTGCAAACAGTGAATTTATAAAAAAAAAAAAAAATGCTTTAAACTATATTCTTACAAATAAACTGACAAAAATTGGGATTTAGCAGCCCAAACTGAGTGTGTTAACATACCCAACGAACATAAAATACATCTAACTAAAAGATGCCACACATTTCATTGTAGTTGACTGTAAGTAAGACATTTTTAGACGCCAATAAAACGTGTTCGTAGTTGATAGTACATACTGTTACAGGCAATTGAAAACATAATGCCATACTAGTATACAGATAACGTACGAATTAAAGAAAAAAAGACAAATCTTGTATTTTACCCTGATGTTCTTTTTTAAGCCATGCCTTCCAAGTTGTTTGGCAGGCAGACACTTTTTAAACCAGATACCCCGAGGATAATTACGGCAAATATAAAAAGGAAGATGTGGTATGATTGCCAATGAGACAACTATCCACAAAAGACCAAAATGACACAAACATTAACAATTATAGGTCACCATACTATAGGTCACCGAACGGCCTTCAACAAAGTTTGTTTCAGATTTTTGTAAAAGCTAACGGATCCAGAAGACGTTGAATGCAAAGTAATTAGAATAAAAATTAATATTAATTAATATTATATTGAAGACCTCCTATATTTATGTTGTACGTACAAATCACCTTAACTAAAATAATTTGGCTTGATTAATTGTCATAAAATATGACAAAAGATTTACTTTTACCTCTTAAAATAACAAAAAATATTAAAAAAACACCTGAATGGGAAAAAATATTGGCTACAAAGCAGTTTGACAACTATAACTGTTGATCATTGAGAAGCTTAATATTGGCGAAGCACTTGAACGTAAGGCCAGTTCAATATATTACAGCAGATGTTTACGGAGTTATCTCCCTGCACACTACAAAAGTCTAAAAGTCTGAAAAGACCAGTTTGTGTCTTAATTTGCATGAACTTTTACTCGACATTCTTTAAAAGTATGATTTGTGTCTTAATTTTTCTTGACGAATTCTCATTTATATTAAATTTGTATTAAATTTACTCGACATATTCTTGACATTCTGAATATTGTCTTAAAATTTCTTGACAAATTCTTGACATTTGAATACTGTCTTGAAATTTCTCGACATATTCTTGACATTCTTATTTTTTATCAGTATGGCTTGACATATTCTGAACATTTTGAATTGTGTCTAAAATTTACTTGACAGTTCTGAGCTCTACAAATCATGACCAATATACATGGTATAACTTTATCTTTATTTCTCTTTATATGATATACTGTTGTTTCAAGTTACACTTCTTACATCTTACAACAAAAATAAAAGTTGGGCATGTAAAATAATTGAAAATCTAAAGTATGAAATAATTTAAATGTGGGTTTTTAAATAATTACAAATTTAAAAAACCAATCATACTGTAGACATATTTCATTAAACATTCATAATACTCAATGTTTATATGATAAATAATTATAAAAAATGTGGTTTATATAAATAGCAAATCATGATGATATACAAATCATACATTTAATAAAAGAACAATTTGTGTAATGTCACCTGTTGGAATACACATGGACAGGATGTTCCCCATAAAATTAAGGTATTCCACACCCCAGAGTACACGCAACTGTCAGAAAGAAATTACTGATTTACCTGTTATCAGCCATACTTGTCAGTTGACTGACCATGCCAGTACAATTTAAAAAGTTTGTTGATAGATGAAAATGAAAATCATCATTTTGATGATGAAAAATTGAATTAAAATGAAATTTCTTCATCAAAATTATGAAGTTAATTATTTTAACATAAAAACAATTAAAATAATTCCCAAAGATTAAAAAAAATTATTATCTACTCCAGGAATAATAAGTATGTTCACATTTCAGGCGAAATTTATACTGTTGAGATAGTGTCCAGACATAGTTAAGACTGTCAAGAATGTGTCCAGACATATTCAGACCTTATTTAGAATGTCAAAAATATGTCAAGACATATCGAGACAAATTTAAGACAGTCAAAAATTGGTCGAGACTAATCTAGACTCTTATCAGATGATACAGGAAGTGTCGAGAAATTTTAAGACAATGTTCATACTGTCAAGACACTTGTCAAGAAAAATCAAGAACCTTATTAGACAAATTCATACTATGTCAAGAATTTTTTTAAATTATTCAGGCAAATTAAGAATGTCGAGTAAAAATTCATGCTAATTCAGACAAAAACTGGTCTTTTCAGACTTTTTGACTTTTGTAGTGCTGTAGTGTTATTATCCACCCACAGCCACTCTTATATTTAATACGGATGTAGCGTCATGGTGAAATCATTTTAATTTCAACTCTGCTGTATATTAAATTATCGAGTTAATGCAACAACCAGACATGTTTGTTACATACATTCAACAACAAATTATTTATTTACAAATAAAGACATATTTGTTTAACAGTTATGTGATAGCTCGCAAACAAACAAAAAAGTCTGATTGCAACAAAGCGTCCTTTAATGTTGCAAACATAATGTATATATCATGCAACTTATTTATTAAAATCTACAACTTAATCAGCCACAGCCCGGATATCGATTGGCGTGTATGATAGGGGTGAAATAATAACTAAAAATCACAAAGGAGTTTTGTGTACTAGTATATTTTAGAACATCAAAGCAATCAAGGAATCGGCAACATATGGACTTTGAAAAATCGGTGAATCCTGCCATCGTGTATTTTAAACCATTCACACAATTAAGTAGTCGACAAGATATAAAAGAAAAATTAAAAGACTACACCAAATCAGCGACTGACCCGATATCGGTCGGTTTTTTAATGGGTGTTTGATAACAACTAAAAATCACTAAGACGAAGTGTGTACTTGTGCATTTAAAAACACCAGAACAATAGTCGGCAACATAAGGACTTTCCGAAAAACGGTGAATTCTGCCTTCGTATTTGGGTAAGTTTTTTTTATATTTTCCAAAATTTCATCAAAATTATATTTAAAAAAATATCTCCAATAATCATCAATAAAAATATTGCAAGAATAAGTATTAATTCTGACCTATTTCGGAGAAGCTTTAAACACAATACTGATCTGAAACAAAAAAATCTCGTGGCAGAACAACAATGACAAGCAACTCATATGCTTCGCGAATTCGTGAGTTAATGTGTTGTTAGGTCACTCGTTGAATTTAGCATGCAATGTAGGCATGTGCAACTGCATATAAATATATCAAATTAAATAAGTAACTTTTATACTTTCGGATTTATAGCAAATATAATATCATGTAGAAAGGAGCACAAACATATAAGATGAATTTAAATATTGAACAAAAAATTGAACAAAAGCTGCCCTATAAAGTTTATATCAGTGAAACGGAAATATCAGAAACAATTTCGTTTTTTTTTAAAATTCGTATGACAAGAGTCAGTCAAAATTGCTGAACTTTTGATCGATATTTATGTGTTTTCTTTACATTTGTTCTTCTTTTTCCGAATATTTCATTTGGTATATCTCAGATAGTATAAAAGTAAAATATATAAAGTTTCGGTGTTTGTGTGTAGTTTTCAATACTATTAGTTGTATGCAAACTTTAAAAAAATTCCGCGCGATCATCCATCTACGTTCCTATTACCATAAAACAAATATACCCTGAGTACAAATAGTCTTTATAAAGCATTATGTTGATTATATATGTAAGAAGACGAAAGACTGGCTGTGTCAATATATAGCATAAACTAAAAATATGTGTTTCCGTCTTGAATTCAGATCAATAATGTTGGAACTACCTTTTTGGAAATATTTGTTTAAATTTATAGACAGACAATGCTGCAGTTTTTTGTATTTGGAATTGACTTTCAGATGAGGCATAACATTATATACTGATAAAGACTATATGCTAACCTAAAATGCGTTTTTGGTTGCTTTTTCATTTGGTGAATTTCTCATTAAAGTTAACTACACACTTCCATCCTGGTTCGATCCCCCTTCTGGGAGAAAATTTCAGGGACTAAATTTTCTGCTCTCCCTTAACATCATTTGCAAGTGTGGTCTTGACAAACGATGATAATCCGTCGGAAGGGAGCAATAAATGGCTAACACGTGTTAAGAAATAGCCATATCATCTTGCATGACAAGGTACCCTTGTAGATTTCGAAAAAAGCAGGCTAATGCCGGTACGAGGCAGCACTCGCACCCGCAAAGTTGAAGGGGGTGAATATAAGTTGCAATAACGTGTTTCCTGTAATTAAAATGTTAAAACTAAACTTCACACCTTCATCAATGTTAGCGTTATAATAAATATCAGGCAGATTTCAATGAAGCTATGCTAATGTATATTGTTTGGCTTTATAAACATTTTGATATGAGCGTCACTGATGAGTCTTATGAAGACGAAACGCACGTCCAGCGTACTAAATTGTAATCCTAGTACCTTTGATAACTATGTGTATATGCTCCGGACCATAAAAGTATTAGGACCAAATGCGTACGGTCATGACCATATGTTTATAAACTGATATGGTACGATCATACGCGTATGGTCCATGTCAAATTTTAACTGATGATTGTTGACGTTGAAAAGGTGTCGCATAATAATGAGTTCCTTAAAATGGTAATCAATGTTACATAATTAATCAATCAAAGTGAATTGTACTCAAAAGTAAGAATTATTGCGTTTGTTTAATTGAGATTTCTGGAATATTTCAAATTGGTTTCATATATTTTATATATTTTTGCTTTTACTAATACGATCTTAAATTACATAAGATCAAATTTATTTAGATGCAAGATGACATGATCATTAAAAAAGTAAAATCACAACAACACGGAACTCAGAGGAGAGTCCAATCGGAAAGTCCATATTCACATTGAAAAATCAAATGACAAAACACATCGAAAACCAATGGACAAAAACTGTCATATTCCTGAATTGGTACAGGCATTTTCAAATGTAGAAAAGTCTGGATTAAACCTGGTTTTAAAGTGCTAAACCTCTCACTTTGATAACAGTCTCATCAAATTCCGTTATATTTACAATTATGCGTCAACTAGACAGACATTATAAATAAGATAGTCAAAATATGGTGAAAATAAGTAGAAATTAAAAGAAACTTGTTTCTGGAAAAATAATTTAAACACCAAACAAATAGAGGTAAAAAAAAAGCCCAATTCATATCTCAAACGCCTGTGGTTTCACTTGCGCGCAAAAAGTCGACATAGGAGAAAGGTACGTTAAATTGGCGCTAGCGTAGCTAAAATAAAAATACGTCATAATTCAGACAATATTTGTAACAAATAAAGAAATTCAACTAGTAAATTGTGCCGTTTTTTTGTTCGGAAAATGAGCTGTATGTTACTGCAAAAGATAGAATTTATTCGAAAGATACCTGAATGACCGGAATCCTCATATGGTCCAGCCCGGTAATAACCAAGCGAGTATAATAAATGGTTCGGCCATACGCGTTTGGGCAGACCATATATGTATAAGCCTATCGTCAAACATCGCCCAAATACTTATATGGTCCGGAACATATACACTCTTGTATACGTGCTAACAAATGAGAATAAGGTTTATTTTACAGAAACAAGTGACAAACTTATTTTGGAGAATAATGTGAACAGACCCTTTACTGCACTATATGTAAATAGTATAATTACAGAAACAAAACCATATCTTTTCAAATAAAGGATAGTTTGAAACCCAATACACACTTGTGATCTCATAAATTTCTCATTTTATCTTGCAAGTTATATGTAAATATTGTATAACAAATTTATAAAAGGAAATATCAAATCAGCGATAATCCTGATATCGGTTGACGTTCGTAATGTGGGTGGAAGTTAGTTTAATCAAAATGACAACCAGCTTTGCGGGCGTTGCATACTGCACCTATACACTTAAGGTTCACCATTAGGAATTGAAAAATATGGCCGTGTTTACACCTCAACTTTGAGTACAGACAAACTGGTACATCCAGGAAAGTTTTAATGCATGGCAGGAACTAGATATATAAAAGTTATATAAAATTAAAAACTTACCTTGATTTTGATGTCCAGTTTTTTCCAGTCTGCAGAAGATAGCAAAATAAACAAACACCCGAGTTTCATTTGATACGGTCCACTCATTTATACAGTTTAAATCACCTGTTGTCTGCAGATGTCAATTGTCCATCTATTGTCCATTTAAATCAATACTACTCACAACATGTATTATATAAGGGGAGATTATCAAACCTCTTTCCCGACTTAGTTTATTTTGGCACCTTCTGCAGGAACGAAAAAAAACTGGAAAGCAAAATCTAGTAAAGTTTATAATTTTCTAAAACATAAAATGCAGTTACAATTTATATATCTAGTTCCTGCCATCCCTTCAAACTACTGCAGATGAATAGGTTTGTCTGTACTCAGAGTAAAATTTGTGGTGTAAATACGGCCATATTAGCCAAAAGGTTATGACGAACCTTAAGATTACTATTTAACATTATACCCCATAACATGAATGTTGTAAAAATCAGTAAACCTTACCTTGGCGTGTCTGTATTAGTAAGAAAATCATTGTATAACCAAAACAATATATGTTTTAGATATTATTTTTTAAGAAAAAAATGAAGTTCTGTTATAACAAGTCAACTCATATAGTAATTACTACTGGTTCAAAATTCGATCTGCAAACATGTTTTTTTTAGATATTTATATCTCTATTTTGTCGAAACCCTATGACTCAAATATGTTGAACTGTAAAAAGTGATAATTGCTACAGGAGATGAACCCTGCATATTCTGTTTTATAACTAATGGTAAAGTACAATTGATAAAAGACAAGAAATAAGTAGAGATATCCAAAATCAAAGAAACCATGATTCAGATAAGTGTGATACATGGTTTATTCCTTTATTATTTCCTTGGAAGTGGTAAGGTATGTTTTGAATGGTGCTGAAACTTTGCTGTTCACAACCGCTTTAAAAACTCATCGCAGATACCAGGTTGAAATAACGGAAAAAAATCAAACACAAAAAAGAAAACAGAAAACAAACAAAAAATCATAATAGACATAAAAACAATAAGGTAGATATCAATGAAATAAAAATCGATATGCATATGAAATTTACATTCATGCATTATAAAGCAAAATCTAAGGCCAATTCCAACATAACATTAATTATTTTGGAAACTGTTCAAAACTGTAACCAATACAATACTAGTAATACATTTCGACATACTATAGTTATCAAAGGTACCAAGCTTATAATTTCATACTCCAGACGCCTGTTTCATCTTGAAAAGACTAACAAAACTATATATTTTGTTTAAAATAGTTTTATATCCATAATGGCCGCCATAATAATAGGTTTTCTTCTAAATACCAAAAAGTACATTGCCCCTATTTAGTAGATCATCATGGGAACTGGTAAAGATGCGATATTCACAGCGTTATGTAAAATATGATGTATTTAGTAGTTATACAAGGTTTTGGACTACCTTGTAAACAATTTTCACGTACATTTAAATTCCTTCATTGATGATGAAAATAAAAACTTTAGATTTCGTGAATCCGAAGAGCCTCTCTAAAATACTTTTTGCACACCGTGTTCAAGAAGTGCTAATCCTTAACCTATAAAACGTTACACAGACCGACACGTAACAATGTAATCGTTAAAGTACAAAAAATTAAATGTCAATTATAAAGTAAAGGTAAATTATTCTGTAGAATGTAGTGTGTTTTGGGGGACTTTTGATGTATCATTTACTGCAGAATATTATGAATATTTTATACGCAAACTCAATCTGTGTAATTAATATGAATGTATAACTTTTGTATAGAGAAATATAAAATATATAATTTTTTTTATAAGAGTGTCCACCGTTTATTCCTGGACGTTGGATCATTGTAAACTCAGGGCCCCTTGTGTATCCTTCCCTTGGTTATACAAGGTAAATTTTATTTAGGTGATTTTCAATAAATGTATTTCAAGTCGTAAAAATTTAAAAAAAACACACTTCAAGATGAATCCGGCATATTCTGTTTTATAACTTATGGTCAAGGCTATTTTGGCCCCTAATTAAAGTTAATATTTAAACAGGAAGCAAAAAAACCGAAACATTATTATCTCTGTACGTTAACTTCCACTGATTCCAGTTAAAAAGCGAGTATAGCCAAAGGTATTAATCAAATTTGATTTGTTGCAAAATAAAACGGAGACATATTTATAACGAGAAAGATCTATTTTAATAACTAAATCTTCTATCAATGCATTTTAAGTGCAACATGATATAACATTAATACACAAATGTATATTAAATCAACCAGCCATCCTTTATCCGGCTATGGTGAATAATCGGTTAAAGTCTATAAATACCCCAAAAATACTTTGATCATAGATCAACAATGATTTATATTCCGTGATGTGAATTTGGATGCTAAGTTATGCATATCTGTAAGAGTGACGTCTTGTCGATCTATCAATTTATAAAGACACGTTTACTATATATGTTGCAATATATTAAAAACAAGAGGATGATATAAAAATATATCTTCAAATTTTGTAAACATTTAACTAAAACCATTCAATTAAAAAAAAAACACGATTTTTTTTTTTTTTTAACACGTTGCATTTTTTAGGTTTCTTATCTCGCACATCTGTAATACCGTATTTATTTTGAATCAGGCTGTAAATACGGTAAGTCACCTAGATATTGGTTTAAACAGTGTTTTAGTACACCATACAATTTATTTCTGTTATCAAACTTCAAATATTTTACTGCACTAATAATTGTGTACAATGTCCATTAGCGCTACGAAATAGACGCTGAGACCTATGTCATTAGTTGCAAAGGTAATTACATTTCCAAATAATATGTTTTGCGCATTTATTATAGTGTGCAACAGGTTTTGTATTGTTATACGTTTCGTCCCCGAGGGTATCACCAGCCCAGTAGTCAGCACTTCGGTGTTGACATGAATATCAATTATGTGGTCATTTTTATAAATTTCCTGTTTACAAAACTTTGAAATTTTCGAAAAACTAAGGATTTCTTATCCCAGGCATAGATTACCTTAGCCGTATTTGGCACAACTTTTTGGAATTTTGGATCCTCAATGCTCTTCAACTATGTATTTGTTTGGTTTATAACTATTTCGGTATGAGCGTCACTGATGAGTCTTATGTAGACGAAACGCGCGTCTGGCGTACTAAATTATAATCCTGGTACCTTTGATAACTATTTACACCACTGGGTCGATGCCTCTGCTGGTGGACGTTTCGTCCCCGAGGGTATCACCAGCCCAGTAGTCAGCACTTCGGTGTTGACATGAATATCAATTATGTGGTCATTTTTATAAATTTCCTGTTTACAAAACTTTGAAATTTTCGAAAAACTAAGGATTTCTTATCCCAGGCATAGATTACCTTAGCCGTATTTGGCACAACTTTTTGGAATTTTGGATCCTCAATGCTCTTCAACTTTGTATTTGTTTGGTTTATAACTATTTCGGTATGAGCGTCACTGATGAGTCTTATGTAGACGAAACGCGCGTCTGGCGTACTAAATTATAATCCTGGTACCTTTGATAACTATTTACACCACTGGGTCGATGCCTCTGCTGGTGGACGTTTCGTCCCCGAGGGTATCACCAGCCCAGTAGTCAGCACTTCGGTGTTGACATGAATATCAATTATGTGGTCATTTTTATAAATTTCCTGTTTACAAAACTTTGAAATTTTCGAAAAACTAAGGATTTCTTATCCCAGGCATAGATTACCTTAGCCGTATTTGGCACAACTTTTTGGAATTTTGGATCCTCAATGCTCGTCAACTTTGTATTTGTTTGGTTTATAACTATTTCGGTATGAGCGTCACTGATGAGTCTTATGTAGACGAAACGCGCGTCTGGCGTACTAAATTATAATCCTGGTACCTTTGATAACTATTTACACCACTGGGTCGATGCCTCTGCTGGTGGACGTTTCGTCCCCGAGGGTATCACCAGCCCAGTAGTCAGCACTTCGGTGTTGACATGAATATCAATTATGTGGTCATTTTTATAAATTTCCTGTTTACAAAACTTTGAAATTTTCGAAAAACTAAGGATTTCTTATCCCAGGCATAGATTACCTTAGCCGTATTTGGCACAACTTTTTGGAATTTTGGATCCTCAATGCTCTTCAACTTTGTATTTGTTTGGTTTATAACTATTTCGGTATGAGCGTCACTGATGAGTCTTATGTAGACGAAACGCGCGTCTGGCGTACTAAATTATAATCCTGGTACCTTTGATAACTATTTACACCACTGGGTCGATGCCTCTGCTGGTGGACGTTTCGTCCCCGAGGGTATCACCAGCCCAGTAGTCAGCACTTCGGTGTTGACATGAATATCAATTATGTGGTCATTTTTATAAATTTCCTGTTTACAAAACTTTGAAATTTTCGAAAAACTAAGGATTTCTTATCCCAGGCATAGATTACCTTAGCCGTATTTGGCACAACTTTTTGGAATTTTGGATCCTCAATGCTCTTCAACTTTGTATTTGTTTGGTTTATAACTATTTCGGTATGAGCGTCACTGATGAGTCTTATGTAGACGAAACGCGCGTCTGGCGTACTAAATTATAATCCTGGTACCTTTGATAACTAATTATACCTGTCAATGCTTAAACACGTCACTTATATATTTAGCATATTCTGTTTTAAATCTAAACGTTCATTACGATTTATGTGAGAAAAACACGTACGTTGTGATAAAAAAAACCAAATAATACACTTAACATTTACACTACAGGCGGTATGAGTGAAGAATATATCTTGTAAGATTCTGTAATATTAAACTTTGATAATACATTTGAAACAACTTATTTTACCGATTTTTGAAAAGTTAAATGTTAAAGCCATAACCAAAGCATTCGTGTTAAAGCTTCCTTTTTAGTTAATGCGAAGCAAACTTGGTGATGGTCTTTCAAAAAGCACCACTCAGAGTCGTGTGACGTGTGAATAATTCCCGTCCCTATTTTCAATGTCTAAAGACTCATGTCTGGTTGCACTGATTAGACAAGGCTTCAAATTTTGATAATACATCCGATTTATATGTAAATTAATATTCATAACGATATTTATTTAAGATATTTATAAATGTAGGGGTTTATATGTATATACACCTGTTAAAAAATGTTTGAGTATAGACTGAATAGTTCATTATGCAATGACAACCTCTTTGCAGAATTATTTGTTTGACTGGTATATTTTTTCAAATCATACTGTTGTGGGCGATTTTTCAAAAAAAGGGAAAGGTACTCCCGCGCCGGACGATGTCGAAGAAAAACGAAAAAACAATGGCATAAAAAAAAAGACAAAACAACCAAACAAAACCATTTCATATAACATTCGTTTGTTTATAGTAGGTCTATTGTAGTAAGAAAACCAGGTCGGGTGTAAAAAGAAAGATTTTGAGAAAAGATAATACTGTGCACCTTAACATGACATTAGCATATGGCAATACTAATCCTAACTATCCAGGTTAAATTATGGCATAGGTACAATGTACGGATTCACGGAGTGTTTTATTACTAATTTAAAATTCGGCATAACAATTTTTTTACACTCAACTCATTGATCTGATTATAGATCAACAATGATTTCTTTGTGTTAAAGATCAATGTAAATATTGTATATCAGATGTATTAAAGTATACGTCAAGTCAGCGATACTTGATATATGGCTATTTGTGTTTTTAAGTACATGTTCGTTAAATATAACCGATACAACACTCTTCATTGTTATGCATACTTGTAAATTTTATCACTAGTTTTAACCAACATAGGCCATTCAGAAAGTTGCAACTATCAGTGAATCCTACCTACTAGTAAGTATTTTGCTAAGTTTTTTCATTATAGATTTAAAAAAATAAGTATTGCATGAATTTCTAGGCAAATGCTTTTATGAAAACATCGCGTGGTCTAGTAATGTGTCAATATATATAATTTTGACTGTTTAAAACTAAAACTCCATTAATATATTACTGACCTCCGATTAAACAGAATTCTCAAATGATTTATAGAAAAGATAAAATGGGTCAAACTGGAAAAATTCATTGTTCAACCTATTTATATATAATTGTTAAGAGATATGAAAAAACAGATGTATCATGTCTGTTGTATTCATTAATGCTTTTTTTCAACAGCGTTTTCAAATGAAACATTTCCCCCAACCATTTCTTTCTTGCAAGGTGTTAAAATTTTATCGTGTCTTGATCGCTAATCTAACAAAAAATACCTTTTTATGTTATACATCTGTATAACTGTTGGTATTAGATTACAATGTTTTTAATTATTTTTTTTGGCTTTTGAACTTTTTTCATCAGAGCGTCACAGGTTAGTCTTGTATTGTAGTCCGAACATGAAGTGCTGTTATTTTCATTGTTATATCTAATATTGCCATAAATGCGGGAGGTTTGACATGCAACAAAACAAGGTTCAACCCACCATATTTTTTTTAAATGTCCTGCATCAAGTCAGGAAACTGGCCATTGTAATATTATAGTTCGTTTAAGTGTTTGTTACATTTTAATGTTATGTTTCTTGTTACATTTTAATGTTGTGTTTCTGTTGTTTCGCAATTCTCATCTCATATTTGATGTGTTTACCTCAGTTTTAGTTGTAACCCGTATTTGTTTTTTTCTCAATCGATTGATGCATTTCGAACAGCGGTATACTATTGTTGCCTTTACCGACCGTGCAAGGGCTGTATAGCCAGTCAAATTAAATGTCGTTAAAAAGTTCTATTTGTTGTTGCCTTAGCTTTATATGAGCCATTAATGAACTTGGCAAGTTGCAAAACATATTGCTTCTATGTGAACGGTTTTCTTTGTTTACTACACTACCTCACTTAAAAAAGTAGTTTCAAATAGTAATTTACCCGTATAATAGTATTGTTGAAATAATGCAGAACAGAACGTATCGGTTGCAAAGATCCATACGATTATTATAATCTAGTAAACATGAGCGAATTTCTGTTATATAACGTTTATAGAATATTGCAATACAATAGTGTCACTCAAAACTATGTATGAAGATATGATGATCCTAAGACACCGAATAAGGTGTCTTAAAGTTAGAACGAAATATATATCCTAAATCATGAGAGCTTCGAGAACAAGACTTAGGACAAATAATTGACAAAAGATCAGTGGTCTTTGGACATGTCCTAATCCTAAATAGCTTCGAGAACACCACCCCTGATACCTTTAAAGTGCGTTATCTATTGTTACTGGAAAAACTAAAAATTCTTTGTGACAGACACCATTTAATTTATTATAAGTTATTACATCCAACGTTAGTAAAGTACATGCATTCATATCAACAAACTATCCTCCTACTGGGTGTATCGGCAAACAATTGAAATTAACATAATTTATTTGGTCTTGCAAAACGAAATCTTAATTCATTGAAAGAATATACACAATACATTACATTATATCTATATTAAATACAGCAGCCTCCTTCGTTATATTTTGTGAATTTTTGCACATCCATTTAATTTGCATTTGAATAGTCAAATTTATTTATTTCAGCCGACATACACAATCTTTTCATATTATTTCCTGTTTAACATGAGCGTTTTTATTCAGCATGTACATTTGTAGGGTTATTCTGAAACTTGATCGAGATTAATTTACAATTTTTTAACAGAAAAGCTTAAATTTTAAAACCATTAAATTCCAGGACTTATGCTTGTTTAATTTCAGTGGCAAATATTACTGATGCGTCAGTTTTGTGCATACGTGTATATTACCCATTTAATATTTACTTGCAATTTAAACCCAGATTTGAAATTAAATAAATTCCTAAATATTTGAAATCTTTTTTGTTATGTTTTATTTTTTTACCTATCTTATATATAGAAAACAATGAACAATTCATTATGTTCTAAAAAGCTTTTTAATGTTATTTTCATACGGTGTTCAGGTTCGCTTTTGTGTGTACTAAATGAAAGGTTTTTTGTACATAGACTCAATTTAGTAAAAAAAAAAAATGTACATTTTGGGTACTAATTGTATGTAAAAAGCCTATACAAGTATTTCATCTAAATTATATACTTACAATTATACCCACATTTTAATTTAAAAACTTGATATTTTGCAACCAAATGCACTATAACTGATCATGATATTTTGTAACTTCAATGTTAATATCATACAGTTGTATTAAAGGGAACATCAAATCATCGAGACAATCCTGACATCGATTGGCGTTCGTAATGTGGGTGGACCTTGACTTAAAACGGTAAACACTCCAGAATGCGGTGCATATCTTTACATTCACATTTTTATATCACTAGCAAACAGTATATACCATACAGGAAAATTGCTAAAATTATTGCATCTTAAGATACCTTGATAATTCGAATTCGGTAAGTTCTTTTAATATATATTTTTACCAAAATATATTATATATTAAAATAAAAATGTTTAAAGGAAACACATGACGGTCAAGAAACAAGTCAAATCATCGTATATATTTCTGTGCAAGTTGTTAAAAGTACATGTATTTAGATTGTTGCAAGAGTTAAGCTTTTAGAACTTCCCAGCAGAACCGTTAGAATAATATCCCTATTCAAGCTGTTTGAATGGTAATGCATTGCAGTGTTTATGATGTTTCTAAAACGATCAAATATTTCTTTTGCGCAAGCACATTTTTTCTAGGAATGTTATGACTTTTTACACTAAATCCACTTGATACCAACTTGTTTATAATTCAGTTTCTAGTGAGAGGTTAAGCTAGCTATAAAACCATGTTTAATCCACAATTATCTACATAAGGAAATGCCAGTACCAAGTTAGGAATGTGACAGTTGTTTTTCATTCGGTTGACGTGATTGAGCTTTTGATTTTGCAATTTGATAAGAGACTTTCCGATTTTAATTTTCATTGAAGTTCACTCTTTTTTATGTTTTCTTTTTTACTATTGAGCTCGCTATAAAATGGCTTTCCTACTGGTAATAAAATTGACCTCTATAACGATTGATTACAGTTTTGAGGAGAATTTACTTGGTTAAGTTTTGTTCGTTGCATATATAACGAAAGATATATTTGAAAGTGAGCTTTCAGTTAAAAACTACAAAATTGTAATAACTAACAATTCCTTGTGATAAACAATATCTAATGCATTTCAGTGTATAATTATTACGGTTTAAAAAGTTAATGTGTTCATGTTTCTAGTAAGTAAAAATCTTAAAACAGTTTGTTTCGGTTAATGATTGAAGCTACTATGATACACAAACTTCAAGTTTTAAACACAAAAAGCTTGATGCTTTTACCTAAAGTATAATGGTGTGTCGATGTACTAATAGTGACCTTCATCATTACTGTTTTGCAATTTTCTAAGGCTGCCATTTACATGTAATAATATGTTTTACAGTTTTATAAGAATAATTTAAAGTCTGGTGTTAAATTACGTTAAATTACAAGTTGCATTTGATAAATCTGATTTATTTGAATTTGACGACGTAACTGAATTTGTTACATAATTGTCTTAAGTACTAGTTATAAAAGTAATGTGCAGTATCAACAGTAGTTTTTCTGCTGGTGTCTTGTTGATCATGATCTATCATATATTGTATCCAACAATGAATGATAGACAGAGTGAAATGTCAAAACTATTTAAATGCAATTTATTCAAATTGTTCTTCATGTTTGAACAGAACATACTTGGTAGAGCAGTAATCAAGGACGGAGAATCGTCTTTGTAGACTCGCTTTAAATGCCGGAGGTCATGCGTTATTTCTAGCCGGGAAAATCGACGGTTTTTATGGCCCATAAGGTTTTCTTATTTGAGCGTCCGTTCGTCCGTCCGTTCGTCGGTTCGTCCGTCCGTCCGTTCCTTTGTCCCGCTTCAGGTTAAAGTTTTTGGTCAAGGTAGTTTTTGATGAAGTTGAAGCCCAATCAACTTGAAATTTTGTACACATGTTCCTCATGATAATTTTATGATCTTTCTAATTTTAATGCCAAATTAGATTGTATATCCCATTTTCACAGTCCATTGAACATATAAAATGATAATGCGGATAGGGCATCCGTGTACTAAGGCTACATTCTTGTTTATTTTGTTGTTGCTGGCGTACAGTAGCTTCTAGAGATATGAGCAAAGTTTTTTCGTTTCGATGATAGTTCACTTGTTCAAACATGTATATTCTTACACTGCTTCATCCGGGTGAAAGTAATTTGAAAGTACAATTTAAACCATGATATGACAGTTAATCAATTTAGGAACCTCTATTATATATTTTAATAATTTCTATGATAAATCATAAATGATAACTATAATCAATAGCACACGCCCGGTAACTTTTAAAAGTTTTCCTTCTTAAGAATTTGAAGAAATCTTAACTTCTACATTTTGATTTCTCGATTACGGTAATTTTCTTTCACAACACTCTGAACAACACATCAAATAAATCAAAAAGATGAACAATCTTGTAAAGTCTATTTTGCTCGATTGCCAAAATAGACTTCTCAAAATTTGAAAACGTCATGTAAGTGCCTTTCTTTTTCTTTTTCTTTATTTTAAAAGATCCATGCTTTAAATTTCCTTTCATAAAAAGGGTTTTTGTGGTCTCTCCAGTAAACAACAAATCATGTATTTCTTAAAGTGCTCTTAGACTAATCGATTTTCAAGCAAATGTTTACCATTCGTTTCTTCGACTTCGAAAATGTCTGGACACTTTTCTTAATAATATTTATCTGTTCAACTTGATATAAAAAAGGAGATGTGTTATGATTGACAATGCAATGAGACAACTATACTACTGTGTATTCATTATTATTCGTTGGATACCAATTTTCGTGGATTTCGTGGGTGCAGGTAAAGCACGAAATTAAATTTTCAACGAATGACAAATGTTCCATAGGCTAGTATGCAGACTTCGATGAAACCACAAAGTTAAATAAACACGAACATGCAAGTTTTCCTGAATCCACGAAAATTGGTACCCACGAAAATAAATGAATCCACAGTATCTCTTTAAGTGGATGTACAAAATTGTAAGCAATTATATAGGATACCGTACGGCCTACAATTGTATAAAAGGACAACGATATTAATGTTTTGACAACATTAACTGATTAATCACAAAAAATATTCGAACATTTTCTTACAGAAATTAAAACAAGATGAGGCGAATGTATATAAATGGAAGCACAACTGGATACAGAAGAACGTATTGCAGGCATTCTAGAACACCTACCAATACAATATCTCGAACATTTTCTGAGGTTATTTATCGCCGTGGAAATAGATATAGACAACCAAACAGTGAACCAGGAACATCCATTACCAGTCATGGTAGAAGACCAGTGGTACCACCAACAGGTAATCATGTGCTTAGTAAAGCTTTATTATATTAATCTTTTTGTGCAGTTTTTGTCACTGAATGTTAAGTCTTATTTCTTGTTTTTTTCACTATTGTTTGTGTTTTAATGTGTTTTTGTACATGGGTTCCTCTGACCTTGGTCGCTGCGATATAGCCATTTTGTGATCATGCGGCGTGAATCAACCAACAATCAATCAACCGTCTAACCTTTGAAAAGTACGTATTTAAAGTTTCTTACATTTACACATTGATTTAGAAAAAAAATCGGATATATAAACATGTACGTTCTGTATGCACAGATATTGTTGTTTAAAAACAAATCCATGTGTTGACATGATTTATTTGTTTAAAATGTTCGTACTAAAATATTTTAATGGAAATTTGCATTTCGTTATGTTTTCTTTTGAATTTCATATCTCTTTGGTCTTTTTATTCACACTATGTATAAATGGTATGCATGACACCACGTGTACATTTAATAATGCCAGCTTTGATCATCGTTTACCCGATAATTACAGACATGGGTTGCCGTTCATTATCGTAGCTGCTACATACATGTAGATGCACGTAGATTTTGACCATTGAACGTGAAGCTATAGACTAGTTGTTACCTAGATATTGATAGCGGCTTCGTAGCCGATTAGTTCCGTTCAATATATTTCTGACTACTGAACGTGTAGCTAGCCTAGCTGCTATATAGATAATGATAGCAGCTAGGCTCGCTCAGTAGACAAAAATCTACGTACAACTATGTACAATGTAGCTGCTACATTATTGAACGCAACCCAGGTAAAGACAGACTTGAATATCATTTACCCGATAACTACAGACTTGATTATTGTTTACCAGGGTTGCGTTCAATATCATAGCAGCTACAAACATCGGGCTGCGTAGATTTATGACTATTGAACGTGTAGCTAGCCTAGATGCTACATAGATATTGATAGCAGCTAGGATATGTACTCGTTCAATAGACAAAAATTTACGTAGCACTACGTAGCAGTATATAACGACTACGACATTGAACGCGATCGGCCCCGGTAATTACAGGCTTGACAATCTTTTACCCAGTAACTTAAGACTTGACCATCACTTACTCGGTAAATACACCATGAAAGTTTAGCCTGCAACGGCAGACCTGACCATTGTTTACACGGAAACAGTAGACTTGACCATTGTTATCTGGTAATACAGCCTTTACCATCGTTTACCTGGTAACTTCAATAGTCTTAAAATGAATTAGTAGTGAAGTTTACGTACTACATAACATTATTTTCTCGTTGGTAATGTTTGATATATGTCATCACAAGTTTTATAAGCTTTTTGTCTCGTCTCGACTATTTAAAAGATTAATCGACTTACATGACAATTGTACCTTTACCGTAGGTCAAACATGTAGTAGTCTGAGATAAGTTATTTTATTTGGACCCATTAGTGGCAAGTCAATTATATTTTCTATGCAGTGGTACGCGTATTTTCTTTTAGTTGGTTTCGTGTTGCTTAATCATCAGTTGGCTGTATAGTGTTAACTTTTGTAGACTTGTTCGTTTTTTCGGTGTTTTTCTTTTTGACCATGGTGTTGTATTTATGTCCCCTATGTATCGTCTCTCGGTAGTATCAACATACCGGTGTACAAATGTCCGTTTCAGAATCTAAAGCATAATGGGTAATTTCATTGTTCGTACCCCAAAGTGAAAATAACGTTACGTCATTGGTTGAATTTCCATTGTTTATAACGTTTAAACTAATCAAAACGCTTTGGTGTACGCTTTTGAAAATATTACCCAGGATGCATTAGATTCTGAAACGGCGAATTGATTAATTATATTTGCAAATTTGCTTCTCATTCTACATATATTCCAGTAACCTCGGATAATAAGACAAAAATTTACAACTTGCAGTTGATTTAATAAACATTCGTAAGGCTTTGGAAGTAAAATTTTGGAAATCGTGTTTGATCTTGCCTTGTACAGAGGCATTTTAGGTACATGTATGATACATGTATGAAACATGTGTATGCACGCCATTATACCGTTGATTTATTTCCTTTAGTCATTTGTTTGCAATGCATTCTACAACAAATATATTTTCAGTAAACAAAAGCCCTCAAAATGACAAATTCATTTGGACTATCCTGATATTGATTTAATGCATTTGCACTTGTTTATTATTTTTGCCATCAAAGTCTGATTCCGATCTTTAATCTTTAAAAGTTGTCGTGAAGTAAAAAAAAAAGTCTTTTAAATTGAATACAACCTGTTAGCGTACGTGTAAACCGGCTGAATGTTACGCGATTAAGTATTCTTATGTGAATCTTTAGAAAACTTGTCATTTAATGTTACCTCCTTAGTAGATATTTATCATGTATTTCGTTCAAAAACTGCACAATTACCTAGCAACAAAATAAATCATTAGATTGTTTTTTTTGTTACTTTTAAATACGCATTAAAGATTGGAATTTAGTTTTAGAGACAAATTCAAATCTAATGAAAAATTTAAATAACATTTTTTTTGGATAAATATAGAGTTTTAGTGTTTGGATGTGATATGAATATTTATTACTCCTTTAATAGACAACTTAAAGTGGGTCAATGTCAATGTTTTCCGTATTAATATATTATGCGCAAAAAAATAATCTGAATGTACAGTATGGAAAAGTGTAAAATTGTTTAATTTCACTTTTTACATGACTACTGTACACGCATTGTAATCGATAGCTAAATACAAAAGATATAATAGGAAGATGTGGTATGAGTGCCATTGAGACAGGTCACAATTTATAAAAGTAAACCATTATAGGTCAAGGTGCGGTCTTCAATACGAAGCCTTAAGTTTGCTCACACCGAACAGCAAGCTATAAAGGGCCCCAAAATTAACTAGACTAAATATTCTTTATAAAGCACAAAGGTGTCAGTATTCACCTCAGAAACTTACAAAACCTTTGAATAGACTTATTAAGAAGGGATATAATTACGATACTGTTGTCAAGTCATTAAAGATTGCATATTTTGGCGTTGATATTGAGTCACTGATAAGGTCTTTGCATCGGAACTAAACACATTTATTCTAAAAACAGTTGTTGGCATGACACGGGTTATATTCTTCTCATATATGTTATGATGGTATGATACTAAACCCTAACGGGAAGGATTGTGCCTCATGTTCATAAGATGAAATCATAATCTTTCAGTCAGTTTAATTGAAGTCTGGAGCTGGCTTGTCAGTTAACTGCTAGTAAACCGTTGTTATTGATGTATTATTGTCATTTTGTTTATTTTCTTTGGTTATATCCTCTGACATCAGACTCGGACTTCTCTTGAACTGAATTTTAATGTGCGTATTGTTATACGTTTACTTTTCTACATTAGTTAGAGGTATAGGGGGAGGGTTGAGATCTCACAAACATGTTTAACCCCGCCGCATTTTTGCGCCTGTCCTAAGTCAGGAGCCTCTGGCCTTTGTTAGTCTTGTATTATTTTAATTTTAGTTTCTTGTGTACAATTTGGAAATTAGTATGGCGTTCATTATCACTAGACTAGTATATATTTGTTAAGGGGCCAGCTGGAGGACGCCTCCGGGTGCGGGAATTTCTCGCTACATTGAAGACCTGTTGGTGACCTTCTGCTGTTGTTTTTTATTTGGTCGGGTTGTTGTCTCTTTGACACATTCCCCATTTCCATTCTCAATTTTAAGTGTAAAACCATTCAAACGAGAAAACCAACGGTCTAATCTGTATAAAATACGAGAAATGAGAAATACAAGCATAGTAAATGTTGCACCTTGTATCTATGCGATACGGGGTTATCTATGCGATACGTGTTTAGCTATGCGATACGGGTTTAGCTATGCAATACGGGTTAAGCTATATATCCAATACGGGTTACGCTATGCGATACGGTTTTAGCTATGCAATGCGGGTTTAGCTATGCAATACGGGTTTAGCTATGCAATACGAGTTTATCTACATGTATACGATACGGGTTTAGCTATGCAATACGGGTTAAGCTATCCAATACGGGTTAAGCTATGCAATACGAGTTTAGCTATGCAATACGGGTTTGGCTATGCGATACGGGTTAAGCTATGCGATACGGGTTTAGATATGCAATACGGGTTAAGCTATCCAATACGGGTTAAGCTATCCAATACGGGTTAAGCTATGCGATACGGGTTTAGCTATGCAATACGGGTTTAACTATGCGATACGGGTTTAGCTTTTCGATACGGGTTTAGCTATGCAATACGAGTTAAGTTATCCAATACGGGTTAAGGTATGCGATACGGGTTTAGCTATGCGATACGGGTTTAGCTATGCAATACGGGTTTAGCTATGCGATACGGGTTTAGCTATGCGATACGGGGTAAGCGATACAGGATAAATGATCAGACTGGATAAAAGAACCTTTATTAGATATACCAAATTTCTGTATTTAGTACTAAATATAATTATAAAGATATATGCGTGAAATTATTCAACATTCGTACTGCACTATCACTAAATATAGGATTTGTATTTACCTTGATCAAAACGACGGGCACCATTAGCGGTATTTATGATTTTAATCGAGGTTAATTTCCCAATTGTCTGTAGATTCGTTCCGTCTATTGATCGTCATGGTGAGCGTTCGGTTTTGTCAGGTTGTTTTATGTACTCTCCTGGTCTTTTTATTTACCTCATTAAAGTTCAGTATTTTTGTTAATACTGTTTTTCTATAAAGTTGACGATTCATTGGTCAAAGAAGAACTTAGATTTTTAATTATCAATGTACTTAAACTTTGTTGATTTCCACATAATCACATAGAACCTTTTTTGTTTTCGTTTTTATGTCAATAAAAATAGATATGCGGTAAATGTCGTTTAAACAGCAACCCAACATCAAAACAACAACAACATTTTATTCAATAATTTCGTTTGATATTATTTGTTTCAGTTCAACACCCCCCAGTCAGCCAAGACCTTCAGGTGGAGGACATAGATTTTAACGTCTTAAACAACAGCAAAAATCACGTGACTGACGAATATCATATCAGCGAGACTGCACGAGATTTGGTTGTGAGACGTGGACAAACATTTGATATTACCATTGAATTTAACAAAAACTATGATCCAAAGAAAGATGATCTTAAATTAGTTTTCCTGGCAGGTAAATTAAATAATATTTTGATATACCTGTTTTTATTGTCCAAATGCTTTAAATCATGTAACGAATGACTTATCTCGATCAGTTACAATGTTTCCTTCTAGGAGACGCATCCATTCATAATGGATTTTATTTTCAACGTCTGTGTAAGGGGTATTTTGTGCCATGCTAGACTTTTCAATTGTGACAATAGCTCTTTTTCTCCAATGTTTTCATAAAATAAAAAAGAAGATGGAGTATGATTACCAATGAGACAACTCTCCACAAGCGATAAATTTACACAGAAACTAACAACTATAGGTCGACGTACGACCTTCAACAATGAGCAAAACCCATATCGCATAGTCTAGCTATCAAAGACCCCAAAATGAAAAAATTCTATAATGGTTGAATCCTTTTGTAGAACTTTTGTAAACTAAAAAGTAATAGTTTGTCAATGACACAAGGTCACCAAGGACATCAGGACGAGAATGTAATCAACTATAGAACACTTCTTGTGCCTTCAATAATGAGCCAAACCCTTACCGTATATAGTAAAGATCGCGGCATTTGTTATCTGTAATGTTTACTTCTAATCGTTTGACCAAAAAAAATCGAAATCAGAAGATAGAAGGCCTATTTCTCATCTAGGTAAGTATTAAAACATTGTATGATTTATTTCACTAAGTCTTGTGGTAGGTTTCCGTCATTTATCGCTAAAAAGTATATTGATTATCCAAATATAATCAAATTTAAGGAAGTAATGAATATGGCAAAACAATCATATTTAAAAAAAAAAGCTATGTACATTCATAAAGCATATTAATTCATGTGTGTGTTCTCCTGGTTAAATTTAACTTATATTAATTTTGTAAATAGTGTACATAATTTTACTAAAAATAATACGTTTTCTGTAATTTATAATTGTTCTATTTATTACTTGTAACTTCTGTATACCATTGTATTGACGAAGGTTTGTCAGAATAAAGATATATATATATATACTTCGAGTTAGCTCTAAATTAAGTAACACAGAAATTTATTTACAAATTTTGCATTCATCAAAACATTTTACAAAATACAGAAGAGGTTATAAAAAAGTTTTAAAACGTTTAAACAAACATGTCTTATACAAATGTTTACAAGTACATGAAGGATAAATGATATTAAATTTTTAAGATAAGGGAAACATCTTTAAAATACAAGACTGTCTTATTTATTTAAAGGTTTATATCAATCATGGCAAGTAAAATACTTGACGACTAAGTAAATATTTGAAAATATCAAGTGCATATACCAACCAAAGAAAATAAACTCGGTTATCTATTATTAGTTTTTCATTTAATCATGATGAATATGGTTAGACCGAATTTAAGAAAATGGAACATATTGAAAAGAAAATATGTACTTGCAATACTTAAAACTAGTTAAAAACCTTCACATGTCCATGTGCATTTCTCAACTTTAATTGTTTTTAATTATGTTTATCGTAATGTTTAGAGGTTTAAGCATATCAGATGTTTATAGTCATAGGGGTATAAAGAGATTCCCAGTGCTTGATACATTGTATAGACGCGGATTTAATTTATGTTGAAAGCCGTTTCATTGACGTATATACATGTATGAGAGACTGGATAGGGGATCCTTTATTTTTGTATTCTTAATATTTATACCACTTTTCTTTAATCTTTATACTTAATATCTTATCACCTCATTATCATTCTTGATTTTTTCTCTACATGTTCTCTATTCTTTATATTTTGCCATTCTCCATTATGTATGCCACCATCCACACCCTCGAATGTCCTTTCGAATATCAATAAGAATAAAGGTGTTGATATGTAGCAAATTTTTTGCAGTTATAAAACACCGAACATTCATTATTCTAGTGTGGGAAGGAAGGGGTAGTTTCTTAAATTTACATTGTTTGATTTTGAAATTCGCGAAAAACTGCTTCAGAAGGGATATTTGATTCTGTTGAATCTTAAAATGAAAAAAAACACCACAACAAATACAACAGTTAACCTGTAGAGTGTTCCCGATTGTCATTCAAAACCATTACTTTTTACTATGGTATCGTTTATATCAGATGTTTGTCTGAAGTTTAAAATTCAAAATATATTAACTTTGACATCGGACACAGCTGATTATCTGTGTTCCCTATTATATTTCAGTACCTATTGTCGGTTAAAGGGTATATACTATATTGTTGGATTCTGTTATGCATTGCTAATGTTTTACCACTTCAAATAACATTAAAGGAGATGATCCATCGCCGCCAAAAGGTACTCGAGTTACACTCATCCTGTCAGACAAAGACGAAGAAAAAGAATGGGGAGCATGGATAATGAAAAACGAGGACAAAGAACTTACAGTCAGGATAAACACGCCTCCTACTTGTTACGTTGGAATCTGGCAACTCCAAGTAGAAACTATACAAAAGGCTGACAATAAGAAAGTTATATTTGAGTATAACCATGATCAAGAAATATATATCCTGTTTAATCCATGGTGCAAAGGTACTAGGATAACATAACTAGGGAATTGCTTATGTTTAAATTGCAATTTGTAATTATAACAATCTTATACTGAGTGCCAGTAACAAATTTATATACCCACCATAAACGCGGACGCCAAAAAACCCCAAACAAATACAAATGAAATTTGAGAACAATTGAAGTCTTACCACATCAATTTTCTAAATAATTGATGAGAAGCTATTTCCGGTTTTCTCAAAGTTACTATAGGCATTCAATGATAGGTTTCTTCATACTAATTCAGATCCTTTGGAAAAGGAATGCAAGCATTTATATATTCTGTATTTAGAACGTTAAATCATGTAGCAATGGTGTTCATGACTTTAAAGATTTTAAACATTGATTTTTTTTTAAGACGATCAAGTATACCAACCAGACAAACAATTGTTGGACGAGTATATTTTGAACGACACAGGGAAAATATATACTGGAAATAGAAAGCAAATCAATGGCAAAAAATGGAACTTTGGTCAGGTAAATTTCAATATAATACAATAGTATATTGAAGAAAGTTCTTCAAGAAATTAAACGAAACATTAATTATAATTTTTTTTTAGACAAAAAAATATATCATAAGACAAAACATATTACTTTCGTTCACTTGACTGATTGATTTTTAAATTTCATTAAACGGTTTTATTAGGGACGGCATCAAACGATCAATGAAGGATAACAAAAAAACAACCTTAAATCAAATAGTTTTGGGGGTTGGGTAAAATTGTTTCAATTTTTGTTTATCCAAAATCGATTTGGCATATATATTGGTCAATCAATTTTCCCCAAATTATTTTATTTTCTATCCTACATTAAACTTTTGGTGTCGTCCCTTAACCATTGAATAAAGAGAGATTCATGTAATGGAAGTGTTAATGATAAGTGTAATTTAACATAATACTACACAATAAATAGGAAATAATGGAGAACACAGCAATTATAAATCATTTCTTATTCAGTAGTCAAGTATGTGCATTTATTTACTGTTGTCTGTTTTAAAGAAAAAGATGTTTTACCTATAAATATGTAATCTGTTTCAAATTTAAGTCTATATTTCAAGCCCTTTAACCCCGTTTTTGACCTACCTATTCACTGTTAATCTATGGAGACTTGTATAGTGTAAATGGAATATTTACATATTTGTATTACACACTGGTAGGCAGAAAAAGACCAGTCAATTAATAAATCAACGTTGCACCCTTTTGGTTTGTAGCAGCAGCAATATTTTCAGTTTTGGCGGAAAATGCGAAATATTTGTGATAAGTCAAAGTTATCCTTTCTTTGTTTTTCATCATATTCAAAATGGAAGGCTTTTATATCATTTTTTTTTACATAATAAGCTGAGAAGATTTCGAAATTTGACGATGCTTTACGTATTTGAATATAATCATAACTTCATTTTGTACTAAGAACTCTCAAGGTACATAATTGATTGCAAAAGCATGCAATTAGTTATTCTTTTAAAAGACTGAACAGGACAATGCGGACCATGATGATATTTAGAGCTTTAATATCTTTTTCTGTTTAAAGTGTTAATATATGCTAAAAAAAAATCTGCAAAATAGAAAGTGACACGAAAAGACATATCTACAACTTTGCTTTATATTTTACAATTTTGATATGTATAAGTTGCCCTTACATTGTAGTTTGAGGAAAACATCCTAGACTGTGCTATCTGCCTACTGGATCGGAACAAGTTAGCATGGACTGTAAGAGGAGATCCAGTTAAGGTTACCCGAAAATTGTCAGCAATTGTAAGTTATGTTGCTGTTATAATTTTAAAGATTTAAAATAAAAAGAATCTTTATCTGCTACTACATGTATATATAAATAAGAGAATGTAATCGCATACATTTGTATTTTGTGTCAATAGAGACACCCTAGCAACGCTTCATATAACTAAGAGTTCGGGCTATAACGCATTTGTACACATATAACCATAATTGTATTATACTAATAGTACTCAATTTTTTTGTAAGATGCATTTCTCCCTCGTGTCAGTCTGATAAGTTAAGTCCATTTCAACTGATTATTACAGTTTTTCTTATGTTGAAATGTTACACCACGTCCCAGGTTTAACCCCGCCACATTCTGTATGTGCCTGTCGTCCCTAGTTAAAGGCCAGTAATTCAGTGGTTGTCGTTTGTTATTGTTTATCATATTTGTCTTTCATTCATTATTTAGTTCTTTTATTAGACCGTTAGTTTTCTCGTTTGAATTGTTTTACATTTGTAATATCGCAGTCTTTTATCGCTGACTATGCAGTATTGGTTATCCTCATTATTGAAGACCGTATAGTGACCATAGTTGGTAACGTCTTTGTCATTTTCTTTCTTGTACTGGAGAGTTGATTCGCAATCCTGCAACATCTTATTTTAATTTTTTATACAGTCACGTTAATATTGTATTTACGGCCGTCGTCTACCAGAGACTATAATTCAAATGATTAATACATATACATTGTTCACATGTATGTTCAATCTCAATTTAGAATACATTTTACATTTAAAACTTCTAATAGGTTTAAGGGATACAGATTTATATTAGTTATTCTTATTATTTCCGAATCCCTGAATTTCTATTGTATAAATGTATTTTGTGCACATTTAATAGGTCTGGTGTATTAAAATTGAGAATGGAAATGGGGAATGTGTCAAAGAGACAACAACCCGACCAAAATAAAAAAACACAACAGCAGAAGGTCACCAACAGGTCTTCAATGTAGCGAGAAATTCCCGCACCCGGAGGCTGGCCCCTAAACAAATATATACTAGTTCAGTGATAATGAACGCCATACTAATTTTCAAATTGTACACAAGAAACTAAAATTTAAAAAATACAAGACTAACAAAGGCCAGAGGCTCCTGACTTGGGACAGGCGCAAAAATGCGGCGGGGTTAAACATGTTTGTGAGATCTCAACCCTCCCCTTATACCTCTAACCAGTGTAGAAAAGTAAAAGCATAACAATACGCACATTAAAATTCAGTTCAAGAGAAGTCCGAGTCTGATGTCAGAAGATATAACCAAAGAAAATAAACAAAATGACAATAATACATAAATAACAACAGACTACTAGCAGTTAAGTGACATGCCAGCTCCAGACTTCAATTAAACTGACTGAAAGATTATGATTTCATCATATGAACATCAGGCACAATCCTTCCCGTAAGGGGTTTAGTATCATACCATCATAACATATATGAGAAGAACATAACCCGTGTCATGCCAACAACTGTTTTTAGAATAAATGTGTTTAGTTCCGACGCAAAGACCTTATCAGTGACTCAATATTAACGCCAAAATATGCAATCTTTAATGACTTGACAACAGTATCGTAATTATATCCCTTCTTAATAAGTCTATTCAAAGGTTTTGTAAGTTTATGAGGTGAATACTGACACCTTTGTGCTTTATAAAGAATATTTCCATAAAAAATTGGTATACCACTTCTTCTCACGTAACTGACGTTCCGTTTCTTCTATAAATATAACATAATCTCACTTAACACAGTGTGTATATAATTATGTTAGATGTGTTTCTTTTTGTTCGATAAATATTAAAAAGATCAGAAAATGCAGTATGGTCGCCGGTCAACATACAGCCTTAACCATAAGCAAAACCGGAACCATATAGTTGGCTTCAACAGGACCTATCATTTTTTATTAAAGCAACCAACATGTACAGCTTGATTAATGATAGAAACAGAAACAAGTTACTGAAAGAAACACGGTTACCCTTTTCCATATGTTAAATAACATGTAGATTACATCAAATTAAAGAAAGGTTTAATAAATTTTGTAAATGTCTCGCAAAAAATGATAGTGTTTTGTTTAAAACGTTTAAATTATAAATTCTACGTCAACTAATTCGAATCATTTATTATCATTCAGAAACGTTATTTTAAAAAGGTCACTGTACATTTTCAAGTTACAGTTTTAAATATTAAAGTGTGTTTGATGGCCCCCACTTTGACAGGTTTTGAATAACACAGCTCTGATATAAACACCTAATTGTTAACAAAAACAAATCCCCCCACACGAAGCGCTAATTTTAATTCTTCATTAAAAAATATTTGTATAGTTTCAAGTAAACATTTTGATGCATTTAATACGTATTATGACATGAATTTTAGACCAACTCGCAAGATGATAAAGGAGTTTTAGTTGGTAATTGGTCTGGTAGCTATCATGGAGGAAAATCTCCATTAGACTGGGTTGGAAGTGTGGCTATCTTAAACGAATATTTCAAGACGAAACAACCTGTACGCTTTGGTCAATGTTGGGTATTCTCAGGAGTGTTAACAACGCGTAAGTATATTTGAAAAAAAAATATGTGTGTTTCCTTCTGAAGGTGGACAGTGGATAACTTTAGATACAAAATGATTTTTAAGAAGAAGCTAACTATGGTGGATTTCAAAACATTATGAAGAAGTTATCTTTGTTTAAAATAAAGACATACTTGTCATGAGAAAAGTTTTACCCTGTCCAGTTTATCGACAAAATTTTACATAACATTTCATTGTACACAAGAAAATAATCATCATCGGAAGTTAACCAATCAAACTATTGCTTACCTGTGTACAAACTTTAAAGTGTTTGGTCCTATTGTTTTTGATTTTTTGCCATCTATTCTGAATCCTCTGGTTTTTTTCATGAACTGCAATAACATTTAGTCTCCCACTAAGATCTACTTTTCTTATTTTAATTTTATTACACATAGTTTATTGAATCCTTGTAATTTTTTTCATATTTTTTAAATGAAAAAGGGTGCAAATGATAAATATACGAAACAGTTAGATAGATTTTTTTCCCTGAGAAATGTTAAATGGCTAATATCTCGAAAACAACCACATGGACCCTTTATTTTTCCTGCTGAGGAATTTCCTTCAGTTATAATATATTATTCCTTAACGGGAAGCTTAATAACAAAATTTATGATAAAAAAGATAATTTTTCATTTCCTATTGTTAATTGTCCATTATCAGATGGTGACGTTCCCTTGTCACCATCCTATGGTGTTTATATACCTCAACTTGTACGATTCGTTCGTGTATGTAACAACGTATAAGATTTAAGCGAAAGCAATTTATGCATTCAGGAAAAATTATTACTCCAAAGTTTTCGATATCACAAACTAGTTTAAACATTATTTTATTATGTCATCGGTATAAGGACATCATTCTTAAATATAAATCAAGATGCATATATCTTATACATTCAGGTGTTTAACATCCAATCTTTCATGGTAATATTTTTTTACAAAGCACAAACATTTTGGCATTCACCCCAGAAGCTAACAAAACCATTAAACAGACGTATTAAGAAAGGATATACATGTAGTTACTTTGTATTATGAAGAGCCTGCATGTCAGTAACTGCTAGTAGTCCTTTGGTAATTTATGTATCATTCTCATTTTGTTTAGTTTCTATTGTTACCTATTCTGACATTTGACTCGGATTTCTTTTAAACTGAGCTTTAATGTACTTACTGCTTTGTAATATTTGAATCTGCATTGGCAAGAGGTATAGGGGAAGGTTTAGATCTAAAATAACATGCTTAATCCCGTCGCATTTTTCGCCTGTCCCAATTTAGGAGCCTCTGGCCTTTGTTAGTCTTGTATTTTTTATTTTAGTTGCTTGTACTTTTAATTTTAGTTGCTTTTATATGTTTCGGAGTTTAGTATGATGTCCATTTTCACTGAACTAGAATAGGGTTTTTAGGGGCTAGTTGAAGTACATCGCGGTTGCATGAGTTGTTTCGCTGTATTGAAGACCAATTGGTGACCTTCGGGGGTTGTTGTCTCTTTGACACATTCCCCATTTTTATTTTATCATAAAATTAATGAAATATCTTGAAAAAATAAATCAAATATCTTATAAATTTCACTGTATTAATTTTCATAACGTTTTGTTTATAAGACTAGTACATTTAAATCATCCATATTAAAATGATCTGATAACTGATGAATCTAAAATCAATCTTTTGTGTTACACAGCTTTTGGAGAGAAAAAAACTCGACATATTAAAATTTCAAAACAAGCATTGTACATGTTGTAACATGTATTTCATTTATTATTAAGTTTGTAGAGCTCTTGGAATTCCTGCTAGAAGTGTAACAAACTTTGCATCTGCTCATGATTGTGATGGATCGATTTCAATTGATAGTTTTTGGTCAGAATCAGGAGAACCAATCGAAGAGTTGAACAGCGATTCAGTATGGTAAGAAAACGGCAAGGATTTCCAAAGAAAGAAATATCCATAATAGTTCAAATATGTAAGCAACTATCGGCAACTTATTCAAAACACTATTGAGAACACTAACGGCCTAATTATTGACAAAAAAAAAATATCAAAAAAAAAAACCCAACACATATGACGGACATGAACTAACGACAACCGCTGAACAATAGTATCTTGACACGTTCTTTCTCAGCACATTATTTGCCACTGGACGTTAATATAAAACAATAAATCAATCATGGATGAGGATATTTTCAAAAATGATATACTTGCCAGCGGTTGTACTTGAAAGAACTAACTGCTTTATCAATTATGCGTTTGAATATTCTTCAGGAATTTCCACGTGTGGAATGATGTATGGATGGCTAGACCAGATCTACCGTCTGGATACGGTGGGTGGCAGGCAATAGATGCCACACCACAAGAAGCCAGTGACGGTAAGGTTTATTTTCTTTTATTAAAAGACATGTTTTTCCGTAAAATTTCATATAATTATGAAATATTATATACTTATTTAAGTTAAGCATAATCTTACTCAGTTACTGCGTGCACATGACATTCAAACTGACACATTCTTATTTTCATAAGAACAATGATAATTTCTGTAAGTGTTGGTTTTTATCCTGCGATAGGTTGTCTTATACATTGACATGTCAACATTGTATATGTATACTATACAGATATCGAAAACAACTATTTAATAAACTAAATTTTAATTCACAAGATCTGTGCCCTGAAAAAGTTATGAAAACCATTATTAGTTTACTTAACCCACAAAATATTGATGATACAAAAAAATATATGCCATTACAAACAATTATGCTTTGAATCTTTGTAATTTTATTCATTTAACCTTGATTTGATATTTTGTCATACATAATATTTATTTATTTATGTGATGTAATATCATGTTAATGTGGGGGAAGACATCATTATACTTATATTGATTTTCCTGATTTAATAAAAACTTGAAAAACTTGATATCGCTTTAAAGTAATGTCCACTGCCGGACTACGATTGTGTATTGCTGTTAACGAGTGTTGTATGTATCTTCCCGTGACCTCAGAATGTGTATTGCAATAGCATTCCAATGACGTATTCCTTGACCTTGTGTGAACTATAGATCTACTCAAGTTCTATTAGTTTTGAAGCAATTCTTTAAAACCCATTTTATACAGACGGACAAACATGAACAGCATGATTGTCTCCATTTTCTACTTCGCCAATCTTGACGTTCAAATCTTGAATGTGTACATGTAATCAACCATGCAACAATGTCAATCTTTGACTAACTGAGTTTAACTGTTGGTAATTTACCCCGAACATCAATCTATTGTTTTTTTTTTCAAAAGTGTATTGTGCAATAATTGTAGGTGTATATTGTTGTGGTCCTGCTTCTTTAGAGGCTATCAAGCGTGGAGAGGTAAACATGCCTTATGATACACCGTTTATTTTTGCTGAAGTAAATGCTGATCGGGTAAATTGGGAATTAAATGAAGTTGATGAAACCCATAATGTTGGTGTGGAAAGACGTAGGTTAGTACGTATTATCAAACAAAAACGATACTTAATATTTGAACAGCTAATTTGTGGGGACAATATTTTAAGTGTTATTAGTCTTTAAAACTATTATTTCAAATAGAATCTGTAAGGCAATATGTTGTCAAACTACCTTATTCTTTATAACTATAACTTATTCGAACGTTTACGATTAAATTTAATGAGCATTTGTAAACCATTGATACGAATAGCTATGGCCGTTTTTTCTCTAATACTAATTAATCTAAAAATCATTCATAATTTCTGAACTACAGAAAATAAAAGAAATTATTTAATACAAAACAATTATGAAGCAGAGTCAAAAGTTATGACAGTTTCTCTAATTCTATGGAAATTTATCCCTTTCCGTTCCCATTGTATAAAAACATTTAATCAACGTGTGGTTACCGGTGATCTCAAAAGATCATTGGATGAATTTTAGGGTCATAACCTCTTTAGCTGACTGGATGAATCTAACAGGTTAGATCTAACAGGTTAGTCTATAGCTACACGTTCAAAAGTCAAAATCTACGTAGCACTACGTAGCTGCTACGATATTGAACGCAGCCCAGCTATCTAGCCGCTACGTAGCTGCTACGATATTGAACTCAACCCAGGTGTTAATGAAATTGACAACTTAGTGGAATGTGAAAGGCACTCTAAGGGGATTTTCGTTTAACAAAAAAAGAAAATTTATATTTTAATCATTAGAGAAACAGATTCTTACATAGTTACTCTTGGATTATCAGATTCATCCAATCTCGATAGTTAAATTATAAAGAGGTAGGGCCAATTTGCCGATGATTTTTTTCACAGAAGGGCCAATTTCAAAAAGTGCCGAAAGAATAAAATTTACTATAAAAACAAAAAATAAAAATGCTTTTTGATCAATATCTCGATTTACATATATTATGACATGTGTGATCAAAAGTTAATTTGACCCTAAAAAAGGATGAAAGTCCAATATGCGGATTTTCAGGTGTTTTTAGGTGAGAAAAACAGGGAATCCCCTCAGAAGGACATTTTAAACCAAAAAAAAGTTATGCTTTTTATGACTGTTGTTATTCATACTCATTGTTCCCTCAAAAATGAAATTGGTTTAGAGTGTCCTTATTACATAAAAAACAACTTCTTAAAGAAAAAATTGTAACATCGATAAATTGTACCGATATAGCTGCTTAATAAGAGAGATATGTATAAGCATCGCCGTAGCTCCATTAGTAGAGCACAGAACTACTAATAAATGATGGTTTGAAAGAAAGGGTTCGAATCTCGCTCAAAATATTTGCATTTTTGTGTTGTTATATTAAATTTTAATGTTTCTATCATATTTTTCGGATGTTTGCTTAATTCATAGAGTCATTCTGGTTCATTTTGACTATATAGTTTACTAGTTTATCATTTTACATGTATCAAAGAAAAAAATAATGTATTGCTTATTGTGTGCATTCCTAGACTATCCATACTCTTGACTTACTTTCTATCCATGTGGTTACATTTATTACATATATTCAAGGACCAACTGCCGTCAAACTGATGTAGGGGCCTGTACATAACCAATAACACGAGAATTAATTCTATAGCAAGGAAACCTACATGTTGCGGGTGTTATATACACATAACTTAAAATAAGGCCATTGTATACAAAATTCAAAACAACACAAACTATTTTTCGAAACCTTTTTTGAACATGGTATTATATGTAAAAAATGCAGTCAACAACAATTTTGTCGCCAATTTACAAACTGTTTAGATACTAGTACTGATATATTTACCAACGTCCCTACACCGGTACCTAAGTCATCAGAAAATAAAACAACACAACAGAACAATCAATTACACTACAAATCGTGATTGAAGGTAAAACATCAAGAAGCTGTTGCATCTGTATCACAACGAAGGTCCGATTTGTTAAAATGACAGAAAAGGCAATATAACATGTGTAAGTAACACAGGGTGATCTATGACCAACTGACGGTAAAATGTTCTCGGGTTAAAATATATACATGTAGTATCTTATCTTATCTTATAGGCGATAAAACCTTAAAAGACCAGGAAAAGTACATATATACAGATATTTAGAATGAGAAAATCAAGATTTGAATTTTTTCCATGTTATTTGGCTCCTTGGCATGTTACGTGGTATGGCACCTTGCATAAAGGATGTTAATAATAAAATAAAATCAATATTAAAAAATCAATAGCCTTGGCCTTGTCTTTGTAGGAATACCTGTTCAAGGTATGAAAATAAATGATGTGACGTATTTTCATGTACTATAATTAACATCTATCGGGCTATTTAAAGCATGATTTACCTATCTAATCGAATGAAACAAATCGCCGGCAAATTGGCTCTAACTCTTTTAAAGTCCTCGCCGAGGCTCGGACTTTTAAATTGATAATTTAACTATCTCGATTGGATAAATCCGATAATCCACTCGTATCAATTTAAGAATCTATAATTATATTATCGAATTCATATAGATTAAACATTGAATTGGGGAACTTTGTTGTTGATATTTATTTACATATTTGATGGATTTTTCTTTTAAGTGTTGGAATGCGAATCAGTACCAAACTACCAAAAGGACGTTCAGGCTGCATCGAACATTTCTGTTATGACATACAAAGAGAAGACGTAACAGGAATGTATAAATATGAAGAAGGTAAACACACACATGTATTGCCTCGTTGTATATAAATATGTGTGCTGATTAGTACATGTATGCGTGGTCTTTTGTCTGGTGAATTTTGTGAACAAGGATAACTATGTCATGTTTGTCTCAGTTATGT
>CM034352.1:44703819-44756752 GCA_019925275.1 Mytilus edulis | reverse complement strand
AGGTTTGTATTCTCTGTTAAATTGAATAAGGATTCTTATACAACATATATAGCTGCTCGGTGAAGATATTCATAAAACGTGTATATTCAAGTATGTAATTGGAATAGTTGGTACAAAATACTAGTATGTTCACTACATAAAACAAAGTTTAATATTATTTTTATGCCCCACTTACGATAGTGGAGAGGCATTATGTTTTCTGGTCTGTGCGTCCGTTCGTTCGTCCGTCCGTCCCGCTTTAGGTTAAAGTTTTTGGTCAAGGTAGTTTTTGTTGAAGTTGAAGTCCAATTAACTTGAAACTTAGTACACATGATACCTATGATAAGATCTTTCTTATTTTAATGCCAAGTTAAAGTTTTGACAGCAATTTCACGGTCCACTGAACATAGAAAATGATTGTGCAAGTTTCGGGTTAAAGTGTTTGGTTAAAGTTTTTGGTCAAGGTAGTTTTTGATGAAGTTGAAGTCCAATCAACTTGAAATTTAGTATACATGTTCCTAATGATATGATCTGTCTAATCTTAATGCCAAATTAGAGTTTTTAGCTTACCTGGCCCGAAGGGCCAAGTGAGCTTTTCTAATCTCTTGGCGTCCGTCGTCCGTCGTCGTCCGTCGTCGTCCGTCGTCGTCGTCGTCGTCGTCGTCGTCGTTAACTTTTTACATTTTGAACTTCTTCTACAGAACCACTGAATAGAATGAAACCAAACATGGCATGAATGTTCCTTATGAGATGCTGACCAAGTGTTGTTACTTTGTAGCCGATCCATCATCCAAGATGGCCGCCAGCGGGGACTTAGTTTAACATAGGACCCAAGAGAAATGCATACAAATGACTTCTTTTAGAGAACCACTAAATGGAATGAAACCAAACATGGCATGAATGTTCCTTACGAGGTGCTGACCAAATGTTGTTACTTTGTCGCCGATCCATCATCCAAGATGGCCGCCAGTGGGGGACTTAGTTTAACATAGGACCCTATGATAAATGCATACAAATGACTTCTTTTAGAGAACCACTGAATGGAATGAAACCAAACATAACATGAATGTTCCTTATGAGGTACTGACCAAGTGTTGTTACTTTGTAGCCGATCCATCATCCAAGATGGCCGCCAGCGGGGGACTTAGTTTAACATAGGACCCTATGGGAAATGCATACAAATGACTTCTTTAGAGAACCACTGAATGGAATAAAACCAAACATAGCAAGAATGTTCCTTATGAGGTGCTGACCAAGTGTTGTTACTTTGTAGCCGATCCATCATCGAAGATGGGCGCCAGCGGGGGACTTAGTTAAACATAGGACCCTATGGGAAATGCATACAAATGACTTCTTTTAGAGAACCACTGAATGGAATGAAACCAAACATAGCATGAATGTTCCTTATGAGGTGCTGACCAAGTGTTGTTACTTTGTAGCCGATCCATCATCCAAGATGGCCGCCAATGTGGAACTTGGTTTAACATAGGACCCTATTGGAATCGCATACAAATGACTTCTTTTAAAGAACCACTAAATGGAATAAAACCAAACATAGCATGAATGTTCCTGATGAGATGCTGACCAAGTGTTGTTACTTTGTAGCCGATCCATCATCCAAGATGGCTGCCAGCAGGGGACTTAGTTTAACATAGGACCCTATGGGAAATGCATACAAATGACTTTGTTTTAGAGAACCACTGAATGGAATGAAACCAAACATAGCATGAATGTTCCTTTTGAGGTGCTTGCCAAGTGTTGTTACTTTGTAGCCAAATTTTATCTTTTTTTTTTATATGATTTTAAATACCCAAGTAAAGTCAGGTGAGTGATACAGGCTCTTGAGAGCCTCTAGTTATTCCAATTTGTCCACTAAACATAGAAAATGATAGTGCGAGTGGGGCATTCGTGATCTATGGACACATTCTTGTTTATTACAATGTTCTTCTTTTTATCTTTCATCGATGCTTCATCTTTGAATGTATTCAACATGTCTTCCTTAATTCAATAATTTATTTTACTACTGTCGTACATAAATGATTGTGTGACTATACCAATGAAAGTTGTAAAGTAATGTTTTTTTTTCAAAACTTTGACTTTAAATTTAACACTTACATTATATTTTTCAGCATTGTATCTAGCACTCAAACCTTCATGACAACAGTCGAAATCTTACCCACAAAAGCTGGACTTAGAGAGTTGATCGTCTCCTTCAACTCAAAAGAGTTGGAAATGGTTGATGGATCTTGTGAAATAAAGATAAGCGAATAAACCCAAAATTCAATTATCAGACATTAGTGCAAAGCGATATGTCCCTTCTGTAATAGATTTTATAACACTATAACTTACGTTTTATTTCATACTACTTGTTATGAGATTTTATCCTTACATATAAAGGATTTAACCGACTGAGAAATACAGATATTTAGTAACATGTATGTCCAAGGATTATTTTGTTTTGACAATCACATCTTGATAAACATTGTTGGATCGGCAGCCAAAAAAAACCCCAGTTATTATGAATATTTGTATTACATTGTCTCATTATTATTATAATTTTTTTAACATATAAATATATATTATTTATTTTGTTGTTTTTAATTATACCTCGACGATTTTGTATGAGATCATTACTAAAATCCACCAATGAAACAATACGCACTTCAATATGCATTACGATGTTTAAACATCATTCAAATTATTAATTTTATAGAAGATAGTGCCAAATATTGATAAATATAGATTCCACAACTGCAACAAGTGTGTTCTGATATTTCTCAACTGGAGGCAGTTAAATTTTGATTTTTAAAACGCAGGCTTGCCGAGCTTTTAAACTAATTAAAATGTAATTGTTGAGAGTGGGGAAATATCGTTATACACGAGTTATAGTGGTGGAATCTGTTTATCTAATAATTTTTAGCCTTCTTTTTCAAAGATTTGAAGAAAGTTGTGTACTTTTTATGTGAGGTCGCCTTTGTTTCGTGACGTAACAATATGAAAACTCAATAGAAACCATAAAAAGTTAACGTCACAATTAAATTTCGACCAATCATTTGCAGAGAACATGCCTTCATGCCTTCCACAACAGTACTGTTAACTGTCACAGGGATAAACACAAGATGAAATGTACACCAGAAGTGGTACCAACTCAGTGGTTGTTGAACCACAGCAGGCTTATAATTCATAACCTCAGACGTTAGTTTCGGAGATACTCGTCTAAAACGATGACATAACAAACATCCAAACTAAGGGATTAGGTGTAGCAAATCGCCTGATCTAAATTTACCGAATGCGTCCTGTTACCGTTTTTGACATCTTTACCGAGACATATGGCAGGTGATACGTGTATAAATGTAGAAATTTATCCTTCACCTTTGCTCTTGTTTTGGCTTTATAAATATTTTGATATGAGCGTCACTGATGAGTCTTATGTAGACGAAACGCGCGTCTGGCGTACTAAATTATAATCCTGGTACCTTTAATAACTATTTATCCTATTGATACGACTGGTCATTTTCCGTTTACAATTCTCACAGTTTTTTTGTTTTATTATCTTGGTTCAAATATTCAAAATGGTTGACGAGTTTCGAACATCGTTATTTAATTTCCATCATGAAAGGCATCATATAAATCAATTCGAAATAGTGCCAAAAACTAGTTAGTTTTATTCTTGTAAGATTTACATATTGTACGGTTACAGTTCGTGTTGGTAAAAACAATTTAATTAATGTTTTTAAAAGTAACACAGCTCTTATCTGTAGTAAATGTTATCCAGAGCACTTAAGACCCACAAAGCAGGGGTTCCTGTTGCTTAGTTTTAAATTTTCTATGTAACTGTTGTTCGTTTTTGTTTTTTGACATGGGGTGTTAGTTTGTCGTCGACCTATTAGTTTGATACTTTTTCGGTTTCCTCCGCTTCTCTTTTAATGTTATATTATTTTACAGTATACATGTAGATATATTTATGGTTGTTGCAGTTTTAAATATTTTGTTTCAACAAAGAATCTGAAATATTTTATTTCTGGAACACTATTTATAGCAATTTGATCGTAAAGGTACTTACCATCCTTTATACTGAGTAAAAAAAACCCCTGAATAATCAATATATTCTATAGTATAGAATAGAACTTATAACCATACAACTTTGGTTACTGGCGTATTGCTATATTAGGTAACCCATGCCTTTTAAGTATAATTGAAAGAGGGACGAAAAATACCAGGGGGCAGTCAAACTCATAAATCGAAAATAAACTGACAACGCATGGCTAAAAATGAAAAAGACAAACACAAACAATTGAACACAATACCCAACATAGAAAACTAAAGAATAAGCAACACGAACCCTACCAAAAACTAGGGTTTATCTCAGGTGCTCCGGAAGGGTAAGCAGATCCTGCTCCACATGTGGCACCCGTCGTGTTGCTTATGTTATAACAAATTCCGGTAAATAGTCTAATTCTGTAGGTCACATTCATGAAAGGGAAGGGGATTGTAGTTACGACGTAAGGAACATATCGGATATCATTTGTGAAACGGTTATTTCATAACGGTCAACCAACTCGTGATGGCTTCCGTAAAATTAACGAAGGAATGATTTCAACTTCACCATTTGGAAGTCTTGGTTTAATAGCTTCCTTGTGAGCATACTTGAATGATGTATAAGTATGTGTATGCTAGATAATGCCATTTTTTTCGAATTACTTAAGGGATATAAGCCGATAACAGTCCATTCTGTAAAATATTGGACAGGTTTGAGGCCGCAGGCCGAAGACCTGTTCAATATTTTACAGAATGGACTGTTAGAGGCTTATATCTTACTTAAAATATCGTTGAACACGTCAAAAAGATAATTCAAAAGGAAAAAGCAAGCAAAGATTTATTTTCATTAAGTATGAAAATTGTTTTGTGAATAAACTATTATAATATTAAAATATATCCTACATGTTGGCCCCTTTAAACAGTAGATCAACTTAAAAAAAATAGACAAAAAGAAAGTACAGCTAAAGGTAAACAACATGTATTGCTACATGATGAATAAGACATAGGGTATGCGTATAATGACTTTTGCGTGCGCAAGGACAACTCGTAGTTTCCGTGAATACCTTTACATGCGTTTTGTGTTTCAAAATGGATAAAGTGATGAAATTATATTCTTAATGCAAAAACGAAGAAAGAAATGTGGTTGTTAGTTATTGTGTTGTTTCAAACTTTGGATTAAAGTCAAATGTGTATTAAGAATCTATTCAGATACGTTATTTCAGTATGGATTGCAAAGAGAATATAGTCAAAGCAGCTAATAATGTTTTATATATATTATATTTCAAAATGTAGTCCTCTCCTATTAGTTTCTTGTTTCTTCTCGGTTTTTTTACAGGGTTAATCAGGGTTAACATGGTTAATGAGGGGAAAAAAAGAAAAGAGTGCACCGCAGTCGATTTTATTTCAAATACATAATTAATATGAACAAACGAACTGACAACATGCAATCAGTTATATTCTTTTGTTGGAATTTTCAAGAGACTGTTATTGTTTAACCAAACGGTACCACCTGAACAGCTGAATACCCCCTCCCCCCTTTCTGTTTTTTTCTTTCTGTAAGGTCGTATCGCTCTTTTTGTTCCCGTTTATTTGTGTATTGCGTCCCTTGTGTTTTTAAATGTTACCGAAACGTTATTTTGTCTCGATTTTCTTTTGAAAAAAAAAACTTTAAAAAAACGATCACTGCAAACAAAGTGCGAATAGGACACACGATTGTTTTTTTTTGACAGATACAATGCGGTAATGTCTTCCTTTATTATGCTTCCCATATTCATCGTCGCTCATAAGCGAAGTGTTGCATTATATTCATATTCAAACAATAACTTAAAAAATCAACAACTTGTAAATCAACGCCGAAAACTGAAAATTCTTAAAAGTATTATAGTCCCCTAGTTGATAAAGGAAGTTCTAGATTCGCACTTTGTACGCAGGATAAGGTTTAGGTTGTTGGCGGCCCTTGTATTGCGGCATGATCTATCAAATTTAAAAAGCATTACTTTATTGCTTTTTTCATTTTAATTGTAGTTGAAAATGATGTTAGGGAGAATAAGAGCAACACCAGAGGTCAATTGTGATTACCTAAGGTTGGACGAAGACAAATCTGTTGATAACAGAATTTCATATAGGCAACAAAAACAAGACGGGCAATAAAAACAAGACTTACAACGAGCATAATCGACTTACTGAAATTGTGCAAAAAGAGCAACCCAAAAACATGAGAAAAATGGCTGTGATATAAGTATTGGTTGTGATGAAAACAGTTAGGGTCATTAATAGTTTTTCTATTTTAGTGTTTGAACTATCATTCACCTGTAAGAATAAGTTATGCTACCTTTAGCTGTCCAATATTTTTTAAGAAAGGAGAGGGATATTCTTAAAAATATTGGACAGCTTAAAGTAACATAATGGTTTCTTACAGGTAAATGATAGTCCAATCACTGAAATAAAGAACAGGTAGAACAATAAAATGACGTCACAACAATGTTTTACAGATACTAGTATATGGAATTCAATAGGAATGTTTTAATAACACAGATTACTGCTATGTTTAACAATTGGGATGTTTATATCAGCGTTTAGATCATTTTTAGCTCACCTTTCCGAAGGAAAAGTCAGCTTTTGTCATCACTTAGTGCCCGTCGTCGTCCGTCCGGTGTAAACTTTTCAAACATCTTCTCCTCTGAAACAATTGAACCAATAATTCCAACCAAACTTGAGCTGAATGATCCTTAGGGTATCTTAAATAAGATTTTTTTAATTTTTTGTTTCGTCAAAAAATATGTCCGCCATGGCTAAAAATAGGGGTAAAAGACAGTTTTTGGCTCATATCTCAAAAACGAAAGCATTTAGAGCAAATCTTACATGGGAGAGAAGGGCAGAAGGGTGTGTGTTAAACATGATCATTTGATCATGCTCTATCAGTTCTAAAATGTTTATATGAATCTAACAACTTATTATTGGGTTGCCGCCACTAAATCGTTAATTTTGAGGAAAGTTTGCAGCTTTTGGTTATTATCTTGAATACTATTATAGATAAAGATATAATGTAATCAGCAAAAGTGTTCAGCAAAATAAGATCTACCAATAAGTGTTATGACCAAAATTGTTAATTGACCCCTCAAGGAGTTGTTGCTCTTTAATGTTTTATAACTTCATAAAATCTTCTGCCCTGAAACTACTGAACCAATTCCAACCAAAATTAGACTGAATGATCCATCGGGTATCTAAAATAAATTTTGTGTTTTATTTTCTGTTTTCTTAGAAAACATGGCCGCCATGGCTTAAAATTGAACATGGGGTAAAATGCAGTTTTGGACATATCTGAAAAACTAAAGCATTTAGAGCAAATCAGACAAGAAGGTAAAGTATTCATTAAGTCAAATTCTCCCTGCCCTGAAATTATTAGCCAAATCGGGTATCTGATTGTTAGATTATTGTCCATGAATTGATGATTTTAAGGAAAATATGCAGTTTACGGTTATTTTTTTGAATATTATTATAGATGAAGATAAACTGTAAATAGCAAATATGATTAACAAAGTAAGATATACAAATAAGTTTAATGACCGAAATTGTAAATTGAACCCTTAAGAGGTAATTGCCCTTAACATACATTTTTTTCATAATTTGTTCATCTATATAAAAAAAAAGATGTGGTATGATTGCCAATGAGACAACTCTAAACAAGAGACCAAAATGAAGTTTGCTTACTTCATAAAAGTTTTCTGAATGAGTTGCAGAGTATTTAGTATAAATTTTGTTTTTTTATTTCCTTGTACAACAAGAAATATAGCCACTGTGGCTAAAATGGAACATATCAATTTGTTGCTTTTGAAGAAAATATGACTGATACAAAGAACATTAAAATGGCAGTTGTAAGCCATTTATTAATATAAATTGAAAACAAAAATAATCATTGATGAAAGATTTAAGCAAAATATTACAGGTGAGCTATTCTGGCTCTTAAGAGCCTCTTGTTTGAAATAACGTCATTATCGGACAATTTTGAGATTATATATTTGACAGGGAAATATTCAGCAGAGTTTAAAACCAATTTGATAAACATCATCTATGACTTTAATTGAGCATATCATATGGTTGGCGATATTCAAAGCTATTTTCCATATTCAAATAAACATTTTGGATATCACGAATATTGAGAAATTTAAAATAGATAGTTTCTTTCATTACGTTTACCGAATAATATCCCTAATCCAAGCTAATGCACATTGAAGGCAGCTCATGGTTGAATTTTGAGCACGTTAAACGTTTAGTGCTCTAACATCACTTCGACATGCACAGTGACACAAAACTGTAACTTCAACAATTTACCTACTGTGTGAATATGCTATACACGGTCGAATTGATTATAACTAATGCTTTGTTCTAATGGTTTAGGATTTTTGTTTTGGTAAGTCATTCTGTAAAAAAATATTTTTTTGTTTCGTTTAATTTTGTTCAATTTGATGTTGTTATTAAGAAACAGATATTTTCCGTGGAACCCATTGGATATCGATCTGGCAAATACAATAATCGCCCAGAGTATTTTGTGCATTTTAGTTTGTCTTCACATTTAAGTTATTTAAGCCAAATCGGTTTATACAGTATTGAAATAATGGCAAGAAGACTACAATTGATAGTTTTACATACATGAAGTTTGATGAGTAATGGTTAAAAGTCTTGGTAAATAACAAAGGAGTTTCAATAAATGATGTTTTTCTTTTGAAATTCTACTTCCTTTATTTTGACAAAATTATCCACTTGGGATCACTTGGGCATCTATGATGAAATGTTTAATATTTTGGTGCAAAATTGCAATAGAAAAAACCTAAAAGTTTGAGAGTAAACATTTCACAAGGGAGTTAGTTCATCAAACAGGTTAAAATCTGATTAAAGTAATTGTACCAGAAGGAATTGCAACTGTTATCAAGAAGAATTATACTAATATAATGAAATGTCAATCAAAAGCGAAAATATATCATTTAAATCAACGCGGAGAATTATCTTTAACTGGATCAAAAACATATGATAATCAAAACAAGATATCTTGTACCTTTTTCATAACATTTCTGTTTAATTACTTCACAGTTGAAATTGTAAATTTGAATTTTGAAAGTATTTTATTTTAGTTTCAACTGGATGCAATTATATGTATTTAATATTCAACAACACAAAGGTGTAAATAAATGAGATTTCAATTCAACAACACAAAACAATTTACTTGATAAATAAATACCACATTTATACAACCTGATTCGTCATTAATTTTTCCTACATTTATAAAAATGTCTTAAAGTACACGATGATAACATTTATGCAAAGAAAAAAAGAAGAAAATTTTGACAAACTTTTTTGAAATGTTATGTTTGATCTTGATGTTTGAATTATACCGTAGGTACTTTGAAGTATTATCTTTTCGAATTTTTGTGGTCGTCAAATATGGAAATGCATTAAAAGAAAAAAATCTAATATGTGTTGATTTTATGCACACTGAGCAGTTTAAACCAGTTCTTCTGTTGACTTGAAGTTTAGCGTGGGAAGCGTGGTTGAAAATGTTTACAAACTTATTAGAAATGTTATGAATGAGCTTGTTCATGTTTTCGTTTGAATTATACCGAAGGTACTTTTAAGTATTATCTTTCGATCTTTTGTGGTTGTCAAATATGGAAATCCATTAAAAGAAAAAAAGCTAATATATGTTGATTTTATGAACACTAATTTTAAAAAGTTCTTCTGTTATTTAATTGTTTAGTAGAGTAAGCAAATTCGCCTTAAAAAAATAAAAAATAGAAGCGTGGTTGTAGCTCTTGCAATTCAGCAGTCTTCATTATATGTTGTTAGAAATACAAATGATGCGAAAATGTATATTTCAAGTATTATTACGTTATCTATGCTTACAAATTCTGCTAATCTTAGCAAATGTTGAAGTAGACGACAAAATGTTTAAATGCTCTTATTTCGTCTACAACCTTTACCATACATTTTTGTGTTGGTTTACACTGTCTCTATCCACCCTCCTCAACATTGTTTTTAAAAGACCTATATAAGGTTTACAGTTGAAATCTTGAATTAGATTTAGTGATCACAGATACCCCGCGTTCAACTAAAAATTAATACCTGATCAAAAAGTTGAAAATCATTCTTACCACAAAGTTCTTTAATTACTTCACCTGTTATATGAATCTAGGGAAGTAACATGTCTTATTCATGGTCCAATACAATGGGTAAAAAAATAAATTCTTTTCATAAGACATTTGTTTATCATCAGGAAACCCCATAAATACACTGGAATGGTAAATGCTCGAATCATGAAAAAGGACATGTGTTTATTCATCTAAACATTGCGCATTAAATAAACGTCTGCTAGCAATCGACCTCAGGACATACATTGATGCATGTCTATTTCGTTAATTTATGTTCTTCGACTAAAGTGTCGACTTGCGTTTTTCAACCTCAAATAATCCAGGGATCGCTCGCTTTGAATATATATTTGATTATTATGATGAGTGCTACTGTAAAATGAGTAAAAAGGAAATGGGTGTCACCTTAGAAAAAAGCTGACCTTTACATTTAGAAAACTCCTTTTGAATTGAAATTGGAGTAGGGGTGAGTCAAAAAAGAATATTTATATAGTCTGACCAGAGCAGCAAACAGAACATAATGACAGAGGCTAAATATATGCTCTGAAGGGAGTAATCCATAAGTTAAAAGCATTTAAAATTCTGTTGTTCCATTTATCAAACTCTGAAGTGGCACTTGTAGGTTATGTTTCTGCGAATAAAAGGTGTACAACAAAGGGGCAATTTTTGGTCCAGTTCTTTTTAAAGTCTTTGGTAACAGGAACGTACGTTTCTGATATATCACTATATAAAAGTCTATCCTGTTACCTTTTTGTCTATCCTGTTACCGATATCAGTATTGCACCTGCGAATGCTTAATTGGGAAGATTAAGACGTTATAACCTTAAGATGAGTTCAAACAACGAAATATTTCATTCGTTTTGCACCTATATGTTAAGATAAAAAAATTGACGATTTTGTCTACAATTGTCTATCCTGTTACTGTAACCATAGCAACCATAGTAACAGGATAGACAAAACAGGATAGACAAATTTCTTCGTTTTTGATTGCTGTTGTGAAATAACTACTCCCTTTGGTGAAGTGATTATGTTTTTCTATTGTGAATTTGGTTTTTGGTTTCCAACACGTTATTGCACTTTTTACAAGTATACTGTTGGTGTAATTAATCAAAATTGGTGGTAACAGCATAGACATGAAAAAAAGTAAACTCTATTTTTTCACTAAATGTCTTGAAATTTCTTTTCTCTACACTGTTCAAGAAACGAGGCGTTTTAAATGTAAAGATTACTTTGCACTTTTGAGATCAACACTGACTGATTCAATATTCATAGGGAAAATAATTTAACGGCTGATTTAAGTAGCGGTAACAGGAAAGACATGAACCTCCCGTACGCTGATTCAATTTAGTTTGTAGATAATATGTTACATACAATGATAAAGAAGCTACAATTTTTCGTTAGAGTAATAATTAACGTTCTTAAAAAGTCCCTTTTGCAGGTATCAAGGCGATCAGAAAATCGCAAAAAAATCATTTGAAATGTGGTTTTTTGACACTGTACGCAGACAAATACCCCCAAAATCGGACTTAAATGCAGTTTAATCTTATCAAAATAGATGTAAGGTGTGTTTATTATTAATGTTCTGAATCACAAATCCGACAAGCTTTCATTTAAACCATTACAACTGAAATTTCCATTAGAAATAAAAAAAAATTAGCATGGGTGTACTGAAAAATTCGACCTTGTTTGAAAATGACCCATATCTGAAATATGTAAAAAGGCATCAAGACAATTAGATATTCTAAAAACGAATGACTGTATATTCAAACAGACTAGATAGATTAACAAAATACTATTCATTCATTCTTTCGAATTATAACTATTGTCCAGATATTTGGTACGACTTTAGCGAAAACAATCTTTTAAAATGGTAAAAATTCAAGAAAGATCTTTTAGATTTATCTATGAAAGTTATGATTGTTCATACAACAAAAATGCTAGAAAAAACATGCTTTTAACTTTTATATGTCATCGATAGTATCTCACCATGTACTGTATCTTTGAAATTATATGTTGTTCTCGTGACTTTCATATCTGTGAATATATATATTTTGTTATTCAGTCGATTTGAAAAGCTCACTAGAGCTTGATTATGTAGTTTATTGAATACCTACTTTAACTAAAACTTTGAATTTGAAATTTGAAGATGCTGTAAAAGGTCATGCATCTTAATAAGATGACAGTGTCTCTGAAGTCGACTGCAGTCCAGTTTCTGAAGCTAAATGGGATGTTCATGTCTCAGATTTAGGTAAATATTCCTTTACCATTTATGTGGGTCTGTTTGAGAGGATATGACCTGAAGAGAGTTGCCTCTGGTTCGATTTTATTTTTCGCCATCTATTTTGCCAAAACAATACTTTTTCGCCACTTTCAATTCTTTTCCTCAAACTAACATAAACTTATAATTTGTTTGAAATTTTCTTAATTGTCTTACTAACAATTTTGTTCCCTTACTTTTCAACATTTTTCTGTAAACGACAGTGTTTTTTTTCTAGACAATTATTTAAAGAAAAGGCTGAGACGTAACACTATGCTTCAAACATTTGCGTTGCTATAACGATTTCGAAATAATACTCACTTAAAACAATTCTTTATGAGACATGTGACGCAATTTCTAACAAACATCACCTTTAATAAGTCAAGTGTTGCCAGTGGCAATCAAATGCAATCAGCGGATAATTGATTTTTCCTTCAAAATCGTCACAAATGACGAGTTCAAGGTGAACTCTCAGTAATGTCAAATCGGGGGATAAATCCAAGAAACCCCCAAAAATAAACAAGATTGACGAAGTCGAACCGTAATAACAAATTCTTTCGCCAATAATGAATTTTAATCGCCACAATTTTTATTTTTTCGCAAAATGCAAAAATGGCTGAAGGTTGATAGTTTCGTTATTTTGACAAAACTGGATGAGCAACCCAAAACTGTGTAAACATACACAATGGACATACAACACAACTAACTAAAAAATCAAACAAACAAAAATGACAAAGTTGTAAAAAAATCATTGCAGTTGACTGTAAATCTGACAAAGACGCAAAAAAAAAGGTGTTTGTAGTTGATAGTACATACGGCTACAGTTAATAAAAAACATAATGCCGTACAAGTATATTCATTTCGGATAACTTACAAATTAAGTAAAGATAATAGACAACATATGTATTTTACCCCTATGTTCTATTTTAAGTCATGTCTTCCATGTTGGTTGGCAGGTGGGATCGTCGGACACAATCGTTAAAGCAGATATCACTGGGATTATTGTGGCAAAGTTTGGTTTCAGATGTTTGTTCAAACTTATGGAGGACGACGGATGCCAAGCCAAGTGATTAGAATAAAAAAATGAGAATAATGTTGAAAAAAATAAAGGATACTAAAAAAAAAAGGAATACGGAAGTGGAGACCTCCTTTATTAAGGTGCACGTGATACCAAACACCTTGACTAAAATTAATTTGGCTCGGTTAATTTTCATAAAATTATGAAAAAATATTTACTTAGATCCTTTGACAAAAATATAAAATTTTCAAAAACCTTGAACCACACACTTTATCGGAAAAATTTATAGCAGTTTGACAAACACTAATTATGATCATTGAGAATCTTAATATTGCCTTAAGGTAACACGATACCGAATGGCATATCTCCCGATTTCCCAAATTTTTGGCACACATGTTCTTTGAATCGAGTTACATCGGAATATGTAATAAAAAATGGGGTCACTATTTTTGTTTTCTTGGTATATTCATAGGAAAATGTCAATTTTGGCGACAAATTTACATAGGTATATAGGGGAAATGCCTATTTTTTGGCTTACCTTTATAGATTTTCCAATGGATGGCTATGTTCTTATATACGAAGAACAACAAAAAACTAACATTATATCCAGGATTGCAAGCTGAATCCATACACGTATAGAAAATTATATGTCACCATCCTTGTTTTTGAGATAAATGGCTTCAAAGTTGATTGATAACCTTATAATTTGACCGAAAACGTGTGACGTTATTGAATACAGAATGTAACGTTATTCCTACTCAACAAAATATCTGTCGGGATCTGAATGGTGTTTATTCTATTTTCATTTCCCATGTCTGGTTTCGTAAATTTCCTAGTAATGCAATACATGTATAAAATTCTACTGATATAATTTATTTCGTCCTGCACATGGAAATTTCACTCACATGAATTAACATTAATCTCGTCTGATTTTCACACCAAACGAGCATATACTTGAAACTTGCTTGAACTGGTTGGTTCCACGTGAATCTTATGATAATAATTCATGAATAAATCACCGGAATTTGGTACACGTTAAATTCACGTAAATTTTTAAAATAAGATTATTGAAATAATATCTTTATTCTAAAATTTAATTAAAATCATGAAAAATACCTTCATATTTTTGTAAAGTTCACGTGAAAATAACATGAACATGTTTACGTGTGATTCATTTGAATTACTGAGTTTTTAAGTCCATCCTTTAAAAAAATGGTCGTATCATTGCTTCATCCATGCAGAAATAGAGTATACTTTAAAAATTTGATTCAGTTAACAGTTGCTCGGTTTTTGATGGTCGTTTAACGTTCAGTGGCAAATAGCTCATGCATGTTCGGGACGAGATATTACAATTTTGAAAACAGTTGTTTTTAAAAGACACATTTGATGCACCAGTCAAAAAAGGTTTAACATTCTGTTAGTTGTGAAACTTATGAGGGAAAATAATGATCCTGAAAAAATACACATTCTAAAAAGTGAAATAACAAACTCAAAGAAAAATTCAAAACTTATATTCTTGACTTGCTACGTACATTAGTATAGTGTACTCTGCGTGGTGTAAATGTGTGAGTTGGTTGCTCAGCAAGTCGAACAAACAATGCAAACTGTATGCAAAATTTCACTAAGTTCAACAGTCTGTCATTTGTGGAAAATTATTCACAAAACAAATCTTGAGATCATATATGCATTCTTTAAAGTAAAAAAACTGCGAAATATAAAAGTTCCAGCTTGAAATTCCACATGTTGGAGATGTAAGTCAGAGTCTGTACTCTGCGTGCCTCTTATATTTTATTAAAATGCCTCATCCAGCAACCTGCCATGAACAAAAAATAAAGAAAATCCAGACGATATGCGCACCTTTAATTAAATAGTAACACCAGTTACTTAATTTAAACCTGAAGCAAAAAAACTACGAAGTGCGGGATTGACGATCGAACGGACATTGGTGAAACTACATGTATATGATGATACGTGCTCTATTAGGATTTTGGTGACAAAACATATTTTTGAGTATGCAGTTCATATAACGGAAAGGTAATTTGGAGATCTAAAATAAAGTAGCAATGTAAGCAAGCTAACATTTCAGTCATTTTGTCTTTGGTGGAAAGTTGATTAATTGGCAATTTTACCTCACCTCCTTATTTCATTATGGTTTGAATTTTCTCCAGAAGAACAAAAGTTTTAAGACTTAAACAAATATGTACTAAGGGACTGAAATGTTACTGTGATAATTATACTCCACATACTTATCAGAACTCTCCAATTTAGGGCCCAACGTTTACTAAAACTACAAATTAGAAATAAAAAGATACTCGTCCAATTAGCATTAGTCACAATTTGCTTGATGTATTTGGTTTTGATGTCGTTACATATCCAGATGTTGCTTTCTTATTAATTGCATATCCCATATCTCCATTTATCATTATAACAGCCAACTGTTGTACATATAACATATTCAATATATTTTTTTTTTGTATTTGTACGTTTACAAATAAAGTCTCATGTTACCACCACTTCCATAATGAGCAAGCGGTAACGTAGATAATTCTTTGTGCGTAAACTTTGTCGATTTCTTTGAAAATATTAGAGTCAATGATCTAAATTTTAACAACTAAAGTTTCAAGTGACGGTTGTAAATTGAAAGATTGATTGCTGGTTGCTTAACGTCCAGTGGTAAATATTTTATGTATGTTCCGGACGAGAACAAGTTAACAATAAATAATGCATCCCGCACAGCCAAATGGACGCCCCACTTTGGAAGCATTTTACTGCCGGTCGGAATAAGACCAAGTGACCATATTTCTATCTCTAGTCACCCTTGGGGTGTAAATTGTAGGACATAAACAAAATATAAAAATTATGTACATTGTCAGAAATATAAAACGTATTTGTACTCACTACGAAACAAGTGGAAAACTCGTGTTTCTAAAGCTAGTACAAATACATTTTATATTACAATGTACGCATATATATATATAGTATGATATGTATCCACACAAAGAAATACATACAGTTCTTTTTTTTCATGTATATAGATCTACATGAACATTGCATACTTGTTCTAAAAACGCCTTTTAAGACTGTAATACTCCGCGGGCTTTTCCCAACGCCTAGTATGTGAGCAATATGCCCCTCGGGGCCTAAAAAGGCAACTATGTTAATTCTCTTTCAGTCGTTTTGTCTCCGAACTTGTACATGTACATTATTTCCAACTCTAATCACACACAAAAAAACACACTACCACCGAAACCCATGCAAGCGTAAATTAACACGAATATAAAATCTAAATGATTTCAAGATCTAGCTATTTCAGTCTCTTTCTGCCGTTTGAATAATAATTAGTCAGTCGTTTGCTTATAAATTTCGAGAGAAAAATTTGTAACGGAACCTGTCTGATTAGAGCCAGTCCCGACTATCAACTTGCGTTTAAAGACGCAAGTGGATACTTGGGGCTGGATTTAATCAGACTGTAACGGGACCTGATTTTTTTTTTAATTTTGCCGAATCAAGTTCCCATATATTTCTCAGCCTACGTTAACTTTTTCAGGTTCCATTCCGATGTTGCTGTCTATCCCGTGTAGCATTGGTCTATAGGATTACAAATCTAGCACTTTATTTTTAAAATGTTTCCGAAACTATATCGGATTTACTCTGTACAAACCAATGAATTTCAGAGACTGTTTATTCTGGAACACAGAGAAAGTTATTCGGCAAAATTACCAAGTTAATCCATTTCTTTACATTCCATACCAACAAACCAACAAACTATTTTCTGTATGAGTTTCAAAAACTGCTTGTATTGTGCTTGTTCTCCTAATTCTATCCGTATTCTCATCCAAATAAATTATCTTTTTCGATTTTGATCGAGCGGTGTTTTAAACGGCCATTTTAACACGAATAAATAGATGTACAATTGCCTGTGTTTATTACACATCATACTAAGTTTCTATAGATTAGATTTCTATTTTCAAAACATAATTTTGATGGGGATACGGCGTGCATCATAAATAAGTATTTATTGCAAAAATAAACCAAGAATGAAATAAAGTGAACTCAGTCTATTATGCATAAGAACATATATAGATAAATCGTGCAGATGCTTAAATATGAAAGAAACAGAATATTTAAAAGTAAAGTAATACATTTTTAAAGATTAACAATGGGTAGTAGAATTGCCGGAAAACGATAAAGCGAATAAGTTAACCGTTTTATATTGCATCAAAACTCCCGGCACTCTGCATCTAGAAAAAGTTACCGTTAAAAATGTCACATAGTAACCAAAAATATTTTTTTTTATTATTTAATCACTTTGTGATTGCAAAACCTGCTGCATTGGCTTATCTGTGTGAACGTTATTCGATAACGTCAGGAACGGTAACTCGTGGTGTAACGTCATTCGGTATCGTGTTACCTTAACAATAAAACTTGATAGAAACGTTCAGCTGATTTGTATGGACTTCTCTCCATGTAGTGTTATTACCCACCTACAGACCCTCCTATATTTAACATGGATGCAGAGTCATGGTGAAAATCATTTTAATTTCCATCTGTTGTCCTTAAAATATTGAGAAATTGAAGAAGCCGAACATGTGTGTTACATACATTTGTACATATAAAAACAAATGATTTATTTACAAATAATGGCATATCTGTTTTAAAATTATTTAATAGTTTGCAAATAGTTACACTAGTATAATTTCAACAATGCTTCCTTTAATGTTACAAATCTAATATTGAATATCATATAACAGATTTATGAAAGACTAAAGCAAATCAACCGCAGCCCGAATATCGGTTGGCGTGCACAATTTGGGTGTAACAATAGCTATAAATCACCCAGGAGTGGTGTGTTCTTATGCAATTGAGAACATAGTAACATTCTAGTAGTCGGCAACACATAAAAGATTTATTCAAGACTACAGCAAATCAGCGACAGTCAGGATATCAGTTGGCGTGCATAATAGAGGTGTAATAATATCTATGAATCACAGAGGAGTGGGGTGTACTGGTGCATTTTAGAACGTTTGAACAATCCAGTAGTCGGCAACATAAGGACTTTCAAAAACGGTGAATCCTGCCTTCGTTTTTAGGTAAGTTTTTGTATGTATCCAAAATTTATCTAAATTAAATTTACAAAAAACTAAACATATCTCCAATACATATTTATGAAAATATTGCAAGGTTAAGTAACAATTCTGACCTATTACTGAAAAGCTTTAAGCTCTAACTCCAATACTGATCTAGGACCATAATTATGGAAAGACTCACAGAATGCTGCCGGAATGAAACTGAATAAACAGGTCTGACAAATTGAATGACAATGAAAGCAATGGCACTCAACTTAAATGCGATGGTTAGTAGATTTATCAGAATGATATTTATTTTATAGTGCTCTCTGTTACAATGTTTTATTTTTTTGCATGCGATCAAAATCATTTTGATGGTAGAAAGAGATTTGTTCAAACCCTTAGGCAAATTTAACCTTACATTTCACTGATTCAAATAAGGTTTTAAAAGATAGCAAATGCATTGTTTTGAAAATCTTCGTCAGCAACCTTAATCTTTGTTTGTGTTTACCATGTTTACGTCACTCACAAGGTCTATATGAGTTACTCATAAACATATGCTAGAGAAATTAGGAAGCCACGATCTCTGTTGCAATGATCTAAAAATTAAAATGACAAAAATACCTAGTAAAATAAACGAGATAATTAATGTGATATAACTTTTGAAGAAATGTACACCTCCATGCAGGTACTATAAAATAAGTTTTGAACAAGAGGCTGTCACAACGACAGCAAACCGGATTTATTAATATTTATTTGTGTCCTGGCAATATCACAAGAACCATTACTGATGAATGGTGAAAGTGAAAATCGTCAATATCAAATTTGACCTCTATTTTGTCATCAGTATCAACATATTAAAATTTGAAAAGCTTAGATTGAATGGTTCATGAGAAAATGCGACAACGTGAATGGAAACGCCATTTTACAATCTTTCAAGAACCATAACTCCTGAACGGTAAAAGTCAAAATCGTCATTATTGAACTTGACCTCTATTTTGTCATCAGTAACAACATATAAAAATTTCAAAAGCTTTGGTTGAATGGTTGATGAGAAAATGCACGGACACGACTGGAAACACCATTTTTCAATCTTTCAAGAACCATAACTCCTGAACGGTAAAAGTCAAAATCGTCATTATTGAACTTGACCTCTATTTTGTCATCAGTAACAACATATTAAAATTTGGGAAGCTTTGGTAGAACAGCTCATGCGTAAATGCACGGACACGGCTGGAAACTCCATTTTTCAATCTTTCAAGAACCATAACTCCTGAACGGTAAAAGTCAAAATCGTCATTATTGAACTTGACCTCCATTTTGTCATCAGTAACAACATATTAAAATTTGGGAAGCTTTGGTAGAACAGTTCATGCGTAAATGCACGGACACGACTGGAAACTCCATTTTTCAATCTTTCAAGAACCATAACTCCTGAACGGTAAGAGTAAAAATCGCCATTATTGAACTTGACCTTCATTTAGTTGTCAGTATCAACATATTAAAATTTTAAAAGCTTTGGTTGAACGATTCATGAGTTAATGCACGGACAATATTTGATTGCCGCCCGCCCGCCCGGCCGCCCGGCCGTTCGCCGTACATCCCCAAATCAATAACCGACATTTTTGTCACAAAAATCCGGTTAAAAACGGAAAAAAAGTCTACTCATAAGCATACGGATCTCTAAATAGAAAAAAATATTATTATAATATTGATTGAAATGAAATGCCGTGATTTCCCAGTGAAATTAAAACCGATAATATCAATTGTAAAAAAAGCCCATTGTCAATGTAATAAAAAGAAGAACTAATCAAAGAATACAAATATCGGGAAAAAAAAGTCAACTTGTGACCGAACAACACTGATAATTAACACATTAGCTACGCGAATTCGTGAATTAATGTGTTGTTCTGTCACTTGTTGCATTTAGCAAGCAATTTACGCATTTGTAACTGCATGTGAATATCGAAAAATTATATTAGTATTAACTTTTAAACTTTCGGATTTATACACAACTTGAATATTACGTAGAATGGAGTACAAAGGTACAATACGCACGATAATATTGAACAAAATATTGAAAAAAAATGACTTCAAATTGCCTTATAAATTTTATATCCATAAAACGGAAATTTCAGTAGCAATTACATATCGATTTTAAAAACAAATCGTAGGACAAGAGTTCGAGAAAAGAAATTTCTCAGTCAAAATTAAAATTAAAAGTAAATTTCAAATCAAAATTGCTGAACTTTTTGCGATATTTATGTGTTTTCTATACATTTGTACTACTAGTTTCAGAATATTTTAATCGCTATATCTCATAAAGTATAAAAGTTAGATATATAACTGTTTCGATGTTCGTGTGCAGTTTTTCTTGCTCTAGTTGTATGCAAAATTTTATCCAATTCCGCGATATAATTCATTTACGTGCCTGTTACCTTAAGACATATCTACCCTAAAATTCATATAACTTTTCATTATTAAGCATTATGTTGTTTAGTGTTATTATATGTAAGAAAACGAAGGACTGACCGAATCAACATATAACTTAAACTAGATATGTATATATAAATTTCCGTCTTGAATTCAACTCAACAATGTTGGATTCGCTTTTTTGCAATATTTATTTTATTCTATAGACAGGCCATGTCGCAGTTATTGTATGGGGAATTGACATTCAATAAGGTCTAATGTTATATATTAATAAAGACAATATATGCTAACCTAAACATGTGTTTTTGGTTGTTTTGTTGTTTGGTGAATGTCTCATTGAAGTTAACTTCACACCTCCATCAATGTTTGTGTTATTATAACAATCTGGCAGAGTTCGGTGAGGCTGAAGATAATTTCTACGCACTCTTGTCTACGTGCTAACAAAAAGAGAAACAAGAGTTATTTTACAGAGACAAACGACAAACTTATTTTGGTTAATTATTTGTATACTTTGATTAGTTATTCTATAATTAACAAAAATAATGTGTAAAGACCCTTTGCTGTACTTTATGTAAATGATATATTTACAAAAAAGGCATATCTTTTCAAATAAATGATAGATTGAAACCGAATACACACTTGTGAATTAAAAAATGGCTCATTTTATCTTGTAATTTAAATTTTAATATTGTATAACAAATTATTTAAAGGGAATATCAAATCAGCGATAATCCTGATATCGGTTGACGTTCGTAATGTGGGAGGAAGTTTAATCAAAATGGTAACCAGCCTTGCGGGTGTTGCATACTTGTACCTATACACCTACAAATCACTATTTAACTATATATCGCTTAAATGAATGTTGCAAAAAATCAGTGAATTGTTACCTTGGTATTCCGGTATTCCGGTATTAGTAATTTCATTTTATATTTATAAAAAAAATATATATATCTTTAGATATAACTTTTTTAGAAAATAGGGCAAGTTCTATTATAACTTGTCAAATCATATAATATTTACTACTGGTTCAAAACTCTACCTGCAATCATGTTTTTTTCATATCTATATCTTTATTTTATCGCAACCCTAGGGATCAAAGAATTGATCAAATAGGTTGAACTGTCAAACATAATGGTTTGGCCGTATATACAATTGATAAAAGATAAGAAATGAGTAGAGGTATCCAAAATCAAAGAAACCAGGATTCAGATAAGTTTGATACATGGTTAATTCCTTTCCATTTGATATTATTCCGCAGTTGTTACAGATGGCACTTTTCTGCTATTGATTATTTTCTTGGAAGTGGTAAGATATGTTTCGATTGGTGTTGGAACTTTGCTTTTACTAACCGCTTTAAAAACTCATCGCAGATACCAGATTAAAATAACTGAAAAAATCACAAAAAAGAAAACAGAAAAAATCATAATAAACATAAAAACAACAAGGTAGAAATAAATGAAATAAAAATGGATATGCATATGAAATTCACATTCATGCATATTTAAAAAATCAGAGGCCAATTCCACCATAACATAATAATTGTTGGCAAACTGTTCAAAAATATGCCGAAGTAAATTTAAAAGTTGTGTTGACCTGATGCACATCCAATACATTTGAACATCTGCAAAATATTAAATTTTTTTTTAATGTGTGTTAAGTCATTTAAACATGCACAAGTAAAGGTAACAGAAGTATACCGCTGTTCGAAAGTCATAAATCGATAGAGAGAAACAAATCCGGGTTACAAACTAAAACCGACGGAAACACATAAGAGGAAACGAAACAACAGAAACAATAAAGTGCAACAAAAAACCAAACGACAATGTTTCCTGACTTGGTACAGGACATTTTAAGAAAAATGGTGGGTTGAACCTGGTTTTGTGGCTAGCCGAACCTCACACTTTAATGGCAATGTTATATATAACACTAAAATTACAACATTACATGACAGGACCACAGTACAAATAAATGCATGAACATTCAGGACAGAGAAATACACAAATAAACAATACAATAATACATTTCGACACACTAATAGTTATTAAAGGTACCAGGCTTATAATTTAATACCTCAGACGCGCGTTTCATCTACAAAAGACTCAAAAACTATATCTTTTGTCTAAAATGTTTCTATTACCAAAGTTATTCTTCTGAACATCAAAAAGTACTTTACCCCTATTCAGAAGATCCTCATGGGAACTAGTAAAGAGGCCATATTCACAGCGTTATGTAAAATATGATATATTATTTAGTAGTTATTAAAGGCTTTGGACTACCTTTAGGAAAATTGTCACGTACGTTTAAATTCATTCATTGATGATGAAATTAACACTTTAATTTCGTGCACCTGAAGTGCTTCTCTGAAACTACTTTTTGCACATTTTTTACCGTGTTCAACAAGTGTCAATGCTTAAACACGTCAATGATGAATCCTGCATATTCTGTTTTATAACTAATGGTCAAGTCTATTTTGGTTGCTAAAAAAGTTGTTTTTTTTAAACAGGGAGCAAAAAACCTAAACATTCTAATCTCTTTACGTTAACTTCCACTGCTACCAGTTGGAAAGAGAGTATAGCCAAAGGTTTTAATCAAATTTGATTTGTCGCAAAACAAAACGGAGACATATTTATAAATAGAGTGATCTATTTTAATAACTAAATCTTCTATTAATGTATTTAAAGTGCAACATGATATAACATTAATACACAAATATATACAAAATCAATCAGCCATTCTTAATCCGTCTATGGTGAACATTCGGTTAAAATCTATAAATACCGCAATAAATACTTTGATAACAGATCAACAATGATTTATTTTCCGTGATGTGAATTTTGATGTTAATTTATGCATATTCGTAGTAGTGACGATCTATAAATGTATTTAGACAATTTACTATGTTTGTTGCAATACATTGAAAACAACAGGATGATATAATATTTATCTTCAATTTTGGTAAACATTTAACTAAAACTATTCAAATTAAAAAAAAAAAAACACGAAAAAATATACCATTTTTTAACACGTTGCAATTTTTAAGTTTCTTATCTCGCCCATCTGTAATACTTAAGACTCGTCCGTATTTATTTTGGATCAGACTGTACATACTGTAAATCACCTAAATATTTGTGTAAACAGTGTTTTAGTACACCGTACAGTTTATTCCTGTTATCCAACTTCAAATATTTTACTGCACTTATAATTGTGTACAATGTCCATTATCGCTACGAAAAAGACGCTAAGATTCCTGCCTGTGTCATTAATTGCAAAGGTAATTCACTTTTCTAATAATATTTTTTTGCACATTTTTTTTATCTTGTTCAACAAGTTTTGTATTGTTTAAACCTGTAAATGATTAAACACGTCACTGATGAATCCTGCATATTCTGTTTTATATCTAAACGTTTTAAGGGTTACGATTTATGTGAGAAAAACACGTACGTTATAATAAAAAAAAACAATTCATAGGCACAGCATTCACACGAAAACTCCAGGCCGTATAAGTAAAGAATATATCTTGTAAGATTCTGTAATATTAAACTTGGATAATACAATTGAAACTACTTTCTACTGATTTTTTTAAAGATTGAATGTTTAGACCATAACCAAAGCATTCGTGATTTAGCTTCCTATTCAAATGATGCGAAACAAACCTGGTGATTATCTTTCAAGAAGCACTACTCAGAGTTATCAATGGGAACCTCTTTGAGGAATTAATTGTTTGACTGGTATTGTGTTAAAGACAATAACAATCAAAACCAAGGAGTAAACAAAGACTCATAAAACCAAAAGACATTTACAATAACAGTTACAAATAATAAATAAAAAACATCACGAACTCCACTAAAAACCGGGAGTGAAATCAGGTGCTCCGGAAGGGTAAGCATTTCCTGCACCGTATACGGCACCCGTCATGTTATTTCCTTGTTCAGTTTGGTAATGATGGAAGGTTATTATGACTGAGGAAGAATATCAGATATGATTTCTGACACACGTTTGTAATAATGGTCAATCAGCTCTTGATGGCGACCGTAAAATTTCTTGAGTGATGACCTTAATTTGATTGATTCACAGCCCTGTCCCAGCAACTTTTGAGAAAGCAGTATTCCTCGTTCAACAAAATCAACGTACTTTGAGCTAGTCCTAGAGTACCGTATCAATTGAGACACATATACTCCATATGGTGGTGATGCTGGGATGTTGCTACACAGAAATGGAAAGTAAACTATAGGAAAATTAAAATCATCACGTTTGACATAAATTTTGGTATTTAACCTATCATCAGTAGTCATTTCGAGAAAAAGGTCTTAATATGAAGCAGATTTATCTATGTCGGTAGTATCTTTAATTTTAAGTTTACGTGGATATATTAAATGTAAGTGATCACTGAATCTATAAGTATTAAGAGACAGTACATCATCAATATACCGAAAGTTGAAATTAAAAGACTGGGCTAATTTCTTTTCTCTTTTCTGTACAAGCCCTTGGATAAATTCTGCTTCATAGGAATAAAAAAACAAATCTGTAAGTAGAGGAGCGCAATTGGTACCCATTGGGATTCCAATAGTCTGTTGGAAGACCAAATCTCCAAATTCAACAAATATATTGTCAATTAAAAAGTCCAGCATGGAAGTGATATCCTCTTCGGTGTGTATTTTTTGCTTGACTCTGTATGATTTTTCTTAAAGTAAGCTGAATTCATGCCTAAAACTAGATATTTAAAACGTCTAGTGCCCTTTTTGTTAAAGAGACATAAGCGAGTTCTTTCAGTCGAACTTTAAGTTTAGTATGTGGAAAAGTGGTATAAAGAGTTGAAAATTCAAAGGTTTTAATGTTGGTATCATGTTTTAATGATTGAGATTGTAAATTTATCAATAATTCTTTTGAATTTTTCAGTATCCACATCTGATTAACACCACTTTTTGAATATGCCGTTTCGGAATATTTCTGAAGTCCTTTTTTAACTGCAGTGAGTATGGCAGTAAGAACTTTAGAAAGGGGTTTAGTGGAACACTTGGAAGAACCTGCAATATATCTTTTTTGATAAGGATTCTTGTGAAGCTTAGGAATCCAATATAAGGATGGAAGATCCTGGTCTTCATCCTTTGGATTAACACCAAAGGAGATTAGAACCGATTTGTGGTTTTCAAGGATCTCCTGCTTCGTAAGCGTACTTCCAAGTGTGTTATTTATCCCGAGTTCCTTAATCAGGCAGTCAATGTAGTGTTTCTTGCAAACAAAAACAATATTGTTTGAGGCTTTGTCAGCTTGAACGACAACATATTTGTCAGGGAGGCAAGACAACTCCTCGATGAAAAATAAAAAGTAAAATCACAAAAATACTGAACTTAGAGGAAAATCAATTCGGAAAGTCCATAATCACATGGCAAAATCAAATAACAAAACGCATAAAAAACGAATGGACAAGAACTGTCATATTCCTGACTTGGTACAGGCATTTTCAAATGTACAAAATGGTGGATTAAACCTGTTTCTATAGCGCTAACCCTCTCACTTTAATGACAGTCTCATCAAATTCCGTTATATTTACATTGATGCGTTAAATAAACAGACACAATAAATGAACTGAGGGTCTTTAAAGATGGAAGGAGCTTTGGTGCTCATTGACCCTTTAAGCTTACTAACTCTTATCTGAATCAATGACCTCACTGATGTTACGTACTCCGAAAGAGTGTCGACTTCAACCTTTTCTCTTTTTGCCCAGTTTTTTTGCATAATCATCAACAGATTCCATTAGTAGTGTGAAGTTCTGCTTCCAATTGATTGACTGTGGCTCTCTGTATTTCGGACCCTTGGACAAAAGTTGTCTCAACTTGTAGTTATTGACTATGTTTAGGTCTCCAGAAATTACATGGCCAGCAGGATTATACACGAAATGGGAATCATACAATTGTTGACGATTTTGCAAAAAAAAGGGGGAAGATACTTAAGCGACAATCAAAATAAGTATGTCGAAGAAAAACGACAAAAAAATGGCAAAAAAAAGACTAAACAACCAAACAACACCATTTCATATAACATTCGTCTGTTTATAGTAAGAACACCAGGTCGGGTATCAAGAGAAAGATTTTGATAGCAGATAATAATGTGCACCTTAACATGACATTATCAGATGACAATATTAATCCTTACAAAAATTCTGGATAAATTATGGCATAGGTACGGAGTCACGCAGTGATCTAGTACTAATTTAAAATTCAGCATAACAAATTTGTTTACACGCAACTCATTTATCTGATTATAGATCAACAATAACGTTTTTGTGTTAAAGATCAATGTAAATATTACATAACAGATTTATTAAAGGGTACGCCAAATCAGCGATATTTGATATATTGCGTTTGTTAAGTGCATGCTGAATAAAACCGATACAACACTCTTGATTGTTGTGTATACTTGTAAATTATATCACTAGTTTCAAACAACATAGTCCATTTAGAAAAGTTGCAAACATCAGTGAATCGTACCTAGGTATTTTGCTAAGCTTTTTCATCATAAAATTAAAAGAAAAAATTATTATTACATGAATTTCTAGACAAATGCTTTTAAGAAAATATCGCGTGGTCTAGTGATGTGTGAAGATATATCAGTTTGACTGTTTGAAACTAGACCCCCATTAATATATTACTGACCTATGATTAAACAGAAAATCAAATGGATTATAGAAAAGATAAAACGGGTTAAACTGGAGAAAATCATGGTTTGACCTATTTATATATAATGGTTAAGAGATATAAAAAAATGGATGATCGTGGCTGTTTTGTTCATAAATGCAAAGTTTTTTCAACAGCGTTTTCAAATTAAACAACTCATCCAATCATTTATTTCTTGCAAGGGGTAAAAATTTTAACGTGTCTTAGGCGCTAATCTAACGGTTATAGGAAAATACCTTATACATGTTATACATCTGTATTACTGTTTGTATTTATAAGATTAAAATGTTTTTGAGCCATTAATAGACTTAACCAGTTGCAAAACATATTGCTTCTATGTGAAAAGTTTTCTTTGTTAACTACATTACCTCTTATATTTAATGTGTTTCCCACAGTTTTAGTTTGTAACCCGCATTTGTTGTTTTTTTCTAAATCGATTTATGAATTTCAAACAGCGGTATACTACTGTTGCCTTTATTGAAAAAGAAGTTTCAAATAGTATTTTACCAGTATTATTAAAATAATGGAGAACAGAACGTATCGGTTGCAAAGATCCATACGATTTTTATAATCCTAAATGTTTTGCCAAATACAACTAAAGAAATCTATTCCTCAGGAAGAAAAGCCTTAGAATTAAAAAAAAAAGTTTTGTTAACAGTTGATTTTTAATTATGACCATATCAATGATAATTCATGTCAAACCAGAAGACAGTGCTGACTACTAGGCTGGAAATACCCTCGGGAAAACAAAATCTCCAACAGTTATGGCATCGACTCAATGGTTGTAAAGGTATATATCATCATAGATACCAAGAATGTAAATCATCGTTAATATTGCGTTATCAAAGGTACCAGAATTATAATGTATTACGCCAGACGCGCGGTTTGTCTACATTAGTTAAAGTCGAACGATCTTGAAGCGTATACAACGTGCCCTAAACGTGTCTCAAACTTGAAGCGTATGTATTACGTGCATGTAGAGTACAGGTATTCGCTTGACAAACGCTTGAGCTGGATGAAAATTTATATGCTGCATAAAACATTTCTGGAGTTATAGCGTTCACCAAGCGTATACCTTTGCATTTCGACGTTATTCAAACTTATGCAACGAGCGTTTAACGATGGCTTAGCGTTCTTACGACAGTTCATTTTCACAATCGTAGAAATGGAAGCCATTGTAGGGATGACGCGCTACCAATTTTGCTCTTGGAAACCGATAAATTTATCCACATTGCACCATTACGATCCTTAAATGTCAGTTGTATTTTAAAAGACAAATGTATCAACTAGCTAATTAGCATCAGTTAATGATCTTGTCTGCATTGATTCAACTTAAAACTATTGTCTGATCGGTTGTCAGGTGGAATTTTCGAAAATTCATAAACATTTAAAAAAATTCTAATTAAATATTTCGTGGAAGGGCAGACTAGATTTTTTTAGTGGTTGAAGACTATAAACCCTAGTTATCACACACAAAAAATTATAATTTTTCGAAGATATGCATTTTCATCATCCAACTTGAAAGACTGTCAAGTACTTTTAGTGAAAAAAATAGCTATTCGAACACACCTACTCTGTTTTTGTGATTCATTAGATAGGTATTTCACTTGACCCATATATTTCATCTTTTAGTACTGTGATTTCTTTATGTTATGAAGTCAACCTGTAGCTTTGATATATAAAAATGATAGAATCTGAAGCAAGACGATGTATGAAATATTCTTGCTTTGTACGATATCAAGACAAAATATTCAACTCGAACACGCCTTAACATAAAAAGGTGCACTCGATTTTCTCTTTTCGATACTATTGTTACCCATTTTTTGGAATTTTTTCTTGAGTCACATAATAGAAGGGCAGACACGAAAATTACTGAACTAATAGATTGATATGTTTTCCGTCCGTGGTAAAAAAAAATAAAAAATCGGAGGTTATGCATTTTCTAGATCCAACTTGAAAGATACCCATGTCGTTGACTTGATATCTAATTGCTCTGCTTAACTGTGTACTAGATAAATTTAAAACTTATGCAAATGGTGTTTTTAAAATAAAACACTTCGTAATTGAGAAGAAAATTGTAATTTTGTTTGTTTCTATTAACTTTTAATTTTTTTTTCATTATAGTAAACATTACAGTACACATTTTTCGCCTTCTCTAACAAAGAGCTTCGATTCTTTTGTTCTATTTCAACCGGGTTTCCGACTGCATCTAACGTACACGGACTTCGTCAATTTTCTCTGTACGTCTGGTGCACGCCGGTCCATACGCCAATGTGTGACGCCGGCATAAGACTCATCAGTTACGCTCAAAACAAAATAGTTATGAAGCCAAACAAGTACAAAGGTGAAGAGCATTGAGGGCTCAAAAGTTTTGTAATAGCAAATTTATAAAAATGGCCATATAATTGATATTCATATCAACACCGAAGTGCTGACTACTTGACTGATCGATATCCACCTTGTCAAACCCAAGATTTGAAAATGTTGCTTCTCCGATACGAACAAAGTATGTAAAAGTACGGGGAAAAAACGTGTCGCTCCGTTGTCACAGTTATATGTCCGGTAAGGGTGACACGTCTGCCTACAGACTGTGCCCTTGTAAACATACACGTTAAATATCTTGCTTAGCGTGGCGGTCTTGTTCACAGGAGAGTCCACATTCGTAAATCATTATGATGTTTACATTTTTAAAGTCTATTTAACTTGCCAGTGTACGTTAAACAGTCATTACGTTTAGCTATTGAGTGGAAATGTTAATGGTAAAATCAGGTTGTCATAAAAATCATTTTTCGTCTACTACCACTAATAACACTTTGGCAGATTTTACCAGCATATATATTTGTTTAGTCGCTCAAAAAACGAGATATCTTAAAATTGCGTTTTCTATTGTTACTTGAAAAACTTAAAACATATATGTGAAAGAAACCATATAATTTATTATAAGCTATTATATCCAACGTTAGTAAAGTAAATGCATTCATATTAACAATCTATCCTTCAACTGTGTGTATCGGCAAAAGATTGAAATTAACATAATTTATTTGGTCTTGCAAAACGAAAACTTAATTCATTAAAAGAATATACGCAATTCATTACATTATACTAGTATCTATATTAAATACAGCAGCCACCTTAGTGATATTTTGTGAGTTTTTGCAAAGCCATTAAATTTGCATTTGACTAGTCTGATTTATTTATTTCAGCCGACATACGCAAACTTTTCACATTATTTCCTGTTTGACATGAGTGTTTTTATTCAGCAAGTACATTAGTATTGACAAGTTGGGTTATTACGAACGCTAATAGAGATTAATTTACATTTTTTGACAGAAAAGCTTAAATTATAAAACAATCCAATTCAATGACTATAATTGCTTGTTTAACTTCAGTGGCAAATATGACAGATTCGTCAGTTTTGTGTATATTACCCGTTTGATATTTTACTGGAATTAAAAACCAAATGTCTTTGATTTGAAAACAATAGTAAATTCCGAAATATTTGTTATCATGAAGAATTATGTTTAATTATGTTTTATTTTTGGACCCGACTTATGTATCGAAAACAATGAAAAATACATTATGTTCAAAAAAGCTTTTTTTTTATCGTTACTTTCATATGATGTATAGGTACTCATGTGTGTGCACTAAATAAAAGGTATTTTGTACAGAGACATAAATTAGTATATGTACATTTTGGGTAATAATTGTATGTAAAAAGCCTATACCATATTTCATAAAAATTATATACTTACAATTATAACTATATTTTAATTGAAAAACTTTGTATTTTGCAACCAAATGCACCATAACTGATCATGATATTTTGTAAGTTCAATGTTAATATCATATAACAGTTGTATTAAAGGGAACATCAAATCAGCGACAATCCTGACATCGGTTGGCGTTCTTAATGTGGGTGGACCTTGATTTAAAACGGTAAACACTCCAGAATGTGGTGCATACCTTTACATTCACATTTTTATATCACTTGTAAACAGTATATACCATACAGGAACATTGCTAAAATTATTGAATCTTAAGTTACCTTGTTAAATCGAATTCGGTAAGTTATTTTAATATATAATTTTACCAAAAAATTAAATATATTTAAATAAAAATGTTTAAAGGAAATACTGGACGGTCAAGAAGCAAGTCAAAGCTTATCATTGTATATATTTTTGTGCAACTTGTGAAAAGTACATGCATTTAGATTGTTGCAAGAGCTTTGGTTTTAGAACTTCTCAGAAGAAACGTTAGGATATTATCCATATTCAAGCTGTTTAAATGGTATAATGCATTGCAATGTTTACGATTTTTCTAAAACGATTAAATATAGATATAGGAAGATGTGGTGTGAGTGCCAATGAGACAACTCTCCATACAAATAACAATTTAAAAAGTAAACCATTATAGGTTAAAGTACGGCCTTCAACACGGAGCCTTAGCTCACACCGAACAACAAGATATAAATATGTTTTTGCGCAAGATCATTTTTTTCTCGGAATGTAATGGCGTTTTTTCACTTATTTTACTTGATATCAACTTATTAATAATTCAGTTTTGCATCGCGGGATATACTTAGTTGCATAGTCGATTGTCATACTAGTGACAGGTTTATCTAGCTATAAAACCAGGTTTAATGCACAATTTTCTACATAAGGAAATGCCAGTACCAAGTCAGTAATGTGACAGTTGTTTTTCATTCGATTGACGTGTTTGAGCTTTTGATTTTGCAATTTGATAAGGTTTATTTTTGTTCGTCGAATATATAAGGAAAGATATATTTGAAGGTGAGCTTTCAATAAATAACTGACAATTTACAATTCCTTGTGATAGAAATTATTTAATGCATTTCAATGTATAAGTATTACGGTTTAAAAAGTGAATGTGTTCATGTTTCTAGTAAGTAAAAATCTTAAAACTGTTTGTATCAGTAAATGATTGAAGCTACTATGATTCACAACGTTTTAAAAAAGAAAGCTAGATGCCTTTACCTAAAGTATAATTGTGTGTCGATGTTCTAATAGTGACCTTCATCATCACTGTTTTGCAAGTTTTCTAGAGCTCCCGTTTACATGTAATTGTCGGGAGTCTATACAGTTTAGAATAAAAGTCTGGTGTTAAATTACAGTAAATTACAGGTTGCATTTTATAAATCTAATTTATTTGAATTTGATGACGTATACTGTCACATAATTTCCTGTTCTAAGTCATAAAAGTCATGTGCAGTCTCACCGCTTTTTTTCCGCTAGTTTTTGGTTGATTTTTTATATGCAACAATGAATGATAGACAGTTTGAAATGTCAAAATAATTTTAAATGCTATGTATCCAGAACTGTCCTTAATGTTTGAACAGAACATACTAGGTAGCAGTAATGAATGACGGTGATCCGTTTTTGTAGACTCGCTTTAAAAGCTGGAGGTCATGCGATATTTTTCAAGCCGGGACAAATCGACGGTTTTTATGCCTCATTTATTGGCATTATGTTTTCTGGTCTGTGCGTCCGTCTGTCTGTCCCGCATCAGGTTAAAGTTTTTGGTCGAGGAAGTTTTTGATGAAGTTGAAGTCCAATCAACTTGAAACTTAGTATACATGATCCTTATGATATGATCTTTCTAATTTTAATGCCAAATTATAGTGTTTATCCCATTTTCACGGTCCACTAGAAATAGAAAAGGATAATGCGGATGGGGCATCCGTGTACTAGGGACACATTCTTGTTAATTTTGTTGTTGCTGACGTAGCTTCTCAGGATATGAGCAAAGTTTGTTCGTTTCGGTGATAGTTCACTTCTTCAAACATGTATATTCTGACACTGTTTGATCCGGGTGAAAGTAATTTGAAAGTACAATATAACCCATGTAAATGATAACTATCTAATTATCAATAGCCCACGCCCAGTGACTTCTAAAAGTAATTCTTCTTAAGTATTTGAAGAAATTTTAACTCATACATTTTGATTTCTCGTTTACGGTTCTTTCGTGCCATTACACACTGAACAATACATCAAATAAATCAAAAAGATGAACAATCTTGTAAAGTCTATTTTGCTCGATTGTCAAAATAGAGTTCTCAACATTTAAAAAACTTTAAGTTAACTTATTGCCTTTCTTTTTAATTTTTTTATTTTAAAAGATCCATGTTTTCCTTTCATAAAAAGTTTTTTTTTGTTGTCTCTCCAGTATACAATAAATCATTTATTTCTTAAAGTGCACCTGATCGATTTTCAATTAAATGTTTACCATACGTTTTTTCCGCTTTGAACATGACTGGACACTTTTAATAATAATATGTATCTGTTCGATATATAAAAAAAAGGCGATGTGTTATGATTACCAATGAGACAACGATCCCTTTAAGTTCAATTTAAGTGGAAGTACAAATGTAAGCAATTATATAAGATACAATACGGCCTACAATCGTATAAAAGGACAACGATTGTAATCACTGGGGAAAAGCGGCTGTGCGTAACTTCCGTTACGGACAGCCCAATATGGCAGATAGCAGTCTCGGTAAGAATTTATATTTCCCAAATACTTTTGATCGAAAGCATTGTTGATAGAGAAAATTGGTAATTGTCTGTGTGATATATAGAAAAACATGAATATCAAGTGTTCTGGAGATAAAATAACGATATAATGGTTTTATACGACTTTTACAAAAACCAGTGGTAATGTTTTGACAAAATTAACTAATTAATCACAAAGAATAATTTGAAAATGTTCTTACAGAAATTTTAACAAGATGAGTAGAATGTATATTAATGGAAGCACAACTGGATACAGAAGAACGTATTGCAGGCATACTAGAACACCTACAAATTCAATATCTCGAACATTTTCTGAGGTTATTTATAGCCGTGGACATAGATATAGACAACCAAACAGTGAACCAGGAACATCCATTGCCAGTCATGGTAGAAGACCAGTGGTACCACCAACAGGTAATCGTGTTTTCATGTTCCATTATGAGGATTATGTTTTCTGATCTGTCGTCCGTTCGTCCGTCCGTCTGTCTGTTCGTCCGTCCGTCTGTCCCGCTTTAGGTTAACGTTTTTGGTCGAGGTAGTTTTTGATGAAGTTGAAGTCCAATCAACTTGAAACTTAGTTCACATATTCCATGATATATGATCTTTCTCATTTTAATGCCAAATTAAAGTTTTTACCCCATTTTCACAGTACACTAGACATAGAAAATGATAGTGCAGATGGGGCATCTTTGTAATATGGACACATTCTTGTCTTTATATTAGTTTTTTGTTTATTTGGTGTCACTGACTGTTAAGTTTTATTTCTTGTTTTTTCCTCTATTGTTTGTGTTTTTGTACATGGGTTCGTCTGACCTTGGAATAGTACTTTTTTTTAAAGTTTCTTATATTTATACATTGATTTAAAAAAAACAAATCGGATACATAAACATGCACGTTCTGTATATGCACAGACATTGTTGGTTAATAAAAATTTCCATGTTTTGACATAAATGTTAATATTGGGAATAAAAGATTCGTAACAAAATTATTTAAATGGAAATTTGCTTTTTATAATGTTTTCTTTTGAATTTCATAACTCTTGGTTTTTTTTTATTAACACTATGTATAAATGATATGCATTATATCACGTGTACATTTAACAATGTTAGCTTTGATCATCGTCTACCAGGTAATTACAGACTTGACAATTGTTTACCTGGTAACTGCAGACTTGACCACTGTTTACCCGGTAACGACAGACTTGACAATCGTTTACCCGATAACTACAGACTTGATTATCGTTTACCAGATAACTACAGACTTGATTATCGTTTACCAGATAACTACATACTTGATAATCGTTTACCCGATAACTACAGAGTGACTTGATTATCGTTTACCCGATAACTACAGACTTAATATTGTTTACCCGGTAACTACAGACTTGACCATCGTTTACCGGGTAATTACAGACTTGACAATCGTTTACCAAGCAACTAAAGACTTGACCATCGTTTACCCGGTAAATACAGACTTGACCATAGTTAAGCCTGTAACTGCAGACCTGACCACTGTTTACACGGAAACTGTAGACTTGACCATCGTTTATCCGGTAATACAGACTTGACCATCGTTTACCCGGTAACTGTAAAACTCTTTAAATGAATAAGTAGTGAAGTTTACTTACATAACATTATTTTCTCGTTGGTGACTTTCGATATATGTCATCACACATTTTACAAGCTTTTTGTCTCGTCTCGACAAAGTAAAAAAAAATCGACTTATATGTACCTTTACGGTAGGTCAAACATGTATTAGTCTGAGATTAGTTTTTTTTTTTATTTGGACCCATTAGTGGCAAGTCAATTATATTTTCTATGCAGTGGTATACGTATTTTATTTTTGTTGGATTCGTGTTGCTTAATCATCAGTTGTCTGTTTAGTGTTAACTTTTGTGGACTTGTTCCGTCTTTTTGACCATGGTGTTGTATTTTTGTCCCCTAGGTATCGTCGTTATATCAACATACTTGTTTACAATTGAATAATATTTGCAACTTTGCTTCACATTCTAGATATATTTAAGCAACCTCGGATAATAACATAACAATTACAACTTGCTGTTGATTTAATGAACCTTCGTAAGGCTTTGGCAGTAAAATTTTGGAAAACGTGTTTGATCTTGCCTTATAGACAGAGGCATTTTAGGCACATGTATGATACATGTATGAAACATGTATGCACGCCATTATATACCGTTGATTTATTTCCCTTAGTCATTTGTTTGCAGTGCATTCTACACCAAATATATTTTCAGTAAACCAAACCCTGCAAAATAATAAAGTTTATTTTGATTATTCTGATATTGATTTAATGCATTCGCACTTTATTGTTTTTGCCATCAAAGTCTGGTCTTTAACAAAAGTTGTCATGAAGTAAAAAAACAAAGACTTTTAAATTGAATACAACTTGTTTGCGTACGTGTACACCGGCTGAATGCAACGCGATTAAGTAATCCTTGTGTGAATCTTTAGAAAACTTGTCATTTAATGTTACCTCCTAAGTAGATATTTATCATGTATTTCGTTTAAAAACTGCACAATTACATAGTAACACAATTAACATTAGATTTTTGTTCCCACTTTTAAATACGCAATACAAATTTGAATTTAGTTCAACCCTGCTGAGAGATATTCAAATTAAATGCAAAATGTAAATCCTATTTATCTTGATAAACATAGTTATTTAGTGTTTAAAGGTGATATAAATATTTATATAAACTCCTTCAATAGGCATATCAAAGTGTTTTAATGTCAATGATTTTCCTTAAATTCTTTGCAAAAAATCTGTTATGAACGAAAACATGTAAAATTGTTAAAAATCACGTTTTAAATGTAAAAGCATTGTAATCGATAGCTATAAATACAAGCATAGTAAATGTCATTCATTAAATAGTTTTGGATTCCATCCTGCTTTCCTTCAATATAAATATAAATGTATAAGTGAACGTATCCGATATTTGTACAGCACTGAGTATAATTATAGCACTAAAATTAAACCATCATCAGAACTACGGGTTGACCAAGAACTATATTACCCTTCCTGACCACCGAATTCACGACTGCTTTTTTTACCCTTCAATTCGCGATGCTTAATCAGCAGTTGTCTGTTTAGCGTTAACTTTTGTGAACTTGTTCATCTTTCCATGGTTTTTCTGTTTGCTGTTTCCTGGTTATATCAACATACGTCTCATCAAAATTTCTTCTGAGTTTTTTCTTCTGTGTCCGCTTTTCACTAATGCCGATTAATTAAGAAAAAAAATGTCATAATACATTAGATACAGAAAAAAAAAAGGATATGAACATTTACTGTAATGTTTTATTTGCAGGGGGAAGGAAAGAACTTTGCCGGGGAAAATATGATATATATATAACGAAACTTTAGAACAGATCGAAGACCCTCCGCTATTCTACCAAATATTTCTAGAATTTTATACATATTAAAATACTTGTATATATTTGGCAATGTGCGTAATTTGTTTATTTTCCGAAAATACGGCGGTCAACACCGTTTTGCAATCGATAAAAAAAAATTAATCAACAGAATGACTGACACATCATTATCATTATTTCGTTCTGGCAACCTTCTATTGGTATATTCATTACAATTTACTCCGAACGATGTACTTTAAATTTTATAACTGACAAGGAACCATTCGACAGTGGCAAATCGTCCGAGAGGTACATTTAGTTACACAATGTATGTAGCTCCATCCTAAATTGTTCTTTTAATGTGTTGATTATTAAACAAAATATTATTTGAAATAAAACTATATTTTTATATAAAAAAAAGTGTCAGGTTATTTTTCTCTAAAAAGGAAGATGTGGTATGATTGCAAATGAGATAACTTTTCACAAGAGACCAAATGACACCGAAAACAACAACTATAGGTCACTGTACGGCCTTCAACAATGAGCAAAGCTCATACTGCACAGTCAACTATAAAAGGCCCCGAAATGACAAGAAAATGTGAAACAATTCAAACGAGAAAACTAACGGCCTTAATGATGTACAAAAAGGAACGAAACACAATATGCAACACAGCAAAAAAATGCACAGTAATTGTTTAAACCATTTTAAAGCCACCTTCACTACCTGATATTGATTATAGTTTACTTGGTAGATATTTTAATATTATTAAATTAATGGTACTGTGGTATTTATGTTTTAAGCCAGGTAAAAGCCACCGATTTTCCAAGTCAAGAATGTGACAACTGTTTTACATTCTTTCTGTTGGTTGTTCATATAGTTGAGCGTTTGGTTTTATATGGTTTTAAGGACTTCCATTTTTTTTTTAATTTACCCTTGAGTTCAGTATGTTTGTTGATACTTTTGTTATAAAGTTGATGATTAGTAAAAATTGAGCTTTGATTTTTTTTTATCAATTTTCTTTAACTTATTGATTTCCACAAAATCACATCGAACGTTTTTGGTTGTCGTTTTTATGTCAATAAAAATAGATATGCGGTAAATGGCGGTTAAATAGCAACTCAATATCAAAAGAACATTTTTATAATTCGTTTGATATTAATTGTTTCAGTTCAAAAACCCCCAGTCAGCCAAGACCTTCAGGTGGAGGACATAGATTTTAACGTCTACAACAACAGCAAAAATCACGTGACTGATGAATATCATATAAGCGAGACTGCAAGAGATTTGGTTGTGAGACGTGGACAAACATTTGATATAACCATTGCATTTAACAAAAAGTATGATCCAAAGCAAGATGATCTCAAATTAGTTTTCCTGGCAGGTAATTAAATAATATTTTGATATACCTTTATTTATTGTTTAAATGCTTTTAATTATGTAACTAATGATATATCTCGAGCAGTTACAGATTTTCCTTCAAGGAGACGCGTCCATTCAGAATGGATTTAATATTTGACATCTGTGTTAAGAGTATGTTATCGCCATGCTAGACTTCTCAATCGTCACAAATGCTTTTTTTCTCCAATACTTTTAAAATATTAACGGGAATATGTGGTATGATTACCAATGAGACAACTCTCCACAAGAGAAAAAAAAATACAAAGAATTTAACAACTATAGATTGACGTACGGCCTTCAACAATGAGGAAAGCCCATAACGCATAGTCAGCTATAAAAGGCCTCAAATTGAAAAGTTCTCACCTTCTAGCATGGTTGAATCCTTCTGTTGAACTTTATGAAATAAGAAAAAAAAAAAGTAATAGTTTGTCAATGAGACATACTCAGCAGAGACATCAGAGAATGTCATCAATTTTAAGACTGTTTGGTCTTCAATAATGAACCAATCCATTTACGCATACGTATAGTAAAGAACAAAGTATTTGTTACCTGAAATGTTTGTTTCTTAGCGTTTTACCAACGAAATCGAAATCAGAAGGCCTCCTTCTCATCTAGGTATGTGTTGAAAAATTGTATGTATTAGTTCAGCGGTGTAAGGTTTCCGTCATTTCGAGTTAGTTACATTAAGATATAGTAAAACAGAAATTTATTTACGAATAAGGCATTTATCAAAACATTTTATAAAATACAGAAGAGGTTATAAAAAAGGTTTAAAAAGTTTAAACAAACATGTCTTATACCAAAGTTTACAGGTACACGAAGGATGAATGATATTAATTTTTTTTAAGATAAATGACAAATCTTTAAAATACAAGAATGTCTTATTTATTTAAAGGTTTATATTTATCATCGCAAGTAAAATACTTGACAATTCTGTCCCAGACAAAAAGTAAATATTTGCAAATATCAAGTGTACAAACTACATCAAAATAAACTTGGTTATCTATTATAAGTTTTTCATTTAATAGAATTCATGTTGAATATGGTTAGATCGAATTTTAGAAATGGAACATATTAAAAAGAAAAAGCAATACTTAAAATCCGTCACATGTCCAGGTGCATTTTTCAACTTTAACTGTTTTTACTTATAGCTTAAAGTTAAGGGGTTGAAGTATATCAGATGTTTATAGTCATAGGGGTATGAAGAGCCTCCCCATGCTTGATATAGTGTGTAGACGCGGATTTATGTTGAATATAAAAAAGAAGATGTGGTATGATTGCCACATGAGACAACTCTCCACAAGAGGCCAAAATGACACATAAATTAACAACTATAGGTCACCGTACGGCCTTCAACAATGAACAAAGCCCATACCGCATAGTCAGCTATAAAATGTTGAAAGCCGTTTCATTAACGTTTAACTATAAGAGTCTGGATGGGGATCATTTATTTTTGTAATTTTTTATTTTTATACAACTATTCTTTAATCTTTATACTTTATATCTTATCACCTCCTTATCATCTATTCTCTTCCCGTTTTCTATTCTTTATATTTTGCCATTCATTCTCTATTATGTAAACCACCATCCACACGATAACCCTCGTATGTCCTTTCTAATATAAATAAGAATAAACGTTTGAATATGTAGCAAAGTTGTTTGCTGTTATAAAACACCAAAAATTGATTTTTCTATTGGGGGAAAGAAAAAATAGTTCCTTAAATATACTTTGTTTAATTCTGAATTTCATGAAAAACTGATTCAGAAGAGATATTTGATTCTATTGAATTTAGTAAAAAAAAACCAATAGTTTCGATAACATTCGTTTTCCTCTATATGTTGCTGTAATTAAAGATTTCTTTATTTAAGTTTTTGTTAAGACATTGCTCTTCCCTTCACCCCCTGTTTCCCTCTACTCACATACAACGAAAACGACTGATACATGACTATATATGAGAAGGTCTGTACTTTACAAATTTTGCTAAATCAACATCAGGAATATACTCGGCAAAGTGGAACAAAATTGATAGCAATATCGCAATGAACAATACATTATTTAAAATAAGTACCGGCTACAACCACTACAAATACAATAGTTACACTGTAGAGTGTTCCCGATTGTCATTCAAAACCACTATTGTTGCTATGGTATAGTGTATATCAAATATTTGTCTGTAGTTTAAAATTCAAATTGAGTTAACTTTGCCATCGGACACAGCTGATTATCTGTGTTCCCTATTATATTTCTAGTACCTATTGTCGGTTAAAGGGTATGTACTATATTGTTGGATTCTTTTATGCATTGCTTATTTTTTACCACTGCACATAACATTAAAGGAGAGAATCCATCGCCGCCAAAAGGTACTCGAGTTACACTCATCCTGTCCGACAAAGACGAAGAAAAAGAATGGGGAGCATGGATAATGAAAAACGAGGACAAAGAACTTACAGTTAGGATAAACACGCCTCCTACTTGTTACGTTGGAATCTGGCAACTGCAAGTAGAAACTATACAAAAGGCTGACAATAAGAAAGTTATATTCGAGTACACCCATGATCAAGAAATCTATATCCTGTTTAATCCATGGTGCAAAGGTAAGAAATCACTACTAAGAAATTGCTGATGTTCAAATTGCAATTTGTAATTAAAACAAACTTATACTGAGTGTCAGTAACAAAATTATATACCCGAGCATATACACGGACCACCAAAAAAAATTAAAAAAATTAATACAATGTAAATATAACGATTTATAGGTACTAGTATGTAAATGGAGTTTTATACACAGCTTTAACAGACTTATAAGTACTTCAAACACCATTGACAAATCTCTTCAAACAGTCTTAAGCATGACTCATATTTGATATATTATAAAACGATCATTTGGAAAAGACAACGCAAGCATTAATCTACTCTGTATTTAGAACGTTTACTCACGCAGTAATGGTATACATAACTTTGAACATTGATTACTTTTCCAGATGATCAAGTATACCAACCAGACAAACAACTGTTGGACGAGTATATTTTGAACGAAACAGGGAAAATATATACTGGAAATAGAAAGCAAATCAATGGAAAAAAATGGAACTTTGGCCAGGTAAAATTAACTGTGTTTATTTTAATATAAAACATTAGTATAGATAAGAAAATTCTTCAAGAAATTAAACGAAACATTAATTATAATTCTTTATTTAAATGAAAATGTATGCAATTAGTTATTCTTCTTATAGACTGAACAGAACAATTCGGACCTTGATGAAATTTGAAGCTTCAATATCTTTCTATTTAAAGTGTAAATATATACTAAGCAAAAATCTGCAAAATAGATATTGACACAAAAAGACATATCTACAGCTTTGCTTTACATATATAATGCTATTTTAATTTGTATAATTTGTCCTCACATTGTAGTTTGAGGAAAACATCCTAGACTGTGCCATGTGCCTACTGGATCGGAACAAGTTAGCATGGACTGTAAGAGGAGATCCAGTTAAGGTTGCCAGAAAATTGTCAGCAATTGTGAGTTGTGTTAAAAATTTAATCGTGTTTTGTTTAAAATTTCTAAACTACTAAATCAACGTCAACTAATTCGAATCTACATTTTCAAAAGGTCACTGTAGTTACAGTTTTAAAGATTAAAGTGTCATTGATAGCCCCAACTGCGACAGGTTGTGAATAACAGACACCACCTAAAGTCTGATATATACACCTAGTTGTTTAAATAAACCACTGTCCGCACACGATGCCACAAAGACGTTTTTTTTTCTTTTGTCAAATATTCAGCTAATTCCAATACTTCACTCAAAAATATTCGTATGGTCTCAAGTAAACCTTTTTTTTTGCATTTAATACGTATTATGAAATGAAATTTTAGACCAACTCGCAAGATGATAAAGGAGTTTTAGTTGGTAATTGGTCTGGTAGCTATCATGGAGGAAAATCTCCATTAGACTGGGTTGGAAGTGTGGCTATCTTAAACGAATATTTCAAGACGAAACAACCTGTACGCTTTGGTCAATGTTGGGTATTCTCAGGAGTGTTAACAACGCGTAAGTATATTTGAAAAAAAAATATGTGTGTTTCCTTCTGAAGGTGGACAGTGGATAACTTTAGATACAAAATGATTTTTAAGAAGAAGCTAACTATGGTGGATTTCAAAACATTATGAAGAAGTTATCTTTGTTTAAAATAAAGACATACTTGTCATGAGAAAAGTTTTACCCTGTCCAGTTTATCGACAAAATTTTACATAACATTTCATTGTACACAAGAAAATAATCATCATCGGAAGTTAACCAATCAAACTATTGCTTACCTGTGTACAAACTTTAAAGTGTTTGGTCCTATTGTTTTTGATTTTTTGCCATCTATTCTGAATCCTCTGGTTTTTTTCATGAACTGCAATAAAATTTAGTCTCCCACTAAGATCTACTTTTCTTATTTTAATTTTATTACACATAGTTTATTGAATCCTTGTAATTTTTTTCATATTTTTTAAATGAAAAAGGGTGCAAATGATAAATATACGAAACAGTTAGATAGATTTTTTCCCCTGAGAAATGTTAAATGGCTAATATCTCGAAAACAACCACATGGACCCTTTATTTTTCCTGCTGAGGAATTTCCTTCAGTTATAATATATTATTCCTTAACGGGAAGCTTAATAACAAAATTTATGATAAAAAAGATAATTTTTCATTTCCTATTGTTAATTGTCCATTATCAGATGGTGACGTTCCCTTGTCACCATCCTATGGTGTTTATATACCTCAACTTGTACGATTCGTTCGTGTATGTAACAACGTATAAGATTTAAGCGAAAGCAATTTATGCATTCAGGAAAAATTATTACTCCAAAGTTTTCGATATCACAAACTAGTTTAAACATTATTTTATTATGTCATCGGTATAAGGACATCATTCTTAAATATAAATCAAGATGCATATATCTTATACATTCAGGTGTTTAACATCCAATCTTTCATGGTAATATTTTTTTACAAAGCACAAACATTTTGGCATTCACCCCAGAAGCTAACAAAACCATTAAACAGACGTATTAAGAAAGGATATACATGTAGTTACTTTGTATTATGAAGAGCCTGCATGTCAGTAACTGCTAGTAGTCCTTTGGTAATTTATGTATCATTCTCATTTTGTTTAGTTTCTATTGTTACCTATTCTGACATTTGACTCGGATTTCTTTTAAACTGAGCTTTAATGTACTTACTGCTTTGTAATATTTGAATCTGCATTGGCAAGAGGTATAGGGGAAGGTTGAGATCTAAAATAACATGCTTAATCCCGTCGCATTTTTCGCCTGTCCCAATTTAGGAGCCTCTGGCCTTTGTTAGTCTTGTATTTTTTATTTTAGTTGCTTGTACTTTTAATTTTAGTTGCTTTTATATGTTTCGGAGTTTAGTATGATGTCCATTTTCACTGAACTAGAATAGGTTTTTTAGGGGCTAGTAGAAGTACATCGCGGTTGCATGAGTTGTTTCGCTGTATTGAAGACCAATTGGTGACCTTCGGGGGTTGTTGTCTCTTTGACACATTCCCCATTTTTATTTTATCATAAAATTAATGAAATATCTTGAAAAAATAAATCAAATATCTTATAAATTTCACTGTATTAATTTTCATAACGTTTTGTTTATAAGACTAGTACATTTAAATCATCCATATTAAAATGATCTGATAACTGATGAATCTAAAATCAATCTTTTGTGTTACACAGCTTTTGGAGAGAAAAAAACTCGACATATTAAAATTTCAAAACAAGCATTGTACATGTTGTAACATGTATTTCATTTATTATTAAGTTTGTAGAGCTCTTGGAATTCCTGCTAGAAGTGTAACAAACTTTGCATCTGCTCATGATTGTGATGGATCGATTTCAATTGATAGTTTTTGGTCAGAATCAGGAGAACCAATCGAAGAGTTGAACAGCGATTCAGTATGGTAAGAAAACGGCAAGGATTTCCAAAGAAAGAAATATCCATAATAGTTCAAATATGTAAGCAACTATCGGCAACTTATTCAAAACACTATTGAGAACACTAACGGCCTAATTATTGACAAAAAAAAATATAAAAAAAAAAACCCCAACACATATGACGGACATGAACTAACGACAACCGCTGAACAATAGTATCTTGACACGTTCTTTCTCAGCACATTATTTGCCACTGGACGTTAATATAAAACAATAAATCAATCATGGATGAGGATATTTTCAAAAATGATATACTTGCCAGCGGTTGTACTTGAAAGAACTAACTGCTTTATCAATTATGCGTTTGAATATTCTTCAGGAATTTCCACGTGTGGAATGATGTATGGATGGCTAGACCAGATCTACCGTCTGGATACGGTGGGTGGCAGGCAATAGATGCCACACCACAAGAAGCCAGTGACGGTAAGGTTTATTTTCTTTTATTAAAAGACATGTTTTTCCGTAAAATTTCATATAATTATGAAATATTATATACTTATTTAAGTTAAGCATAATCTTACTCAGTTACTGCGTGCACATGACATTCAAACTGACACATTCTTATTTTCATAAGAACAATGATAATTTCTGTGAGTGTTGGTTTTTATCCTGCGATAGGTTGTCTTATACATTGACATGTCAACATTGTATATGTATACTATACAGATATCGAAAACAACTATTTAATAAACTAAATTTTAATTCACAAGATCTGTGCCCTGAAAAAGTTATGAAAACCATTATTAGTTTACTTAACCCACAAAATATTGATGATACAAAAAAATATATGCCATTACAAACAATTATGCTTTGAATCTTTGTAATTTTATTCATTTAACCTTGATTTGATATTTTGTCATACATAATATTTATTTATTTATGTGATGTAATATCATGTTAATGTGGGGGAAGACATCATTATACTTATATTGATTTTCCTGATTTAATAAAAACTTGAAAAACTTGATATCGCTTTAAAGTAATGTCCACTGCCGGACTACGATTGTGTATTGCTGTTAACGAGTGTTGTATGTATCTTCCCGTGACCTCAGAATGTGTATTGCAATAGCATTCCAATGACGTATTCCTTGACCTTGTGTGAACTATAGATCTACTCAAGTTCTATTAGTTTTGAAGCAATTCTTTAAAACCCATTTTATACAGACGGACAAACATGAACAGCATGATTGTCTCCATTTTCTACTTCGCCAATCTTGACGTTCAAATCTTGAATGTGTACATGTAATCAACCATGCAACAATGTCAATCTTTGACTAACTGAGTTTAACTGTTGGTAATTTACCCCGAACATCAATCTATTGGTTTTTTTTTCAAAAGTGTATTGTGCAATAATTGTAGGTGTATATTGTTGTGGTCCTGCTTCTTTAGAGGCTATCAAGCGTGGAGAGGTAAACATGCCTTATGATACACCGTTTATTTTTGCTGAAGTAAATGCTGATCGGGTAAATTGGGAATTAAATGAAGTTGATGAAACCCATAATGTTGGTGTGGAAAGACGTAGGTTAGTACGTATTATCAAACAAAAACGATACTTAATATTTGAACAGCTAATTTGTGGGGACAATATTTTAAGTGTTATTAGTCTTTAAAACTATTATTTCAAATAGAATCTGTAAGGCAATATGTTGTCAAACTACCTTATTCTTTATAACTATAACTTATTCGAACGTTTACGATTAAATTTAATGAGCATTTGTAAACCATTGATACGAATAGCTATGGCCGTTTTTTCTCTAATACTAATTAATCTAAAAATCATTCATAATTTCTGAACTACAGAAAATAAAAGAAATTATTTAATACAAAACAATTATGAAGCAGAGTCAAAAGTTATGACAGTTTCTCTAATTCTATGGAAATTTATCCCTTTCCGTTCCCATTGTATAAAAACATTTAATCAACGTGTGGTTACCGGTGATCTCAAAAGATCATTGGATGAATTTTAGGGTCATAACCTCTTTAGCTGACTGGATGAATCTAACAGGTTAGATCTAACAGGTTAGTCTATAGCTACACGTTCAAAAGTCAAAATCTACGTAGCACTACGTAGCTGCTACGATATTGAACGCAGCCCAGCTATCTAGCCGCTACGTAGCTGCTACGATATTGAACTCAACCCAGGTGTTAATGAAATTGACAACTTAGTGGAATGTGAAAGGCACTCTAAGGGGATTTTCGTTTAACAAAAAAAGAAAATTTATATTTTAATCATTAGAGAAACAGATTCTTACATAGTTACTCTTGGATTATCAGATTCATCCAATCTCGATAGTTAAATTATAAAGAGGTAGGGCCAATTTGCCGATGATTTTTTTCACAGAAGGGCCAATTTCAAAAAGTGCCGAAAGAATAAAATTTACTATAAAAACAAAAAATAAAAATGCTTTTTGATCAATATCTCGATTTACATATATTATGACATGTGTGATCAAAAGTTAATTTGACCCTAAAAAAGGATGAAAGTCCAATATGCGGATTTTCAGGTGTTTTTAGGTGAGAAAAACAGGGAATCCCCTCAGAAGGACATTTTAAACCAAAAAAAAGTTATGCTTTTTATGACTGTTGTTATTCATACTCATTGTTCCCTCAAAAATGAAATTGGTTTAGAGTGTCCTTATTACATAAAAAACAACTTCTTAAAGAAAAAATTGTAACATCGATAAATTGTACCGATATAGCTGCTTAATAAGAGAGATATGTATAAGCATCGCCGTAGCTCCATTAGTAGAGCACAGAACTACTAATAAATGATGGTTTGAAAGAAAGGGTTCGAATCTCGCTCAAAATATTTGCATTTTTGTGTTGTTATATTAAATTTTAATGTTTCTATCATATTTTTTCGGATGTTTGCTTAATTCATAGAGTCATTCTGGTTCATTTTGACTATATAGTTTACTAGTTTATCATTTTACATGTATCAAAGAAAAAAATAATGTATTGCTTATTGTGTGCATTCCTAGACTATCCATACTCTTGACTTACTTTCTATCCATGTGGTTACATTTATTACATATATTCAAGGACCAACTGCCGTCAAACTGATGTAGGGGCCTGTACATAACCAATAACACGAGAATTAATTCTATAGCAATGAAACCTACATGTTGCGGGTGTTATATACACATAACTTAAAATAAGGCCATTGTATACAAAATTCAAAACAACACAAACTATTTTTCGAAACCTTTTTTGAACATGGTATTATATGTAAAAAATGCAGTCAACAACAATTTTGTCGCCAATTTACAAACTGTTTAGATACTAGTACTGATATATTTACCACCGTCCCTACACCGGTACCTAAGTCATCAGAAAATAAAACAACACAACAGAACAATCAATTACACTACAAATCGTGATTGAAGGTAAAACATCAAGAAGCTGTTGCATCTGTATCACAACGAAGGTCCGATTTGTTAAAATGACAGAAAAGGCAATATAACATGTGTAAGTAACACAGGGTGATCTATGACCAACTGACGGTAAAATGTTCTCGGGTTAAAATATATACATGTAGTATCTTATCTTATCTTATAGGCGATAAAACCTTAAAAGACCAGGAAAAGTACATATATACAGATATTTAGAATGAGAAAATCAAGATTTGAATTTTTTCCATGTTATTTGGCTCCTTGGCATGTTACGTGGTATGGCACCTTGCATAAAGGATGTTAATAATAAAATAAAATCAATATTAAAAAATCAATAGCCTTGGCCTTGTCTTTGTAGGAATACCTGTTCAAGGTATGAAAATAAATGATGTGACGTATTTTCATGTACTATAATTAACATCTATCGGGCTATTTAAAGCATGATTTACCTATCTAATCGAATGAAACAAATCGCCGGCAAATTGGCTCTAACTCTTTTAAAGTCCTCGCCGAGGCTCGGACTTTTAAATTGATAATTTAACTATCTCGATTGGATAAATCCGATAATCCACTCGTATCAATTTAAGAATCTATAATTATATTATCGAATTCATATAGATTAAACATTGAATTGGGGAACTTTGTTGTTGATATTTATTTACATATTTGATGGATTTTTCTTTTAAGTGTTGGAATGCGAATCAGTACCAAACTACCAAAAGGACGTTCAGGCTGCATCGAACATTTCTGTTATGACATACAAAGAGAAGACGTAACAGGAATGTATAAATATGAAGAAGGTAAACACACACATGTATTGCCTCGTTGTATATAAATATGTGTGCTGATTAGTACATGTATGCGTGGTCTTTTGTCTGGTGAATTTGTGAACAAGGATAACTATGTCATGTTTGTCTCAGTTATGTTTAAATTCACACATTTTATATGTGTTATCCAATTGCCGCAGCAGATGGAATAATGATAAGAGATACCCTGCTGTCTGTACGTCCGTTTCGGCGTATCACCCAGAATAAGTTTCAATTCTCTTAATTTAGTTTGCCTTAACCAATTGATATGAAATTAATACACAATGCATATTACCACAAAATACAGATGAAGTTTGAATTTGAGTGGTGTCCCTTCTACCGTTTAAAATGTCTCTTTGCAAATGTAATGTTGCTGTTTTTTATACTTTCTGTTTTCTATCTTAATTTTGCCCCAATATGTTATGCAACTCATACACAATGCTCATTGCCACACTTATAAAATCAAATACGAATATGAGTGGCGTCACTTCTATCGTTCTTGAGATATGTCCCTTTATAACGTGACAAACACCAATAAATTGACTACATGCTCTTGCGTTATGATACACACGTACAGAATGTAGACGAAAAGAACATTTTCTTAGTGCTTAAACCTTCACTTATTTTACGACATTGGCATTAAAGCATAAGTACAATATAAAATACTGTAAACATCTGTGGAAGATAGTTTTCCTCGTCAGAATGATATTAAGCCTCACAACATCTTACTATTCAAACTAAAATAATACACCGACAAAGTACAGATCAAAGATTGCGAAGTTACTGAAAGCTAGGTAAACTTAACAAGCCACTGTTATCATTCCTACATTACCATTTCAAACGAATTTAGTGTTTTTTTTTTTTCTCATTTTCATTTGAAGGATGATTTGTCTTGAATATACACGAAACATATGCTATTGGCTCTTATAGTTCATGATGTTGTTAAATTAACATATCAATACATTCTGGTGGCTTTGTAGTATGTTTAAGTCTAAAACTTTTTCTGTTCTTTATTTTCTTTAATTTTGTTGAAAATCATTTTACAGATAGTACTATTATATATATGTTCTACATTTACCAGTGGATTATCAGGAATCCGTCGCATGAACGACGGCAATAATGTAAGATGACTACATGAAGGGTTTCATGTATCAATCAAGGCTTTGGAACTCCTCATAGAACACACATGTTTATGGTGAAACTCTCCATAAAGCGCTTCCATACACCAATACAGATTTTCAAAACCTTCTTCAAACTACAAAATAAGCATTATTTTTCAGACCGTGCGCATGTTTTAGCTAAAACTGTTATATGAAGCGCTCTCGTGCATCAATTCGGATTTTGAGAACTCTAATAAAACTACAAAGTAATTATTTATGGAATAGGCGTTGTACTGCAACCGACCATGCGAAGGCTGTATATTAAGTCAAGGTCGTTACACATATCACCATTATAGTACTACAATAATCTTTATTCATTAATATTTCATTTATTATAGGATCTAACGAAGAAAGAGCAGCTGTATTGCAGGCAAACCAGAACTCATCAAAGAAAGGACTATATGATGAAGGCAAAAAATCGGTAAATGTCATTATATATTATTAAAACTGCTGTATCCTTTTTATATAAATGACTTACACTTAATTAGTTACCATTGCTTTTTTTTAATTTTATGCCAATGATATCGTTCAGTCCAAATCTCATAACCATGAACGAGAAGATAGCTTGGTGTAACTTCTTATTTGTTGATAATGGTGAATAGTGCCCCATATGTACAACATTTATTTCATTATTTTTCAATATTTCCTCTGACTGAAATACGTTCAAGTATCAATAACATATTATTATGTTCTTGTTCTTTCATAATTATTTTAGGGTATTGTCAATACAATTAAAGATTTCAATGCAATTACAGATTTCTTGCAATCATCGTATACATGTAGACAAATGAGAGACATGATAATAAGGACTACAATAATTGCGAATGGAGTAAGACTAGTAGCTTCGACATGTTTAACATCTTCGATGTACGCATCAATTTCCATACAAAGAATGCCAAGATTTGACATAGACGTTATGAAAAAAGTAAAATCACAAAAATACTGAATTCTGAGGAAATTTCAAAACGGAAAGTCCCTAATCAAATGGCATAGTCAAATGATAAAACACATCAAACGAATGGAAAACAACTGTCATATTGCTGACTTGGTACAGGCATTTTGAAACGTAGAAAATGGTGGATTGAACCTGGTGTTATCGCGTATCAGGTTTTATATGAAAATATTGCTTTAAATTCTTTGAGAAAAATTAAAAACCCTGCTCAGCCGATTTAAGAAAATTACAATAGTTGACTTTTAGATTAAAATTATACACACAGGACGTAGAATTTGAGCTGGTCGACAAAGAGACAGTTCCTTTTGGAAATGATTTTGAAATCTTATTGAAAATAAAGAATACGAGTAAAGAAGAACGCACTATCTCCGGATGTATCAGCACGAGCAGCATACACTATACCGGTGTTCCAGCAAATAAAATCAAGACTGTAGAGCTTAACGCAGAAAACGTTCCTGCAAAATCAGGCAAGTATTTATTTATCTTTAGGATTGTTAACTATATCTGGTGTGTTACAAGTAGACTAATTACGATTTTTCAGGCATGTTTTTATATATAGATGGAAGAAGAAGTGGTATGAGCGCTAATTAGACAACCCACCATCTAAGTCATAATTTATAAAAGTAAACTATTATAGGTCAAAGAACGGTCTCAACACGGAGCCTTGGCTCACACCTAACATCAAACTATAAATGGCCCCACAAGTGTAAACCCATTCAAAAATGAAAACCAACGGTCTTATATATATAATTACATTAGATGTATGTTTCCTTCTGATTGGCTAAGTGCTCATCTCGCGTTATTCCTTAATCAATTGCATTACACAATAAAATTTATCATTCATGAGGACACGAGGTCCCACAATAAAGTGCACTGGAAAATTAAACAAAAACTTGATAAAAATTGTGTTTTCATGATCCTAGCTTTAAAATATAATTATAAGTATTGAATGCTTCTTTTTGTAACTTCATGTGTGCATATTTTTAGAATGAAGCACTTCCGCGCTTCATACAAAATGTACTTCGGTCAACGCTTTTACACCCCAATGAAGTTACAAAAAGAAGCATTCAATTCTTAAATAAAAAAAAAACAAGAAACGAAAACACTTGTAAACCAATCAACAAAAGATAACTACTGAACATCAATTCCTACTTAGGGCAAAAGCAAATAATTAAGGGTAAAATTTTCCAATTAAATTTTAAATTTTTGATGATTGTAAAAGCTTCCTCTTTTTTGCCTGTTAAAAACAAGTCAATAAAATTAACCATGAAAAACCCCGGGAAAGGGGTTTCCCATTTTAAAATCATTTAAACAAAAAATTATTGTATAATCAAAGTATTTAATACACTCAATTTCCAAAGACGTTTTTAAAAATACCCTCCCCCAAAATTTTTAAAATTTCATTTTTTTTATAATTTCTCACGTTTTTGTGGTTTGGGGGAAATTATTGTATATACGGGGGACTAGCGGGAGTAGTTTTTTAATTTACTCCTATATAAGACACCTGACAAATTTTTTACGGGGAAAATTTTTTTCCCCGATATTATTACTTTCTAGCCCCCCAGACAGGGGAACATTTAAGTTTTCATTTATGTTATGAATATATTTGGGTACATGCAAAAAACCCAAAACAAAATACCCCGGAATGTCTCGGAGTGACCCGCGCCGGGGTCGGCCCCAGGGGTTTCCAGTTTATCCCCTTAATGGGGGTTTTTTTGGGTT